>OX359249.1:3944348-4497238 GCA_947179485.1 Allacma fusca
CCCATCCGCGTCGGCGGATGGCTTGATTGCTAGTAATAATATTATAATAAAGCAGAAATATCTCATGTGAAGAAGTTTACACTTTTTGCTCCATGTGGTTGCAGAAAATGACTTTTTTCTTTTTTTCCCCAATATACAAACATTACCATGATGTTATAGCAACTTCGTATGGTGACAAGGCATTGTATTAATGCATAGCATCGCAAACGATATACATACTGTGTTTAATATGAATTATTATACTTAAGCTGCAAATAATAGTTCACACCCTTAGTAGGTAATAAGGGGTCTATATTGACTGATTCAAAACAAAGCAAATCACCGATTTGTTTACTAGCTGGATTTACCGCTGCAGGTAAAAACTCATTGTGCAAAAGTTTTTTGAAGGTTTAATTTCTTAGGAAATTATAATTTGAATATTTCATTGTATTGTATATTGCACTGCATGCAAATGAAGTCATTATGAAGTGTAATAATAACAATCAAATATTGAACATCTAAAATTTTGAGAGGATCTAACTGTGCCACAGGGGAACGGGGAATGAGACAGTTGTTACAAAGAAATTCGACGGTATTGGGTAATAATCCCACCAACATCTTTCCCTACAGTATACTGTTGGGATATAACAGGAGTTACTATAGTAACTCCTCTGAATGTATCATTCTGAATCAATGCCAATGATCCTTACGAGCAGGGGAAACTTCTGAAGACCAGTGACAACTGAAGTGCGGGTGGCGGAGGGAAAATATCCTGTTGTTTATTCAAATGTCCATTAATGGGCATTTCCAATTCGCGAAAACGATTTAGTGGGTGCAATTTACCCCAAGACTGTTTTATGCTCAATAACTTCAACTGCAGAGCAAACTCATTTAAAAACAGCTAACACCGTCTCGACTTTTCAGGTATCAGGGATAGACAAGCTTTCAAATGAATTCGGTCATACTGTAGAGAAAGGTAAAGTCCTCTAAAAGTATTGTTCTTGGAGAAAATATTCCGAGCGGAGCGGATTTGTTGCTCTGATTGGCTATAGTGAATCAAAGATATAGTAAGACCATATTTGCAAGAAGCATCAAATCTACTGGCACTGGGAGTAAAAATCCTTGGGAGAAAAATGCTTACACTGCATTTCTAAAGCAAAATGTTTTCATTGGGTTATAATAATTATGCTGCCATATAATTTGATGAAAATTTTTCAGATTTTCTAATTATAAATATTCATAACATTGTCTCATACTTATCAAGAATTTTATTAAAAATGTATTTCAACATTAATTTGCTCAACGTCAAATCGTTTTCTTCTATTTTGGTTGATAATTTAGCAATTTGTCAGTTCGCCTGCTGAGCTGGGTCTTTCGCCTTCCGTGAGAATAAAAGTTGGTTGAGTCCAAGATATTTTGACGCGTATGTAAGCACTATTTGTTCCAGCCACACGGCTTACCATGTATACCTCCATAAATGAGTTTGGATGCGGATTGTCGTGTGTTTGTATTGTGTATATAATTACGCGTTTGAATTTTTGATTCATTCATTTGGCGTCGTTCTGCTCAGCATTTAATATTATTAGATATTTGAATTGAAACTTTCGTAATATTAACAGCGTTTTGAAGTGAACTTTTATTCTGTCTTGTGATCTCATTATTCATTTTAATAGGATATTCTACGTATCCACATGTACGACGTCCACGATTATTAAGTAAGAAATCCCCTGTTCAGCCGAACAATAACTATTCTTTGAATAATTTTTCGTAAATATATTTATTGGTAGGATAAAATCTGCGGCATCAGATTGAGGAATTCGTCATCAGGAGAGGAGTTTGTGCTCTGCTAATTTGTCACGGTGTCATTATTCAGTCTCGAATCAGAATAATAAAATTATTGTATTGTGTCTGTTGTAATAGTCTTAAATCAAAGGCGAGTTGACTGTAAGCTGTTATTGAGACTGCTCGTAGGATTTGTATGTGAAAGAAATTTTTATTTGTGCTGTGAAACAGAGCAGTTTTGTTTGTAAATATTGATTCAGTGTTGGAATGACATTTGGAGAAGAGTGTTGATTGCATTTCAGTACGGTGTTTATTATGGGGTAACGAGTTTCGTACGAATTAGCTCGTTATGTTCGCATAATACATTCGGGTACATGACATTCGAGAGGCAACATGTTTTTTTAAGAGCGATTCTTTAAACTTTAATAGGTGTACTTAAATGTGTAGATTGTATGAAGATAGTACGTAATTTTGGAGTGATAAAATTAATAGGGAAGCCAGTATCACAAAAGTGATTGTTGTGGTGGGACTTTATTAATGTTGCTTGATGATCTATTTGGTATGAATTTGCAATTGAATTGAAATGTAAATTGTAATGTATTTCAGGTTGTTTGGAAGGGGACAATTATTCGGCGTCTTGGATCTCTTGCAGGGGTGGAAACGAATAATCAAAGTGAGGAAAGAGACTTTGCAACGGACCTTTCTCAAGTTTAGTTTTCGGGTTGAATAGTCGGGTATCATTGACATCTTGCCTTTGCTAAATCGCAGTGAGCCAGAACCAGGGAAGTCGCTGATGTGACTGTAAGTGTTCTTCATGTGATTACGTTGGTTGTGTGTGGTTTGCTTGTCATTACTGATACTGGCTCGTTTCTTCAGTTCATTTGCAGATGTGTTGCGTCAGAATTATGAATTGCTAAAACATGAAACAAACAGAAGTCTGAAATGGAACCCGATCCAGATGTAAAGTTAGAGAAGATCAGGTCCAAATTTATTTCTACAAGCGGACGTGAGTTGAAAATCATTATGGATTTCAGAATTTTTCGAAACGTTTTAATTCTTTGCATTTAGTACACTGTGTAGTAGAAATGCAATTTTTTCCCCCGGTTTTAATTAGTATATAATTTTTTAGCTGTCCCTCCCAAACCCACCCCGAATGCTCGTCAGAATGTTTCAGGAGACTCAACTGAGTCGACACCCCGACCTAAGCCGAAAACGAAAAGTAAAAGTATATTTGCTCAAAGAATGGCCCAAAAAGCTGAGAACAAGAAAGGCGGGTCTTCTACCAGATTATCAAGTAGCAATGTGGACATTACAGCCCATGACAAAATGGCCATGGAGATTCAGACACTGATGCAAAATATCGGTGTCATAAGTGCTAATGAGACAGTAACTTCTGGAGATATTATCAAAATGAGGGAAAATATGATGAAAAGTATGAACAGGAGTAGTTTAGAGTTTTTGAAAGGTAGAGGTTCGAAGAAGGACATCCAGAGAGTGAAGACTGACTCGAATGAGAAATGTGAGCCAGGGTCTATGGCAAAGATCTCTAAAACCGAGAGCGAAACACAGGCTCGTTCTGAACCGGATATCGGAAAAAATGTCGTTGAAAATTTACCATTAAGTTTACAAGTGAAGGGTGTCCCTCATATGAATTCTTTAGAGATACCTAAGCTAGAATGGACCATGGTGAGTTACTAATTAAACGATTGTTGTTATTTCACTTATATGGAAAGTTGAAGGCGTGTTCTAATGCATGTGTTGCGCTTTGTGTAGAATCCGGATGATGATTTTGGCAAAGGAGAAACCCCAACAACTGTTCCAGGGGATATTCAAGCTCGATTCGATTTAAATGGAAGCCTCATGGACCCGAAAGTAAGTTCTGACAGCACGTGGTTGCAAGGACTACACCATCATGGGGATGAAATGGATAAACCTGGATACACATTTGAGGAACTTCTCATTTATGCAAGGTCGACTACTGTATCACAAAGAGGATTTGCTCTTCACGCCTTGGCAGGAATTTTCAAAAATTCACACGAAGGTTGATACTATTTGTAGTATTTGTATTTCATCGGGCTGATATATGTATTACTTTTCAAATGCTGAACCATGAAAATATTTTATTTCAGGGGTTTACGACGCAGCTCTCAGTATTAATCCCTTGAATTTGCTTACGAATGTTGATGTTATATCTGTAATCAGGAAGTCATTAGACTTTGATGACATGGTAACACTGGATGCATCATTCGCTTGCCTTGCTGATGTGATGTTTCCTACAACCGAAGAGGTAATACTAAAGCGAATATTATTATGTATTTTCATATACCATCATCTGTGAGTGAAAACGTATAAATTATGTTTTGTGTTGTAATGCAATCGTAATCGTATCCCCACGTGGTTCTCTATTTGTTTTAGGAATGCTACGACATTGTTTACCTGTTTCCGAATGCCAAGCCATTTTTATGGCATAAAGTAACGAATGTGAATCGGGACGTTGTTAAAGACCCTGCAACTCGAGATCATCAAATATTAACGATGGATTTACTATTGTTTTTCATCGAGAGGTCTCATTTGCTTGATCGGATCGAGTATCTTCTGGTGGATAGGCCTGAACGGGTGTCCCAAGCTGTGGAAATAAATATACTTCGAGTTTTAATCCGAATTGCGAGACATTCACCTGACATTCTCCTACAGTCAAGCAGAACACTAGATCGGGTATGTAAGATTGTGATGACGGGTAATTGGTCAGCTATATCAGCAGGTATGTTTTCATTGTCAGATCATTAGCTTGAGTATTTGTAGTTCGGTTTGCACTGTTTGCATTATTTTTTATATTTTTTTAGCTTCAGGAGCGAGGTCTTCTGGAACTGATGTTGTCAAAAATAATCCCGTAGCAATCTCAGTTTGGCTAGCCCTGAAGACATTTCGGGTTCTCGTAGAATCAAGTCTAGAGAATTGCAGCTTAGTTCACTCACGATATGATATAATGCCTTTCATTCTCACCTATTTAGCTACGGACTACAGGTAAGATTCTTGTGGGAATCTTTAGTATGTATATGCCATGCTCAGCTAAATTTCTATTGTATCTGGATATTCTAGGTATGGATTACAGTCGAGCTCCCATGCCAAATTGGTTATATTAGAAAGCTTTCGATTCTGGTGCAGCTCTCTTGATCTTGGTTTTGGAATTAGTGAGTTCAAGTAAGTATTTTGAGCTAATTATTTCCGCAAGAACGTTGGTTCTATCTTAAAGATGCTCGCTTAAGGCTGAGTATGTTAAATTAAATACTTTAAATGTATTTAAACTATTTCAGCACTATATTTCCCGTCCTCGCAATAAATTTAAGACACTTTTGCGATGCTGATGCCTTAAAAAATATTGTCGGATTTGATGGGTACTATCTGGCTCATCTTTTTCATTTCCTTCGTTGCATTCTTCACTGCGGTGAACGAGGTTTCGAAGGAATTCCGACACCAACAAGTGCTTGGTCTATGGTGAAAGATATGGAGTTTTTTGTTCTTACAATCACAATGAACGTACTTCAGATATTGACGGCTAACCGTGAGGTAAAGTATTATGGCCCTCAAGTAAGGGATTTAATGTTCTGTTGGATTCTGTTAGAATATTTGCCTTGGGAACAGTAGGAGTACATATTTTCCAAGCATAAAATCTTAAAATTTTAATTGATTGTTATAGCTTGTTGATGTTGTGGAATTCAGGATTGGGCCTTGGCTGTCGCAGGAAAGGGGTTGGAATTTTTAACCACTGCGTTAAAGCTAGGTCAGCTGGAACATAGGAAGTCTGCTATTATGGAACATGTGCGGCACCTCGATCTAAGTGATGTGACTCACTCCTTACAGTAAGTTTTCACGACGTCTCTAAACGTCATGTTTTCTGCCTAATAAACTAATAACTAATAATTTTCCGAATTCAGAGCTGTATTGAATTTGTTCTGGTACTTCTAATGCTATATTATGTTCGCAGACCTCAAAGACCTGCCTAATAAAATGAATATTTCTTTTTCCAGGCAGCACTCAATAATATTAAATATGTCCAAAATACGAAGTCGGTATCCGTCGAACTATGTGAGCTCCTCAGCCATACTCACTTCAACAGAGGTTAATTACATAGTAGCCAAAAAGAGCCCGTTTCAATTTTGCAAACCTTGGTTGCTCTTCATGAAAGAACTTGGTTGTGCAGATGTTGTTTTAACACCTCAAACTTTAAAATACGTGGATTTGCTCGCTGAGTCGTATCCACTAGAATTTTTTGAAACTCATTATATCCGATTCGAACTAATATTCATTTATAGTTTACTTTCCATTATGGATGTAGCAAGTGTGCCATTAAGTATCCTAGTGCATTTAGTTTGCACTCTCTCCAGAGCAGATATGATTTTATTCCATGGACTGTTAAAGCTAACCGTACAAAAGGTAAAATTTGAGAAAGACTTTCAGCAGGATGACATTGTAAGTCTATATATGTCATGCTTCTACCCCGGTATCACCTTCGAGAATTGTGAACCTTTCAGTGGATCCTTCGAGTTCACGTATGACATGTCAGTGTCGAAAGGGAATATTTTATTTCAACCTTTGGGAGTCAGCCTGGTCAGTGGAAAATTTTGGATGCTGGAGCCATTAAGAAAACTGGCAGGAAGGTACTCAAAGAATCCGGCAGATTTGAAGAAGTTCCTTCCTCTTGTTATTCAGGAGACTCGATCGTGCTTGTACTTTATGCAGTTCTTACTACTGGAGTCTATATTTACTTCTTCAGGGGATTTAATTTCATGCTACATTCATATCACGCAAATATTTTCCATGGGTAAGTGTGTAAGCATTTTTTGTAGCCTGAAATTTCATTTTTTACTAACTTAATACCTAGCCATGCTGTATTTGTAGATATCCGTTGAATGAAGACACATGTAAATGGAAATAAATTTTTTTTAAACTCTTTACAGGAGAAGATGTTTTTTTAGAACCATCTATTGAACTGTTACTCGGAAATATCTTAAAACTTCTGGTGTCACTTTTGGAAGCAACGTTTGGAAAGGAACCTAAGCCATTTACTAGTTTCAAACCGGGGCCTGGTCTGGAGCACGTGGCTACGTTCAAAGACTAGTAAGTTTTGCTTCTTGGGATATTTTTCTTCGATTTGAGCAAGGGAATTTGCTCTCAATAAATATGTTCACGTTGGTTTTATTATTAATTTATATTTCATATTTTAAAATTTGAGCAGCTACGGCGAGTTGGTTAAAGAATTCGAAAGTGTATCCTACTGCAGTAATATATTCTCAGCGTACCTTCTCCTTCCCTTGATTCCGACTGAGTCTAGAGAAACCAAGCTCCTGTTCTGGAGTATGCAAGGACTTCAATTTGTGCGACTGGAGCTAAATAATGTAATTTTCCACTCAGTGGCTTTTCAAACCCAGTAAATTAAAGCGTATGATCATACTAAAATCGAATATTATTTCCGCAGAGACTTATTCCTCCAGATTATTTAACGACAGAAGTTGAAACTGATCGGGCCTTGCTTCAGCTTTATACAATTTTACTGGTGAAGACGAGCACAATCAACAGAAATAATAATGAGTTACTTTTTCATGTACTGGATTACCACGTGACCCGGGGTCTACCTGTAGAAGATATGCAGAAAGTTATGAAACTTATGTAAGAGGACGCAGGAAGATATGTTTGTTATTCACTTGATGTTATTAATATTTTACTGCACTCCTTGTGTGCAAACAGTGTTACTATTTGTTATGGAAATATACTCCAGGATTGGAATAACTTAATACCAGGATTTTGAAGCCGACCTTCCCCTGCTTTTAGTTAATAATTTAACAAACAATGAGTGATACACTAATACAATTTAATTGCCTTGTAACTCTATGCCCGTATTTTCCTAGTATCGTAATAAAACGCAGTCGATGCTAGCACTGAAATTACAATTTTAAAAAGCAAGCAGTATAACATTCTTTGACAATTAAGAAGACAAGAGGTAATAGTATTGTTTTCTGTATTTGAACCCACTATTGTGCGTTCTGCGTTGATCAACAAGTAACCTCTAGTCTTACCATTATTCTGCAAAAGTTAGATAGTATATAGAGTAGTAAAAAGAAACAGCTGAAAATAAACTTGGGTTATTTTATTTGTCTGTTCATTTCTATCACATAATGCCGTGTGTAGTAAAATCTTCATCACCGTGATGCTGTCACTAACAATGTCAAGCACTGTTTTCTGGAGCAGATTGACATGGAAAATAAAACATTCAACATATTCAGCGCACACAACGTAGGTACGCAATATTATCACATTATTCATAATTGCATTCATAGAAAGGTTATTCAAGAATATAAGGGAGTTCACTTCTCGCCAAGTTGAGTGAACAATGAAGCACGTAGAAGTGATTTATTTATAGTAACGTGTCGAACTAAATCAATGGTTTATGATGGACGATATCGATATAATTATATGTACAAACAAATTATAATTAGGTTTTAAAAACATGGGAAAGAATATAATATTGAGTAAATCAGATCACAACAGTAAAACACCACTTATAAACTCCTAATAATACTCACATGTAATGAACAACAAAATTGATAATACTTACAAATAACTTACAACAACTGGCTACCATCAGAGCACAGATTCATTTTGACAACGACTGCACAACCGTTAGAATTACGTGAACAAGAAAAATTCGAAACATGTTTTCAACTACTAGTGCAAAGGCAGGGAAAGTAATCAATCCAGCTCTTGAAGTATATGCTATTTAAGTAATATATTAGAATAATTTAGCGGTGTTATCTTGTACTAGTAACAAAGATCATTATAACAAATCATTTTTGAAATTCTTAAAACCACTGAGTTATACACATATTGTAGCACTCTTTGTACTTTTCACGATGACTTCGATATTTTAGATAGGTAATAGATGAGCATTTTACAATCCTTTTCAAGATTTTTACAGTTAAGCTTTTCAATTACGCCGTTTAAATCCGCATCAGGGTCCCATTCCCAAAACAATCTGTTTGCTATTGCGAACCTTCCAAGCAAAAATACTTCCGTTAAAACATTATATCAGCATGTAACGTAATCATTATCATATGCATTCTAAATCACCATTAAAGGTATGACTTACTTGAAATCCTTATCTATCACAGTATATGACTGACTGGTTTTCTTACAAGACTGAATGCTCTTCGTTTTGAATAACAAAATTTCACGAGCAGTGAATTCTCTTAAATGCGGATGAGCAGATAGAGGTGGTGGGTATGGTAGCATTTCATCATCATTTGAAACTACAATTTTAAATTTTGAAGCAGTGATTCTACAAAGCAAAATTAACCAAATTCAAATATCAGTGATGCTATAACTGTAAGTTGTTAACTGAAATTTAAATGGCTTGCTAATTACTTAAAGTCATTAGCATTATTATATAAAACAAAAATATGTGATGCCATATTTTGAAAAAAATCTTTCGAAAAAGATATCATTATAAGTAGTATTAGAGGTTCATCCCTTCACACATTCATTTGTACAAAATCCAGAGTAGGAAATCCATTGTTATCTTATGTACTTCGTCGTTGGCAAGCATCATTGGGATACCAGTATATAATAAATAAAGTTTACTTGTCTCTCTGACATCTTCCGTAAAATGCAAAAAGGTAAACAATTAAAGTACTATACTAACTTAGATATCAATGGAGCAAGCAGCTGCAACGGAAAAACTTTCGCAAACATTATACGGTAAAACCCTTGTCCAGGTTTGTCCAGTCTTCGGGCGAACGCGGCACACAACTTTATGCTATACATGTTTTGTAAGATTAAATAAATATTACGAAAATACATAATTAATAGATTGATGTACGTAATTACTGGAAAATGCTGCCATTAAAGTTTCCTTACCGATTTTCAAAGGATAAGTTACCCACGTATTTTTGGTCCAACATCAAAGCATCAATGATGCTTAACACTGGTCGTTTTTTTCTGGAATAACAAAACTCTGCCACAACGACCGTACCCTTAGGAAGATGCATCTGAGGAATGACTTCCCATTTATTTTGCTTCCATTTGAACGTTATATCATGCAAACCGCATGCTAAATATAACAAAGAAAAATTCCACTCGTTTTTATTGTTGATTCCAGCTTGAAATGATTATTCACCACAAACGAATCGATCGTATTAACTGAACAATAAAACGAATCCTTACAGATAATAACAAAACGATTTTTACAGCCACTTGATACTGCAAACATCCACTGGTCAGTAGTTCCAAAATGCTGGCGTTCTGACAAGGCCTCACTTACAGATTTTTCCTTCATCTGTTGAAGCAATGCTGCGAAGAGGACATTGTAAGGAGATTGGTTTCCACAAATGAAAAAACGTATTTTAATAAAGCTTACCATTAGCTTCCATTTCATTTTCACACACCCTTTCCCAAAATTTCATAGGATCTGACTCATCAAAATATATTTCAGGCGACTCAAGTTCCGATCGACATCTACTCATATTCCATTGCAGAAGAAGTTTATCCCGAAGCTTTAGGACGCAAGCCTCTCTTTTAATTATTGAATTTTGTAACTGACTAATGGCTACAAGACTTTTGTAAAGAGCTATTTCCCGGACTGCAATCCTACAGAAAAATTACATTATGAGCACGATATTGGCCAAAAGGTGTTACAGACAAAGGAAATAGGTTTAACATCCTCTTTTGTGAAAATTTGAGAATTCTCCAAAATATCCAGCTTTCTTTCCAATAAATCTAATATACCATAACGTTTTTGTAGGCTTGATGGCTGGTTAGGAAATTAAAGCGTTAATTTTCATTATCTCTGTACCTCACGAAAATTCATACCGGTGGGGTGGGATTACCTCATATGCCCATACAAATTCATTATTCATTTAAACAGATAATGCTTTCCAGTTTTTTCCATTTCCAAGCAATCAACAGAGTTGTTTATCAGATTTAATTGGTGTTGGCTGAGTGTAACGTAATATCATTAAACTAAGCATACACCGAATACTGCAAAATTCTCGTAATATAACGTTTCCTACAAAACTGGACTTTAGAAGATTCTCTCTATTTCTCAACTGGATTTTCTATACGAAGTTAGAAAATGAATGCAGCTACTGATAGTTTATTTGCTCAATATAGTTGAAAAAATCTTCATCTAAATTTTTCAAATCCGTCGCCGGGTCGAATATTGGCAAAACTTTCTTTACTGCTGTATTTCGGGGTTCTTGCACAGATTCGAGGCATGTGTAAAGGGAGTTTTTTATAGCAGATACTTCTCGAATAGAGCGCTTCCATCGGCAAACAATATAATATTCTCCAGGAAAACAACTTTCAGGATTAAAAATTGAACACTGTCCAAAGCAACGACTCATGAGAAATATATCAGTTTTTGCCATCTGGGAAAGAGTCTCCTTGACTTTGATAACAAAAATCCCACCTTCGCGCAATAATTCTAAAGCCAATAAAAGCTGGGCCAAAATTAGATCCTGTGAACGCTGAGTAGAGCAGCTTAGGTTTACCTGAGGGCAAAGGTAAATATTCTTTAATATCATCAGGATTATTTGATGGGGTTATAAACAGAATTATAAATGCTGCTCACCCCATTAGCCATAAATAGATCCACATGCGTGGTTGGAGCCTTGGAACGGATAAAAATCTTGAAATTATTAATCGTTGGAATGTCCAGGAAGTTATGAGTATCTTTACCTACCATTCCAGAAACTTCATTAAATTTTAATTTATACTAAATATTGATGAGGCTACAGTATTTTTCAGCCAATCAATCGATTCGTGATGATTATTTAGCTTGTAAAATACCTCTATAAACACTATAAGTCTCGTTAAATATAAGCTGGGAAGACTTGTCACCAACCGGAACATTAAAAGAACAAGGAAGTAAACCAAATCCTTGGGTCGCTGCACCATACCTCCATAAAAAATAGCTTGCAGCAACAAATTCATACAAATAAATTTAGTACTTTGCAGAAATGCCTATAACTCTTGAATTCTTGTAACATTGCAAAATTTAATATACAAAAATTCTTACTCGCCGAAATTTCCAAAGGAAGACACAAACGTTAGAGGGAAAGGATGATTGTTGTGCTTACTCAATTCATCATTCAGCACGTAGTCTATATTGGCTAACTGAATTGCCTCCAAACTGAGCGAGGGAATGATTTCCGTCTGGTTTTCCAAAATATTTCCAGTGATAGTTCGGTTTTCAGTTACTAACTTCCAAAAAGGGTGAAAATTCCATACATGTGACTCCTGAAAATTATACCTAATTACATAATGTTGCTTAAAAACACGACTTAATCTATGTAATTAAATGCTTAGATTTGTCTTTAAATCAAATGAATTCCCAGCATCCCATCCATTTAAAATGTTACCCTGTTCTTCATTTTCATGAGAATTCAAGCAAATTGCATCTGTGATTAATACCTTAGCCATTTCTGGGAAATTAATCAGAACAATTAATAATGCGTAAGTTTATTCTCCAACACAAGTAAACGACCTGAAGAATATTACTCGAGCACTGTTCTTGATTTATATTAACAGCACGATGACATCATGAGTATGCTAATAGGTTATATAGTTATGAGATTTGGATTATATAAAAGAAGTTTCTAGAGTAATATTTTACAACACGGCTGGCGTAGATCAAACTGACTTTAAAAGTTGTATTATTAACATTATTACTGAAAGCAATTATTATTACTGATCAATTTTATACTTATACTGATGCATTTGTTTGTATGTCTGTGACAACAAATCCTTTACAGCACATCAATGCATTATAAAAACCGAATTAAACGACTATTATGGTCCGGAAAACTTTTAAAAGTTCGATGGAAATATCTTATTTACAATCTACAAACGACCTTTCAAAATCGCTTGCGCCATGCGTCACGCTTAAGAAAGGTTGTTTTATTATATCTGCGAAAAGAAATGCGTACTTCCTTAAGTGAGGCCCCCCGAAGTTTTTCCAGTAAAATCTCATCTTCTCGGCAAAGATTTATTGGAACCTTTGTACCTTGTGCGGTGCTCTGTCCCTTACTTTTCCCTTTGACAGTGTGACTGACAATATTAACTCCTTTTAAAAGACGAGCGTATGAATTCGAGGATGTATTATTTAAGGAGTTTTGTGGAAACCATTCAATCGACCGGTTAAGAAAAAGTGTCTCAATGTTAAAAGGGAGACATTCCGACAGCTGCAAGGTCGAACCTGTAAACCATTCGTGCGATTATACTTTTTATTTCGTAACCGACAGCATGACGTTAAAAGAAAACAAACAGGTGGTACAAAAAAACAGCACCTGTTGAGGACGTTGACGGGGAATCATGATTCAAATGCTCATTAAAGCCTGATGATTCGACTCTATCTGCACTTTCAGTCCTAATAACATCTACACTGACCCCATCTCCCGAAGATGAAGCCTTAGATTCAGAATCAGAAACCAGTTTCCTCCTAGTTTTTAACTTTTCGGAAGCAGTCTTCTTCGACCGGCCTACAAACAACAATGTTACAATAGACTGTAGATATATGTATTTGATTAACCGACGTCGTAATACTGACAATGAGGACTCCCACCCTTTCCATGATTTTGGGTCCGATCATAAATAACATTAAAAATATAAATCTACCTTTCCCCCGAGGTCCAAAATACTGCTGCGTAAAATGTTCTCTATGTAAATTTTGCTTGTGTAAAATCAGATCCGTTGGTTGCTTATAAGCTCGACTACAGTACTTGCAAACAAACCACAGGAGGTCATTCTTATTTAAACCAGCTTTGCCCATTTTACGCTTACACAAAGTTTCCTTCCAGCCTCATCTTTCAATGATCCTAAATTAACGAAAATGATAATTCACTACACAAGTACAAATTTATTTATTTGATTAGCAATAATTAATTGTACTCTTTCCAGTGCAATTGTCCATATGTTACCTTCAGCTGGATCCAACTTCAATAAAACTCCTCCTATTGTCTGTCAATACTGCCAATTATTATTTCGCTTCCTTCAGTCAACAAGCCGTTCCCGGTTGTGTACGTATACTGTCTCTGAATAATAACAATACATGTGCATGCATGCTACTTATCAAATATACTACAAATCAAATTCCGGAACTTGACACTCACTATCACAAATGGATTGTACGAATCTGTCATGGATACTGTCAATTCAGAATATTGACTCAAATCCCTGTCTCATCAGATTCCTCCGTTGGTACAAAAAGGCTATATTAAAAAATTTATATACTGTACATAAGTATAACTTAGATTTTGCGGGAAGCTCACACACACACTGAAAATTAAAACAGACGAAAGACGAACACATCAAATACTTCTGCTTATGTAAGTAGACAGTCACACGATTGTTACAGCTCTGTCGTGAGCAGCGCATCTGTCAATACCACCTCCCGACACTGATCTGTGATGTGAATGCAACGCTCCTAATTTAAATTATTTATACTTCACTTCCCGTCAAATTACTAAATACTAATCACCAACTGACTCAAAACTTTAATCCGGTTCGGACCCGCTCATAAATAATTCTCTTTGGTCCTAGCACCTTCAAAATAGCAATATAACTACTCATTCCCAAATACAACACGAGCCTTACCACTACAGCCAAATACAATAAGTACTATATGTGCAATGTAACGATTTAAAGTCACATTTTAAATTATGCTAATGTTTGTTTACATACGTATTTGACCTCACTCACTTATTATTGACGAAAGCACAACACGTGTCTATTTACAGATCCCTCTCAATCTCGACAGGATATATTTACAGTTCCTTCCGAATCACTAAAATCCACTAAGATGAGGACCGCTCATTTGAGGAAGAGCAATGTGAATAATATGTAAATGACACGATGCACATGTGACAAGTGCGAAAATGTGGAATCCACAGAAATTACTATTTACGAAACGAAGCACAGGTCCAGCTCTGCTACTAATGCTCGTGGTTAGGAAATAAATATCCGGGACCTAAACGGTGATTGGCGCGTTTGCGTGCTGTAGCCTTTTCCTATGACTATAGGTCTGCGAAAGGTTAGCCATTGAATTGAGACACTCTATGATTCTTACTATAACGCAACGCCCTGCTTAAAATTCATACCCAACGTCAACGTTCTGTCTATTTACGAAGAGGGCGCTGAGGTCCTCATACGTTTCCTATACTTTGTTCTTATGTACTCTGTAGCAAAATGTGCTTCGCTTCGTCAAAATTTGTTTTTGAGACAAATACTTACATAATAAACTTCGGGTGAAGGGCACTAAAAACTGGTTTACGAAAGGGATGTAATAGTAATGTAAACATTAGGAAGGGTTGAAGGAAACATTTTAATTAGTGTTATTTTTGGGGCGAAGTGAAACGGAAATTGTACTGTGGATGTTGTGCTTGTATGTTCGGAGGAATCCTGCCGATAACAAGTCACTATGGGCAGTTCGACATTTTCGAAGGGGAATAGATTGAAGGTAAAAAGGAAGACGCGTATTTACTTTTGAAGAGATTGGGTTATCCGCATGATCTCCGAAAATTAAATGAGGTAATGTATAAGCACGGAAATAATAATAAATTTAATGTGTAGAGAAATGGGGAGTGCTTGTGCCAGCATCTATTGGTTGGTCAATCTGATTGTTTACATTGTCTTTCCGATCAATCGGTAGATGTCGAAGGAACTCGTACATGCGTGATTTCACTTGCATTGGAAACGTGTAGATTTTTATAAGGGCCTAAAATCTCAAGTCCTATTCTGGAGCTTCTTTTTTAAGACATTTTAATCAATTAATTTCATACAGTATTTGAGGCAATTTTAAGACAAATTGTATGGTGTATGTTTTTTGTTTTTTTTATCACCGACAATTTTCAGAAAACCTTGAGAAAGGTTTTTCCGGTATGCATCACATGAGGAAAGAAATGAATGGAAGAGCCAAAGAATATATATGTGGGGCGAGAGCGTAGAAAAAGAGAGTAAGAATCATTTAAAAATCGAAAACACCTAAGGTACATTTTATTATTCGCATCACAAACTCTCCCGTAGATGACAAGTTAATTATTCAGCATATACACCTTTACTTTTATGTGTAGTAGCCATGCTTAGTACTTAAACTAACGGTAAGTATTAATATTTTTCCATTATCATGGTCTTTACTTTGCTATAATTTGCATAGTACAACATAAATAATACTTGCATTCTTGCATATATTTATTAGTTTCTATTTTGTCTTGACAGACTAAAAAAACAAACTACTAATTCAGAGTCCTACTTTTTCAAAAAAATCATTCCAACATTTATTTATTCACTCAATCCTTCCATAAATTAGCTTGATTCATATTTCATAAATGTATTTATGTACACATAAAGAAATGTAGTTTTTATACTGACCAACCGTAATAAAATCAGCACTATAGACTGCACTCAAATACAAATTTTTCTTCCATTGCTGCTAGCTGCTATCCATTTAATAACTTGTTAAATGTATTTACGGACGCAAAATGGTACAACATATGAGTTCAAAGCTATTATTAAAAAGTCAATGGAAGCGCGCGGAAGAAAAATTCCTATGAAGTAGTACAGCCTTACATGCTATAATTTCTTCTCACATTTACATCAGACAAACACTCATGGCCAACTGAACATTTTTCAGCAGTGTAAATAAAAATGATGAATGACTTGTACGCTCACGAAACTTTTAAGCACATGAGTAATCTATATGGTATAACACAATAGTGTAAATGTAAGAAACCGTTCTATCAAATCCTAACAGGAATATGAAAAGTGAATAAGTGCTATGTACTACTGTATTTTCACCTGGTAAAATTATTCTTCATTCTAGCCAGAGTTTGCATAATTAACTCATTGCCGCCAGGTCTTCTTAAAAAGCAATGATATTTTTGTTTATTTTAATAAAGTCATTGTCAAATAATGAAAAATGTACGTAAAAAGTCACACAATGTTGTACTGAAACAAACATTGTCATGATCAAATAACGTACAAAGAAAAAGAAACAATGGTTAATTGCACTGCTCTGTTGAAAAGCAACTCACTTTTTTCATGGAAAGCTCGATTACATAAAAGAATTAATTTTACAGCAATTGTGACGAGATTGCTAGTTTCTTGTTTTAATATTGCTGAATAAAGTGACATACTTTAATATATATTGAAAATACAACATTATAAAACTGGATTACCAAAAATTTAGCTTCGCTTTTTACGTGAACAGAATGCTATGCTATTTACACAAATTATTTTTGGAACACACAAGCTAGCTGGAAACAAATTAAGAAATTTGACGGATAATCAAGAACAGAAAAAAATGTCAAATAATCTGCAGATTACGGTCGTATTTTCAACGCTATTTAGGTTTGGTTTTCTGTGAACAGCACAAAGCAAGTCTTTTCATCTTATCATATATTCTTACATTAAGGATTAAAAATTCAACATTGCAAACAAAGACCTGGTTGTACTATCAACGAAAGTAGCCTCTGAACTATATAAACCTTATTCTTACATGATAATCGATATTCTACTGAAAATTTACAAGCATTCACTGACTATATTTTTTTACCCTTAGCTTTTGTCATATATTTAGATTCTATTTCTATATCATGCATTGACAGTTTCTATCATCACATAAACATTCGTTTTTATACTACACATACTTCATATATGTATAAGGTTTTTGGTATTTCATAGCAACAATTCTTTAATTAGACTTGGATTAGCTTTACATTGTCACACGGGATTCTGACTGCAGCGCTATTACATATATGAGGTAATGTACATTATTATTATTACTTGCTCGATATAACTTGTTTGTTTCAGTTTGTATATCTTCACTGGAAGATTGAACCTACTATTTTACGTTACAGTCCGAAAAAGTCAAGAAATTGATTCAGTGGTCTCTCAGTAAAGTGGTCTCATTAATGTTAGATGTCAATAAAAACATGAAAAAGTTCTACATTATTTTCGTATCTACAAAATGCATAACAAACTATAAAGTTATTACTAAGTTATAAAGTTTCACTGTCCAATTCATTAGTAGTTGCATGTAGCAACACAGCAATTTTGAAAGGAGGAATGTTTAATTATTATTAGTCTTACCATTGCATTGGTTTCTTTATTGCCAGGCAGTACATATTTCTATACATCACTCTTACATAACATGTAGTGGAGGTAATGTTAATTCGCCGTATGCTGCTAGCAATGTCAAGAGTCAGTACATTTACTCTACAAGAATTCTTTTCAGTCCGGTCACGTCCTCCTATGTATGTACATATAAGTAGACAGCATTGGATTTTTACACATTGAAGAACTGAACTGAAAAATGGTCTATATCATAACAGAAAAATTACTTCTATACTTGATTGTGCTATAACTTGTACCTTTTCCATGGAGATGACGCATTATATTGATAACCGAAGTAATTCCCTCGCATACCATAAGGAAAATAATATTATACCTATTTCAAATCCTAAAGAATACAGGAGAATAAACCATAATAATTGGACTTTCGACAGGGTTTTCAGCAGCATAGGATTGGTTTCATATAACTATTTTAAGCCCTTTGGGTTACGTCCAAAATTGGGTTACCACAAGAAAAACTGCACTGTTTATTGAGATTAAAAATGTAGTTATATAGTCAGGAATGAGAACAAACATTTCCTAATTATTTTTACGAGAAACACTCGACAAGCATTTTTACATGAAGTAACTGCTTATTAGAATTAATAGTAATTTTATTACTTTAAATGGAAACTATACATGTCTAGGTCTATACAATTTACAAACTCTTGCATTCTAAAGATGCTACAGTTGATATATAAATACGTATAACTTTAAACGGATTTACGTCATATATTCTCAGTTACACAGCTAGTCTCAAATTCAGGATTTTTTCAACTGCAAACTGCAACTAGTTCCGTTCAGATCGCTCATTCAAAAGCAATAATTAGCTAGTACTTTAATTTTAAGAGTATTACCAAAATTTGGCCAAAACTTAAGCATACAAGTATGTCCTCGTATATGACGTTCTACTAAATGTATTTTTGTGTAAGATTTTTGTAAAAAATGTAGATGACTCTATAGCTACATACAATTGAATGCCTATTCGTACAAATTGGACTCAACCAGGAATACATTGGCGCACAGCTATTGTGCTAAATATGACATTAGAATCTCATTTCGTCGAATCCGTATGTACATTAATTTACTTACTTTTTACACATTTGACATCCTTCCTAAGTAGCTACAGAGAAAGAATACAGCAAGTGGATTGAATATTAAAATTTTCAATTGGAAACATCACAAAAGAATAACATTAATTATTATATATAGCAAAAATGTATGAATGCAAATGTTGTTTTCTTGACTTGTTAGGTCTTTGTCACTGGCATATACCGTTTAAGTGATTTCTCTATATTCATTCGATGGCCAAGTTTCTTTATTCCCAGTTCTAACAGTGTGGCATTGTCCATTCTAGCTAATTTCTTTCCGTCGATTGAACGTTGCTGGAATATAACTTTGTATTCAGGCATGAATAAACTATCCAACCAGTCACATGCATCTCCAATACTCCAGTCCGGCAGCACTTTATTCCGGAATTCGCGCCGAATTTTTGTTGACTGCTGCTGCTGCAAAAGCTGCTGATGAGCATGAGGGACCTCATAATGATCTTGAACAGTTGGCTTCTTGGGAATCGTGCCTACGATCCTCGGACCACTGTCTACTAAATCTGCAGAAAGTGGCAAGTTTTTAGCGATGGTTGGTAAAAGTGTCAAATAATAAAAATTATTTAAAACCGTAATACGATCTCACCAGGAGTATAGCGATGTACTGGATGCAGCTTCTCAGGAATGTACTTTCCTCCAGGATTGGAAGGAGTACTATTTGAGTTCATGGAGGTAGTTGAAGGAGAAGCAGACGTCTGCTGGTAGTAATAACATTTGGGATGATGTTGACCTTGAAATACAGCGGAACTCTGCGATGTATTGGACTGCTGGGAAAGTTTAGGATTCGCCAATGTACCGTAATGACCATAAGCTGTGGTATTGAGAACACCCTGAGCTGCGCCAGAAGAATAAATAGGATGACGCCCTAAGGTTTGGTAAGTTGGCATACTGTTGTTAATAAATTGCTGATGATGTTGTTGTTGCTGGTGTTGTTGTTGTTGTTGTTGCTGCTGTTGTTGTTGGTGTTGCTGCTGCTGGTGTTGTTGTAATTGTTGTTGCTGCTGTTGAGGAGTCTGTTGCGACTGAGGGTGTTGGACCAGCTGATGATTTTGTTGGTGCGCTTGCTGAAGTTGATGCTGCTGCTGAAATTGTTGCATCTGCTGCTGTTTCATGATTTGATGGTGATACTGCTGATTGTACTGCTGGCGCGTCATGGTGGGATAGCCACTGTACATTGACGAACTGCTAGAGTGTGCATGACTGATAGAACGATACATAGGTGATTGCCGATTGAAAGGTTGCTGCGCTTGACTCATTGAAGATTGCGCTTGACCATCGGGATTAGCGTGGCTTTGATTAAACCTTGTAGCAGACTCATGTGTGTCTCGAGCATCCGAAAACTCGGGTGGCGGGGCTAAAATTGGAGTTTGATTTCTCAGTCCAAATTCCGGTGGAGGGGGGACAACACTAGGAATGTTAGGAAAATCTTGCTGCAATAGAATAGAGTTCGCCAGATTAGTAATATACCTAAAACACACTCCTGCAAAGCTCTCACTATTATGGAGAACAATGTCCCAAAATTAGCTTACCTTCAAAGCTGCTACATGCATCTGGATTAACTTAAGACTTTCTTCAATGCTTTTCTCGGCTTGCCGGGACTGTCCCTGTGTTTGACTGTGAAGGGCTTGCATTTGTCGGGCGATGTATTGATGTTGATCTGCGTTCATTGGTCTAGAGCGCTGAGGTTGAAGTGTATGGTACATTTGTGTAGTACCACTACCGACTGATTTCTTTTGAACTGGCGTATCTCTCGGGCTTTTACTTTCATCCGTTTCACTCTCGATTTCTAATGGAGGTGGAAGTTTCACTAGAGATACAGCATTTTTGGTTAAAACTCCCCCTGCTGTGTTACGTGCTGCCTGCTGGGATCTGCTTATGGTACCATAGGTCAGAATGCTGTTGTTATTAGAACTGTTATCAAGCGCTGACATAGTGTGTTGGGATATTTGCTGTCTCGAAATTTTATCATGAGATGTTTGTAAAGACCCAGTAATTAATTTTGAATTAGGCATTTGTCCGGTTGCTATGCCTGTCACCACTTTATCACTGTTACTACGTTTTAGGCTTCCATCAGGGCCGATGTAGTGACCTGCTTTGGCATTATGGAGAGGAACAGCTTGTTTTGTGTTATCCTCTCCTCCCCCATTTTCGTCTTTAAGAATCCATGTTTTGTCACTTGAATCCTCGGAACTATCCGAATCAGGATTAACAGGGAGACACGTAACATAATTGCTACTTGCATTATTATGATTCTCTTGACCCCCATCAGAACTAACTCCACTTGAAGAATTTCCATCTGCATCATCTTGTCCCAAATCATTAGGGAATGATTTGGAACTTTTCAAGTTCGTCTTTATCTTTTGAATTTCATCCACACTCATACTATGAGAGATTTGTCCACCACTTTGTGAAGAAGTGGGAGGCTCTGACTGGAAAGTTACGGTTTTTTCCACTTTCCTCTGTAGTCTTGGCGACTGCTTGACTTCGATACGAATCTTAGTTGGCTCTCCGGTACTAGGACTACATTTAAGCACGGGTTTGAGTTTTTCCTTTGCTTCCATTAAGGACTTTTGAGGATCAAACTTGTTTGGATCCTCGGGTACTTTTTTCGGCGTTGGTTCAGCTTCGATGGTACTTTGCGAACCGGTGGAAGAACCTGAATCACTGCTATTAACACTGACATTGGTGGGAGTTTGCGCATCTGAATCATCTTGTCGACTTCCATTTACTAAATCAGGCATAACATCCTTGGTTTGAACTTTAGTATTATCAGGTTGAGCATAGTCTCCTTTATTTTTTGTTGCTGCTGGGTCCTTTTTACCTGGAGGAAGACTCTGAGATCTAATTTTCTTGAGCGTTCCAGAATTACTATCATTGCCTTGTTCCCTATACCCAATAGACTTTAAATCATCTGGCGATGCATACAATTTAGCACTGTCTGTAGGTTTAAAGCTCGACATGACTGCTCCTCCATCTCGCCTATTCAAACTCGTAGAGGCAATATCTAAACTGGCGTATTCCTTGGATTTGGATACATCTACTTTGATTACCTGGCCCGGTGGAACTAAATTAATAATTGTTTGTTGTTCGGCAGGTCCTAATGTACATCCCGTGCTTGCCCGTCTGGGCAACGTCTTGGATTGAACTGGTCTTAACGGCTTTATAGTACGATATTCCGATTCACTTAAGACTGCCATTTTGGATTTTGGCGTTTCTTTCCCTGAAGACGCAGTTGATGAATTACTAGCCGTTGAGCCATCGCTTTCCTCACCGCCATCCTCTAAGTTCTTCGGCTTCTTTTCTTGTCGGGCAGGAATTTTTTCAATGCTCTTCCATGAACTCTCATAATTTCTTTCGAGTAAACCTTGCGCAGCGGAAGAAATGCAAGCCCAAGAATGTCGAGAATTAGCTTTTAGTTTGTTCAAATTATCTTGGCTTAATGACTTTGACTTGGAGTCTTCACTGTCTTTACCAGTGCTACTTTTCTCTTTCTTCTGGTTTAAAAATCCTTTTAAATCAGGTGTGCTGTGGAACTCCTTATGTAGTTTCACTAATTCTTTGCCCTTGAGTCCCGACTAAAACAAAAATAATTCCCACATTTCTTTTACACAGCCACATTGAGTGCAATACCCTTATGTTACAAGCAGACCATTGAGAGCTATAACGAGATAACAAGAACTTTCTTTTACCCTTGATCGTTTCATTTCTGAAACACTGGTATAAATCTTATGGCCCGCAGCAGGAACCGGAGAGGGAGGACATGTCCATGCCGATTTTTCATCACAAGCACCACCGTTGAGGGCTTTCTCTGCAAAAATTTCGTGAATTTCCGAAGCAGTAATTCGACTTGACGTGGGACGTGCACGAATTGAAGCTGTTTTGGGCTGAGTTCCAGAATTTAACGTTCCGTTATTATTTGAATTCGGTGGCAACGGTGGTTTACCAGCTATTGAATCAACTGAATTCGATTTAGTGCCAACTCCCCCTTCTGCATTACTGTGATTGGCCCCACCTTCGAGAAGAAAACACAGGGATACAACATACAATTTAAAAGGTTTGACCAAACTTATACAGTCACGGGACGCTACCGTATTTGTCTTACTTAGGTCTGCTAAAGCAGCAACCATCGATTTGGCTCTTGTCCGGCCGACACTCAAACTAGTAGTTGGATCCCGACGAGGCGGTGAAGGGACGCTCGCACCGCTTGAGCCTGAAAATAAGTAGAGATTATAACAACAAAATCCTTACATTTAAATCTTTTGTATATCTCGCAAAACAAATGCATACAAACCTGAGAATTTCCTGGGTAGGGTGGCAAAGTGGTATTGGGCTTTTGGGGTGCCGCTGGAACCTTGGTCACAAGTAAGTGATGACGGTGAGCCGGGTTTCGAGTTCTCTTCAATAATTGCAGAGGCTAATGACAAGCCAACAACAGTCAATGAAACCAATTCACCAGACTTTCGAATGAGGTCGACCACGGTCTCATGGGATGACTGGGAAACATCTAACCCATTGATCTGCATACACCAATACAACATGTTTTATTTCTCTAGTTCATCCCAGGTTGAGTAATTACACAGCAAAGATGATACTCTTACGAATGTAATTTGATCGAGGATAAACTTACGGCAAGAATAAAGTCGCCTTTTCTGAGACCAGCTCGGTCAGCTACTCCATTCGAGTCAACATCATCCAAATACTGCAGAGAAGGGAATCTGTCTGAGGGAGGTAGTTCCATTAATGGAGAGTCTGATTTGGCACCACGAAGAACAAATCCGAACCCTTTTTGGCCTCGATGCAAAATCACAGTGTGCGGTTCGCCCCAACTGATGTAATATTAGTTAGAAATATCGCAGGAATAATAGAAAAGAAAATAATTAAGTAATATAAATTGCACTGCCCAATAACCAAGATCGATAAAAAAAGACTTACATTTTTTTCAATCTGGGAATATTAATGAATTGCTTCGAATTAGCTTCCCTCCTACCCGGAGTCCTTGAAGGAGGGACAAGGTGGTTGCGATTTTCATACATTTTCATTCGAATCTCTTGAACACATGATGCTGGAAACAAGCCCATTTGACCCCGCAATGATCCTTCTAGCAAACCCGTATCCGTTGATCCCGTAACTAAGTGAAGTGTTCAATGTTCCAATTAGATATAATTATTACTTCCCTGATTTCAGAAATTCAAGCAAAGGTAACTTCTGGAAAAAAAATATTACCTTCAATTATATCCCCTTCAGTGAGCTTCAGATGCTTTGGAGACTGCGGTGTAAAATTTTCTACGCAAACAACCATCATACCGGGAAGAATTAGAGCGGGGTCGGTTGGAGTGGCATCGTAGCTGGATCCACTTCCACCACTATTACACGTTCCCACGCCGGAACTATCACTTGTGATGTCACTGTGGTCCAAGCTCTTGTCTACAGCAAAATCCCGTCATATTTAGTATATATGAGCTGATTCCATTGCAATAATTCCATAAATAATGTTAGTAATAGTAATTCGAAGTTTCAGTCGTTTTAGTAGCCATCATTTCATTGGCACCGAATTTCACAAGTCACACCATGCCGGTAGCAAAAGTAATTATGGTAAACGCTAAAAATTGTTCTTTGGAACAAAGTATCAGCAATTCCGCCCCAGCGCTAACAACGCATCGATATTAGCAGCGTAATATCAGGTTAATTAGAATTTCCCAAGCATCCACAAATATCACCGAGTGATTCAAAGCTAATCCACAATAAAGGCTTAACCAGTAACCATGTTGATGTCATATTCATGAGCAAATACGAATCATTTTCTCATTCAAAACGGTACATTAGTAAGCATTCGTAGAAGAAACTTACAAACGTAAGTTGAACTTTAATAACTCGGAAGCAAATTAACGCGACAGCTATTTTACACTAACAGTCGCGGGGAGCTATGTTTATCCAACGGTTAATCATTTCAATAGTCCTACCAAATGGCTTTTATTTAGTTATTAAATCCGAAACGACTCTATAAATTACCTGACTGACTGACAAGCCCTTATTTAAGTTTCTGAAAAAACAACCCAATAATTATTCCTAAATGAACATTTTAAGGCTCTCTAAGTCTAAATTCTAAACTGATTTAAGTGCCAAACAAAAACTGCACAGACTTTCAACCATTTCAACCTTTACTTTTACTTGAAAAATGAAGGCACGGCTAAAATTTAATATCCTATACGGAGTAGCACTACGAAACTCATAACGGCTAAATTATTACGGCTAATGGAAGCAATCAAAGAATCTACCGGATACTCGCGCACTTTCAATGTATTAAAAAAGCTAGCAACACGGACTACGAGAGTTAGAAAGCCGCTTAACTCCCTTCTCAACGTGTCGCAATAATTGGGTAGTTAGAGCAATAATAAAAATTCCAGTGCAGCCAATTACATAATGATCCTTTAAAATAAACTAGAGACAGCACAAACAAGTGAAAGAACAGATGTATATGAGAAAGCTATCTAATTAAATCCTAGAGTAGCATTTCATTCCCAGTAGAAGTTATTATAGTTACTACAATACCAAACATAAGCTAAAGAATTTCATGCTTCATTTTGTAGAAATAAGCATGCGTCATAGGCATACTGGAATTCGGGTTAAAATTATCTAAATAAATCGATACGTGCATCAATTCTACCAGAATGAAGACTGGGAAACAGGTATAGAAAAAAATAAATACAAGCACTGTCATGTGTACTCATGAGAAGTACAACGATAACAATTCATCATGATTTGTATTAACCAGTAAAGGCAGAGCCACAATTGTCCTCGCTTCCAAAGTGGCTACTTCCTCCAGAGTAGCTTGAGTCGGAACAACTTCCTGAATGTGTATGAGATGAACACTCGCTGAGACATGAAGAGGCTGAACTATACGGTGGTAAAGATCTATTTGATGGGCATGGGCTTGGAGGACCCCGGGAGATCCGCCCCGCAAGACAGGTCAAGGAACCATTGAGGCGAGGATCAGACAAAGCCCGGGAGATTATGCTCCGACGCTTTGGATTGTACTTGGGCAGGTCACGAAACGGAACTACAACACAAAACAACAAAAAAAAGAAGACAAAAAGAAGACAAACAAAAATAATTTGCTAAATATAAAAACACAAATCAAACGTTCAGCATAACAAGCTTCATTCCGCATTCCCAACTAAATGACATCCATTGCTGAGGTTGTACAGAAAATAATGCCAATATGATTAACTGTATGACAGGCTGCTTCCTGGGCAGTCACTTATAAATGTTGATAAGAACAAATTTCAAAAGAATTTGGCCGGATGATACACATATAACAATCATTAGGTGTATAATTATACACTGAGCTCCCGATACACAGGATGCAATGAGGAGGGCACGCAGGCAGGAATAAAAGGACTCGAATTTTGTTCACATCAGGGAATAACAAATCCGATCCACTATATAGAGCTAATTGTATAATTGGCCAAAAGGTAAGACAATCAATTTAGATTCTTCCGTACAAGTCTTATATATTACATTGGTTTCTCCTTTTCGGAGCCATGCCACCTGAAACAACAAATTCCAGGGAAAAGCCCATACGATTGTAAATTGTAATTTATTTCCGCCATAGTAAACAATAAGTATTAAGAATGTACGCGTGTGCGCAAGTACATGCAAAGAAAGCGAATTAATTTGCACAGGTGTCCATTCATTGTTGGTTAAATAACGCAAGTACATAGTTATGAAACCAGAAAAACACTTCGATTCGTCACACCCTTTAAGGAAGCACTGTAGTTTCCAGTCACCCTTGCGACAAGACAAAATTAGATTCCACGTTAATATTTCAAAAAAAAAACCTTGACCATGACATAAACAAAGGTGTCACCCCTTGTTAACCCTTATGTTGTAAACGTACACCGCTTTTAAAATCTTCATCTGCGGTTTATCAAGTCATCAATGCTTTATAATTGCCATAACATTCGAGGAATTACAAGCGAACCAAACACTCTTGGATGGAAATTTGTCGCATTTTTCACGTCCTTAAAGGGAATAGATACATATGTCGGGGCACTTCCAGCATGGTACACAATCATCTTTTCTAAAAACATGCTGTACGAATTGTTTTTCAGGAGTACTGTGATCGAATGATAGGAGGCCAGTTTAAAATAGAGTGGCCTCAGAAGGTTTCCGACTGATTTTTATCGGTAGTTTTGTACAATGTTAGGACTCATAGTGGTATATGTATCCACAAGCCCCACAGTGTGATTTGCATACAGGCATGGAAGAAATTAACGTCCGCGGTGCCGTCCTGAGGAAATCCTAACCATAAATTGTAGTACTAACTATTAGCCCTGGCAGGATAAAAGACTTGTATGCTTCTATTACAAATCTTAGATACAAGCCATCATACATTATTCCTCACGCTGGGATTGGAATGCAATTTCGGGTTTACTACAACAAATGACTAGAAACTACTCGTGCATACACATGAGTTTCCAACGTATGATCCTGACTGCATGCGATAGCCAAAAATGCATTCTCATAAGTACGGGGACAACGCTATCAGCAGACAATGACAAATCAAGAGAGAGCACTTTTTCCGTATAAGCTTTACCAGGTTTACCTGTGGAGAGGATGCCACAGGTAAGTTGTAATAACAAATACCGAAATACCTGTTCTTCGAAATGAGCATGGAATATTATAAGGGTGGTGTGTTATACTACACTATAGCAACCACTTCTCAGGCTTCTAAATATCCTGGAATTGTCATATTAATAAATGTCCATGAGCTTATGGGTAGATGAGTATTATGACTTTTATAACCATAAAATATAAGTAAAAGAGCACTGAAAAAGAATGAGGTATGACTAAAACCTATGTATGAATACAGGAATTTCTTAACCAGATTTGCTCATTTCATGTTAACTGTTCATATTCATAGGTGTAACAGAATATATCAAATAAATCTGCACCCCCCCCAGACTTCACTGATCACAGGTGGGAAGACTATACACATGAACATATTCTCATGCACACGCTTTCACAGATACACTGGCTTTGCATAGTAAATGATAGACCGGTAATTGATTTCCGATTACTGACAACGTAAAAAATCCAGGTTGCCAATAAGCCAAATTCTGTAATCCCGGCTTTACAGCGTTAATTTGACAAAACGAAACAACAAAATACTCGACTCAAACAAAAATTTCCTGTTGTGGTAATCGCAAGATGAAAACTGTAACGAACTTCCACAAAGTTATTAAATATTTGTTGTGATTTATAATCCAATTTTTTTAAACCAATTAAGATGCTCCGTAAAGAACTACAGGAATCTCACTTTTACATAGTTAATGTTATCATCACATTATGAGAAATCAAGCTCTGTCTTGGCTACCTAGTTAATTCGATTTTGGAGCTACATACTCAATAGTTTGGGGTGAGATAATTTACCTCTTAAAAGTGGTAGTATTAGGTGTACCGTATGAACATTCACAAATACTAATTACCACCCATCGGTTTAATATTGTGGAGATCAAGCCATGAAAAATTCCCGCATGTTTTTGTTTCGTTTTATTACATTAACGCCGTATGGACAATAGTATTAGACACAATATTAGCTGTCACCGCAACCGAAAACCAGACGATACTACGTGATATGCAACTTCAAATACATTTTAACTGCACCCACTTGTTAATTTCTTGAGAGATGCGACTTTCGTACTATAACAGCTAGTCAAAACACTCACACTATGTATTTCCATTGGCAATGATTATTCAAACACGCGGAATAACAATTGTTCGGATGATAAGGCGTGGGAATCATAAATAAACAAAATGCCATGGACATCATTCTAATTTCTAATGCACATTGCGTTTTCTACCTCATATGTCGCATCATACACACATACATCCACATATTTTGATTCCCTCTGTGATTTCACCTGTTCTTATGATTAATATCCCCTACAAAAGATTTTCGTCTTCGTTTCTCCAATAGGAAGTCACACTGGTACTTCAATACAAAATACCAACTCGAACGTACCCCATGTACTACTCAATCAAGCCTCTGGAACTTCAAGATTACATGTCTTCACGGCGTTCACGTTTTTCTCTGATATCTCCTAGGTACAGGAAGTAACAGGAGACAACGCATCCTAAAATGTGCTTTCTTTTCATACTTTATCAGTGCAATGCATACAAACGTTGTCACTCACTGCGGCTATACTTAATTAGAAATATAAATAACCTTTCACAAAATACTGAAAAAAAAAACGTTTTGCTCATTCATACTTTTTAGCGCA
Organism: Allacma fusca; assembly: GCA_947179485.1. Classification (NCBI taxonomy): domain Eukaryota; kingdom Metazoa; phylum Arthropoda; class Collembola; order Symphypleona; family Sminthuridae; genus Allacma; species Allacma fusca. The sequence goes on from OX359249.1 coordinate 3,973,657, forward strand.
CTATGCACTATGAACTGTGCATTCAAAATATTTACAGTACAATTTTACATATTCTCACATTAACGCATCCAAACCAAACAATGGTGAACAAATCTATAGTACTTACAACCGGAGATAAAACGGTCAATATAACATGTAACTGCATCAAAGTATACTTGTGAAGTAGAATCCTATAGGTAAGTAGATATGTGCTCGTAGTACTTACTACTAAACTACGAATTATCTCATTAGTTCAAATTCTAATGACTGCGGTAGACAGCAACAATTATTTCCAACAAGAGTTTCACAGACACATTGTTGACTCTGCTGTGAAGCGAGAAAGAAACAAGTTTATTACAAGCTCATTTTTACACTACACTCAAGTAACAATGTGTGAAAAATAATCTCAAAAGTGTAGGTGGTGTCCCATGAAAAACTGGTTGGTAATCATCTTGCAAGCATATGTATACATACACATTTCTAAATCTCTGTATTACATATTCTTCTTCCTACATGAAAAGTACTTACACCGAAATGCATCAAATAATTTATCTGAGTACATACTACACTGCCAAAACAAATACCTTGTTTTCTCGAAACTATCTCAAATATTATTCCGCTCAAGTTTTTACCGCCTGTGTGTATTTGGCAGTTGCATTTCCTTATACGGTTATAAGATATGCACGACTATAGGTAAACATACTGAATGTCGATATGCCATAAATGAGTATACACTCTTTCCTTATCGACTATTTAACTTTGTAACTACAATAAAGACATAAAAAATCAGCAGGCTAATAATATTGCCCAGAAAAATAATCTGTGCACTAATTGCTCTAAAATCAGGTCAGTACGTACATACATGCTGGTTCATACCCGCAAGGATGTTACACTCTGTACATAATAACACACTCAGCTGACAAACTACCATTCAAATCATATAACCATTTATATCATTTCAGACAAACGACAGCATTACAGGGAGTCACTGTACGAGTGAAACCATTTCTTGGCTTGAAGTTGTAATAATTATTTCTTTTCACAAATACACTTACCTACACGAATTACATGCACTTTGGCATCAAGTGATGTTTGCTTTACAAAATGCATACCTTGAAGCCCTCTAAACCTAAAGGTTGGCATTAATGACAATAGGTCACACACTTTTCTACATTCTACTCTCCATTAACAACTAATAGTAGAAAAAATAAAGCGTGAATTTGATGGAATGCAAAGTGTAATATATCAATGTCACATAGATATACTTCTGCACAGAAAAACATGCTTACAAGATCTCTACACTTCAGGTCATTCAAATAGCTCCGCTGATGCTGAAAATAAAATCTCGAAATACAATGATACAGAAAAAGTGATGTCTTCACTTAGACCCATTTAATAAATTACCATGGTTCATTCATGAATGAATGCTCCATCGAACTTTCTACAAACGAATAGATAAATACAAGAACCTGAAGAAAAGATCGTGGCAGATCATTCAGTCTCACATAGGTCTATGTACTCATGAGAAGAGTGAAATACAACGGTAGTAATTGAATAATACTGTGTTAATTATTTATGAAGCAATCTAAATCTATTGATTAAGGCTGAATGATGTGATTACTATCAAGTTGATTGCACAGATGCTCCACCCTAATTGCATACTTCATCCCTGCGCTCCTTCAACAATGAAAGAATTAATGTCAGAATCAGAAGCATACACACGTATACGTAACTAATAATTTATAGTTTCAAAACGTACGCATTTGCACAATAACACTTTTCTACACCACAAACCAACCATTTAGTCTCACTTAAAGGTATACGCTCATCCCTACTTATAAACACCTGAGAATAATAAAATAACTTTCAACGGCATCAGAACATTTACACACACGTTGCGTTAAAAACATGATACAATGCCCAGCACATATAAATAACTCTGAAATGGTAGTTCCATGACACATTTTACTAACAAGATAAGGATATAAACTAGGAATTATCCCTTATGCACTAATAATTGAATAGAATTCCTCCTACAATTCTGATGGCAGCTCAGGTCAACCAAAGATTAGCTGAAATCAAATTTCGACGTTCACAGAAGAGTCAGTACAAAATATCCTGTGAAAAAATTCATACCAACTCAGTTATCCAGGAAGATAGTATGATAATTATTTTAACAAATCCGCATTTTGACACTGAAAGCGTAAAAATTGTTTCCAAAAGACTCAAGCTCTCAACCTTCTTTTAATCATTCGCTTCCTGCGCATATAAAGAAAGGCTTTTTGATTGATTTATATTATTACAATTAAATGAGCCATTTACTCTGTGGAATCTGATTTCTCCACACGTCTTGAATATTACCAAAAGCTAAGTAATTTTTGTTTGTCTAGATGTCTGCCTCTGTCAGACAGAGTAGGGGTCACTTCATAACTCGATTAATAGCGAAGGAGTTCGTGAGGATTCATATTATAGTAATCATACAATAACGGCACTTAGCAAATATTTGCATACCTTACTCTGCCTTTTCACACAGTTTAATGAGTAAAGGCCAGAAGTAATACTTAATACTTCGTTACGTAAATAAAACTGCCAGCAGTAAACTCAATGAATGAAAGGAGAAGTTATAACACGTATTTTATATGCAATGGTTTGACCAATTGTCAAATCTATGGACGTTTCATAATGCCTATAGAAGGTAAAAGTGATGATGTAATAAGAACTACTCCAAAGAAGAGTGAAACAACAAAAACGCGCTGACAACTTACCAACGTCTTGAGCTCGATGGTTTTGGATGATTTCAGCAAGTTCCATATTACCAGCAATAACAGCAACTTGGTATGGTGTCTGATTGGCATAGTTGAGCGCCTCTTTGTCTGCTCCACGGAATAGAAGGAGTCGAGCACAGGATTCTTGATTGTTCACAGCACACACGTGCAAAGGTGTGTTTCCTGATGCATTCCGTGCATTCATGTCAGCTCCATAGTAAAGAAGATGCTCTAAATGCTGTACCAAACCGTTCCGACAAGCCTGCCAAACCAAAACATATAGTTGCAATTAAAGTAAAAACCTCCAATTCTTCGTCTCTATTCTCTGTACATCCACGGACCATGTTTCGAGCACATATGTATACAGCACACATACCAACTCAATAAATAAGGATGGGAAGAAACATCTCTGAGCACATTTTGTATGCTTATCTCGGAGTTTATTACATTCAGGTACTTTTACTTCCAAATAAGTCTCGGCGGCCAACGCCGTCTCTCATGTCATGCCTATTTAGATCATGTTTACTCTCATCTTCCAGTTACACACGACGGTTCAACCATCCCAATTAAATTAGCCTGCCAGACTCCATTCCTAAGTTCAAAGCTTTCAACAATGAGAAACAACAGTGAACGTGGGAAGTATCACTAGCTCACACGGAGAGAGCTATTTAGGATTCTTAAAAATGGACTCCATGTCAATGGTACGGTCAAGCCCCAGTATATTTTGCTACCATCCTACATTCATGTTGTTTTCTCTATGATTAACTAATTACTCAAATTTACATATATAAATTAAAAAATAATAATATAAACCAAAACAAATAAAATAAACATCCGGAATACGCATGTTCTCAAGTAATTCCTAATAAGTACATCGATACAGTCTTACCAACCGCTATGCTGCGCGCATAACTTCTGGATCTTTCATATAGAAGATTAACACAAATGCATATTTACACCGTATTCATGATGCAAACTAAAATGACCCCTTCTCCAATACAGTAGGAACTATGTATAACGGACAACTTTTAAAAGACAGCGAGATTATATCGGCGGAATTTTATCTTGCAAGTAATTTATAAGCTAAATGCATCTGTTAGAATAGAACGGTACCCCTTCATAGCAACTAACGACAGTATTTTACATACCCTTGAAGACCATTTTATATCTATGAGTGATCATGTTTCAACTTTACCCCAATACAAATATGTTAAATTACACTCCTGATTGTGGGTGCTAAAAGCTATTATAAGACTAAAAATAATAATAATAATAATAAAGACTAAATGTAATCGGAAAAGTTAACAAAAGCTTCAATTTGGAAAAGGAATACACTACTATCCATAGAAGATCTATTTTAACAGTAACGGATTACAAAGAGCTGTTAGAAGCAATGTTCAACTGGAAGTAATCTGGTAGTAGATTTTGAGAAATGACGCTTTACCTGGTGAGTTTCATGCCAGCCTTGCGTATCCTGGGCTCCGATAAAGGCATGATCATGAAGAAGAGCCTCACATAGAGCTGGGTCCGCATTAAGGGAAACACTCATGTAGAGTGGTGTGAGTCCCTTTGAGTCCCTGTAATTAGGTGAACCACCTAAGTCCAACATAGTTTTCGTAGCTTCTAAGCTCTTATGTTCCACTGCTCGATGCATTGCCGTGCTACCATCCTTAGTTCGGTAATCCAAGAGTGCTCCACCGTTGACCAAAGCCATAAGTAACTTTGATGGCTTCTTCATTACTGCAGCCATTGATAACGGCGTTTCTGCAATCGCGACAAAAAGGTTTTTTTTGGTAAGCATGTTTGTATTTCATTCCCCGCTAGTGCCTGGTCTGCAGGATTTCTATTTGTTCTCAATTAACCTTTCTTTCATAAACAGATTGACGCTTTAATGTAATGTTATCTCCAAGCTTTAGCATAAAGTCGTATTACGAATATACTGTTCTGTTCTATAGTAGAAAAGTTAGTTTTGTTGTAAATAAATCATCTGAGAGAACTCTCAACTCAAATAATTGAGGCAGGAACGAAACAAGTATTAGGTGCATGACATACTCAGGTAATCAATATTTCGTTTATATTCATATTAATTTTCAGTTAATTTTTAATTCCAAAAAAAGTGTTCTTGTTATATTTCTGGTTAAATGACTGAATAAATTGAACGATTTGCATTTTTAATACTCTCTAATATCTACATTGATTATTAAAACACGACTGCCACTGGTACAACAACACAGAGACTTTCCTGAAATATGGTCAGACACAAAATCAACTTCAGATGTAAATAACAGAAAATATAAATTTCTTGGCAGCTATCTGGTATCCAAGTACTCAACAAACGTAATCGTGCGAAAATGTTCGGCTGAACTGCTTGACTTACCTCCTGTTTCAGGACAGTGAAAGTTAGAATCCAACCCTTTTGAGCACATTTTTGCAACTTTTTCACACTGGCCTGCGGCCACGTACTCTAGGAAACGCCGAAGGTTTGATTTTGTGTGAAGGGCTTTTAACTGCTTTTCATCCACATTTATGCCTTTGTAAAGTCTTCTTTTGTACCGCAACTACAAACACAATACAACTCATAGTGATTATTCATTCTTCTCCCAGGTGACCAGAATGTTACACTTGACGTGTATCATTGCATCTACGTAACTCCTATCTATTTCAAGAGTAGAATATAATAAGTCGCCAAAATGACTTCAGAGGAATCCTAGTCAAATAATTTCTTCCTGGCGTACCCCCAACCGTTACACTGCCCTTGCTTACATACACTGCGGAGAACTTAAAAATCGCTTTGGGACTTGGGGAAACTGAAGACGCGATGGAACTGAGAGCAAACTAACAATGAAATCAATTTACAACGTAACTTGTGGGAGAACTGAATTGATTACTATCACTTTCAACTGCTCTTTCTTACTCCAAATTAATTACAATTCCAATAACTAGCGGTTAGAGAAATATTTGACTCCCTGTGTAAGTATAGTCATCACGTTTTGCTTCTTCACCGAAAGAAGACAATGTTCCAGTGTAAGAGGTACGACTGCGGAGGTAATATAGTCTGGCAGAGTTCCCAACGATGCGAGATTAACTTTTGAATATAATTATCTAAGGAATCTTTTAATGACTACACCTTACCTCAAGGTATCCCACCGGACCACTAAAAGGATAGTCGGACAGTGGCCTTTCTTCTTCCAGGAATTTCCCTGCCTTCCCATTACAAGGGGGAGCAAAAAGCCCGTAGTTAAAACTCTCCTTTAATTCCTGGAGAGAACAAAAGTAAGAAATCCCGTTAGTAAGCTCACACACACCAGCAACTCCTCCTTTTCAACACGTTTTCCTTCACACTCAGACTTCATTACTCTCTAATTTAATCGTGAGACAAATGTACATCATAACCATTCACATTATAATAACGCAGCAATCTTACACACAATGCGATAAATATTTGTCCTTATTAGACACGAAAATTAATAATGCAGAGTTAGAATAGTTCACAGCACAGAAGCATAAACAATTAAATTTTCATTGCAAGAATTTAGGAAGCACAATGTAATACCTGCCTATTAATTACACCTCCAGCCTCAGTACATCTTACAATCTTGTAAAAATGTGAACGTAAAAAATCTCACTGCGACAGAACATTCCATCACACATTTATCGTTTGCGACCATATATGTATATTTGATTCAAAACAGTTATTTGGAGATATACATACATGTAATATTTATGCTACTTGTTTGTTTTTTGCCAAACCTATAGAACTGGTAAAAATACTACTTTGATTTTATTTGGACATTATAAAATTTTAAATTTTAACTATCGGTATTTTGCCCTTACTGTTTGGCGCGTTATTCCACGGGGATTCTGTATCGTTATTGTTTTGTTCACCTGGAATTTGCGTGGTTGTATGTATGTCTGCTTTTACGAATATGAGTTTTTTTGTTTATTTTTTACTCTTAAAGACAAAAGTAATTACGTTAAACCATATCGAGCAGCGAAATAGAACAATATTAAAGCACTAGGTACATATGAGTGTAAAAAGTTCACTTTGTAAGATTACAGCGCAAAACGGTGCAGTAAAAACACTAACATGCTCATTTCTGTACGTGACTCTCATTCCCCACATTTTAAGCATCACATACTGATTATAAATGCGCCCTTTTTCAGGTACTGCTCATAAATTAATGCTGAGAAAAACCAACAAAAAATATTAACACGAATTTATAATTCGGTTTTTAGCACAACGATATTTTTACAACATTTTACTTCTAAAAGGGAACGAGAAATTTAACCTAACAATATTTTCACCTTCAGTTCACACATGTGACAATACACCCAAGAAAAACGAGAGAAACCAATGTTTTAAGAATGGATAGTGGATACTAACATGAAAATTATTATTATTATATGGAAATGACAGAGATTACAGTTTCGAATATAATGACCTATTCGTGTTCACCACATTAAAGTTTTCTTTTAAATTTTATAAGCATAAATGGAAATAGAATACCCATACTGTAACATACACACACAACACAACTTAATACATTACAGTTTGAATTAAGCAACAGTACGTAAATTCTCAATGTTCCTTTATTTGCATGCGGTGCTTGGAGCAATGCTGGGCTCGTATTTGTTTTTCCCAAAGATTTGCCATACATTTTCTACAGATTCCGCACGAATCTGTTTCCCTGCTCAAAAAAGAAGGTCTGAGATTTCTTTTATGTACTAGCTTCAAAAACATCCCGAGTCATCATTTTTACATTTAAATAAAGTGTCCCAACATGAGTGTATGGTACTAGTAATCATCAAAACTGTCAACACACGCATGGTCACTTTAAACATTTCACGTTTTTAAAAAACACCTACTTAAAACGTCCAGAATAAGGAAAACAAGATTTTTCTAACTCTCAAACGTAGTATAACTCGAAACAACGAAACTTGGAGTTGGTGGCAGTGTATTGATTTTACAGCAATGAGTTTGATCATTTGTGAATTTAGAAACTATGTTAATATTGTGAAGAATTTCAATGTCATCCTTCATGATCTGCTGACAATGACTCAATGGATGCAAACGCAAAGACACCCAAAGTGCCATCAACGTAAACCTTGTGTGTCAAAAAATACGGTGCATATATCATTAAGAAGTTCATTTTACTATTGCGTAAAAAGGTAGGACACAGTTAATAGTGTGCACAAATGACGTGATTCAAATCCTGAATGAATACTGTTCATTTTGTGTTTCAAATAGTAACCTACGGAGGATTTACCAACAAATAGCGCATTTTGGGAATGTGACTGTTTTAATACTACATTATTAAGTACATAATGTGTAGTTGCAGAGTGATACGCAAAGGGCTTCTGTCCGAGTTGCTTCCGGCTCTTGTTTCGTGTCATACACAAACTTAATGTGTGTTCACAGTGCATGCGAACATGCAATTCGATTAGACCTAAGCGAAGGTAACACATGCAGGCCAGAACGCATACCAAAGTGAATAGAAGGATTAGTTCAAAAATCCTCTCATTTGCAGACTTTCCTCATGCAAATTGTTAATTTTGTATTATTACTGCCTGCACATATACTCACTTCAGTATTTTCAAGCTTAACGCTGCTGGGTCCAAGCTACAAGTACAAGTATGAATAATTTTGAGAAATTTTAACTAACCTAAAACTTTCTTCACATACTCAGGATCAAATCATCAGTAGAATCAAAATATGGTTGAAACCCGTGTGAAATGCCATGCGTTCGTAGTTCGTACATACATACAAGTAACTCCAAAAAATGTCAGGACGAAAAATTGAAACTGCGGTATTCCTATTTAATTCCTCACAAAATACCACAGTTTGGCTTAACGCAAAAATATGAATGCAGAAAAACGCAAATATGTATATCTAAAACAATACTTCGCTTCCAAAATTCACTACATCATCTTGGAAAAATGTAAGGTTTTTGATATTAGTACTTTTACCCCGACTCACTTAAATTCCCTTGAGATAATTTTTCACATAATTCCACATGCGACCTGAATATATGCAGATATTTTAAAAAGCCCAGATAAGTCAACTCACATTCCTGGAGAATCACTCCTCAGGCTGAATGCCTTCTTGTAAGTATAATACACATATACGTGTATATATATATATGTATATATATATATTTATATATATTTAAGTATACATACGCCGTGAATATGTAAGAGCCCGCATCACGTACTACCTCGAATACCTAACCTACCAAATGCATCTTGTAAGTCTAAAGGTTACTCAGGTTGTGGGCACATGTACAATCATTTACTTGCTGCATACCCCAAAACATGTGCTTTCATTGCATACTTTGGTATCACCTCTGTACCCATGACCATTAAAGGTAGATTCCAGCCAAAAAGAGAGCCAAAGGGCTATTATAAATATGGTATTTATGTCGTCTCCCGAGTTATTACTGGGTATTATACTGTTTCACAAGCGTATACGTACACACTGGGGCTATCGCCTAACCCAAAACCTTCTTCCCAAAAGCTCACTTCAACTAGAAAGATATTCTCTCAACCCATCTCCTCAGGTAACCACAACGAGTTCAAAGCATGCAACTGAAATAAATTCCCTAAAATGCCTCACCAAATATTCCCAAAACTGTATACATGTATGTAACTTTAACATTTTCAAAATTCCACCAAAAAAATTTAACATGTAACCCTTCATCTTAATATGTATCTATCGAATTGTTCAAAGTAGGTACCAGCTTAATCTAAACTGAGTCAGGGCAGTGGTTGTCCTTATCGATAACATTTTGCGTCAAGCCAATCCATGTGTTCAGAATTAGGGCTCAATGCAGTCAAAGTTACACTACTAGCTTCGCTTGAAAACAAATTCAGACACACACAAATCACCTTCATACATACTCAACAAAACACATGCAAACTAACTGTAAGAGATTACTCTACCCCGGACGATGCACACAAACTGTCACAAACGGTATCCAACCAATCTTCACAATTCACATTCATTCAAAAATTACAGCACAGATTACTGACCTACCAACCAAAGGTTTACTCTACTACATTCACGTAAGCTCAAATGCCTGAACCCAAACAAACCAAGCCCAAATCTCTACTCTACTGCATTTCTCGCACAACCGCAATGTCAAATGTTAAAAAATAAGAAACAACAATTTGTAATAACTAAACGGAAATCAAACAGAAAAAATTGAATTTCATACCCCAAACCAATGCGTCACCTGAGTTCATCAGTGTAAGAACAGAAAGAATCCCAACCAAATGGAACCATGAATAAAAACATAATTGAAACAAAATAGTTTTTAAACAATGGTCAATTGAGGCTACATATACTCCTCATTTCAAATAATTTAGATATCCATGCATAAATTACGATGCCAAGATACACAAGCAATTATTCCAACAAAGTAAAGCCATTCATCACTACTTCAAACTTAACTTTCAGGTTTTAAATTACTTCAAAAGATTTGGATACGGAGAGGATACTCATTCTACTATGTTGTATTCACAGCAACACAAATAAATACTATACTACACAAATGACTTCACTAATCAATTTGACATACTGCAACGGCAATATATACACAACATCACTACCCGTAATGCAACTACACAAAAACAATCAAAAATTCAGGAAGAAACTCACTTTTGGCAAGGAAGCCAAGCACTGTTGCTTCACATCCCAGATTAGATCATGTCGATAGAACTGGAGGCACTTGTGAATGTTCAAGTCTGGAACGTGGATCCGGATTAGCACCGCACCTCCAGCTTGGTCTTCGTCTCCTCCACCCGAAGTCTCGTCGTCACACATTTTAACTTATGAAATCTGATTTCTTGCACCCGGGATGCCACGAACCAACGACATTTCTCACCCAACTAATTACTGTCTGTAAACAATCCAAAAAATGTCAAATTATTAGTTAATCAAATACTCAACCATCTTTCAACCAATTACAATATTAATTTTGCATTAAAAAAAACAGTCATTTAATTTGTCTTCCCTAGTCCTAGTATGTCCACAGGCTACGGACCACAGACACAATCTACAACTAAGTACATCTCCACATTCGACACGGACACCTAATCCACATGATTTTGATCACGAAATACCACAATTCTGCAGTATTGCATTTGTTTACACAACCTCTCATCACAGTAACTTTCACGGACACTTACAAATCCCGATCCCGGGGATTTGATGTCGAAGGCCGAAATGCCTGTGTTCGCTATGATTTATTTCCTCGTGTAACTTTATTAATAATAATAATAATGCCGTACTCACGACTTCCATCCAAAAAACTTAAATCACCTCAAATAATATCCACTCGGACAACCCTCCGGTTTTAAAACGTTCCGCTTGCACTTTCCAATAATTAATTTAAGTACACACTGATCACTATCCGTTTTGTCCACATTTAATAATTTCCACGTCTGGTCTACGACGTCTGCCACTACCAAAATAATAAACGTTTTTATACTCAAACGACAAGCATTTTGCTACACTAATAATTATACAGGGCACATATAACGATAGCACGCGTGTGCCGAACACGAGTAGGTAATTCAGCAGTAACGAAATGCACGCAGGGAGTTCACTCTAATATTTGGACATAAACCATCATATATGTCCATCTTTATTAATTTAATCCCCATTCTCAAAAGTAAATATAATTACACTTGGAATTTCAATACAAATAGATTTATGGACTTAAAGCAACGTCCAAGTAAATTTTCGATTGGTTGGCACACGATTGCTGCAATTTAACTGGATGGTGACACTTGCGCAGACGCCGAGAGACTGGAGACATGCAATATGGAACTGTAGTGAGCCCGTGAGCGTTGGCATAATCATTGCTCCGATTCTTGCGCTTTATTTGGGCGGAGCTTAGCTACATCATAGACTTATGCCTTAGCGCCTGAAGTTCAATCACTCTTCTTTACGCAGTCTTTTGCAGCAGACCGGTTCCTGGCAACTAAGGATTTGTGACGCGTTCCTCTCGCCACTTGTCTCCATATTACAGTCTGGAATTACAGGCGTTTCCTATGACCAGCCCATTTGTGCAACTGTAGCGCATGGTTTGAACAAACTGAAGGTCACTCGCTATATTGTACCCCCGCCCCATGGGCATAAAGTTTTTAAGGGAAATGTGATTATAGGAATATAATATTTGTTTAGCTTCCAAATATATATAAGTATATAAGCTCTCGCTTTATATCGACTCTACTTACTTATAGCGGTAGAGTATGTTCGCGTTATAGCGCACCCCCTGAGAAAAGTATTTCCTCTATAGGAGCAAAAAATATTCAGCCACGATCCTGTTTAATATAAAAATGTTAATTTTACCCCCTTTAAGAGCATGGCGCGATAACAGACATTTAATCCTTTAAGGGTTGCTCTGTGGATTGTACATTTCCCTTGTAACGAGACCCTGTGAGATAATTTTAAGATTCAAATGTATCTACGTGCCAAATCTAACTCTTACAACGGAGCTTCCCGTATAACATTGCCCTAATGAATTTTTGCGCTGTAGTAGAGAGAGTGGATCGTACTCTCGGGAACATGTGTATCCTTGTGTGTCGAGATGTGGGGAAAGCGTCGCAGTACTGAAAGACGTGATAGAGAGAGAGACGATAGGAAGTCAATGTAGAAGTACAAGGTACTCATAAAATTGAGAAACCCTCCTTGTGGGATGGAGGGATCCTTGTGTGCGATGGGATTGGGATGGATTTGAAATGACACTAAAATATCTCAAGACAAGCGACATAGTTAACTCCAAAATTAACAATTAATAGGCCCGGCATCTCACGACACATTCTCACAAAGAGCATTTTTGCATTATTTATCCCGTGACTAAATGCTTCCTCAATGCAAGACTTGAATAAAAGTTGATGAATCTTGTAGTAGCAACTAGCACTTTATCTCCGGACGGAGGTTGGTTACAAATGTCAACTATTAGGAGAACCTAGGTCTTGCCAGCATCCGAGACTTGGAAGATAGGAGAGAGGTAAGGAGTAAGTATAGTATGGTAATCGCATATATGGGAGAGATGAGAGTGTACGGTATAGAGCGGAAGAATATAAAGTGACTGTCTTGGGAGTAATAGTAACCTTAGCTAAGAATATACTCCATTCATTTAAGATTGGAACTCCCATCAAATCTGCGGTGTCTCATGCATTCGCTTTTTTCTCGAAGAGCCAGAGAAAATAGAAACCTTGCGAAGCATTAAAACGGGTTAATATTTATGAGGACTGACACAAGATATGGAGACTCCTCTTAACAACCATGTACAGAAAGCCCATGTATATTTATATATCTGTCGATCTCAAATCTATGTCTTATCTCCCAGCACTTAGATTCTGTTCCTCCATTGACCCCATCTCGAATATTATTATTACTTTCTGTAGAATGGAACTGGGACAGCTTCATTTGGGGTTTCAATTATGAGGAGAGAGGCAGAGCATCTTCCCCAAATTTAATTCCTGATTTGAACCGGCTTAATCCAATGACTAACCCAACGTAAATCCTTACTTCTATCGGTTCCAATGGGTAACCATCCAAATAATTTTGAGGGAGCTTTGATCCATGTAGAAAGAGACTCAATTGCGGTCGTACATATGTAAATGTAATTTATTGCTTATTTTGTTGGCAAACGGATACTTTCACCGTCAGATGAGGCTTAAAAAATTTCATCGCCCCGTTTCAATCCTTTACATTCAAGTCCTCCTTCCTTACTTATTACTTACTTAGATGTAATTTAATGGGAGTCAGGAATACATACTCGGATATTTCTGTACACATAGAATATATGAGAATAGCAAGTAGGAAGGAATCTATTAACTGTGTTTGAAAAGGATTAATTGAACTAATAATATATCCCTTGGAAGTACCTCTTAGACTGAGGACTATTGCGTGTTAACAACATTCGTAAGAGCTCACTATTATAGCTCTACAGAAATTCCCAGAGTTCTGTTGAGGGTAATTATGAAATTCTCCTTCAATTTCGTCTACCTCAAATGAACCCAGCTTGTTCATGCTGCCTGATAATAAATTGACAGCAATCGATAATATTTGTTTGGGACAAGTTATAAATAAATTAATTACCGTTATTCCCCTTCCCAGTTCCAACTAATAGCGTTTGGCCAGGGCTTCAATTCCAGCCAGTCCTATTTCAAATACGATAAATTGGCCTTGGAACCATATATCATATATCTGTAGCTCAGTGTATGAATTCTTGTGGGATAAAATATTGATAAAATTCTTAGGGTTTTTTTTTTGTGGGGAATTATCTTTAAATTAATTTTTATCGCTAAGTGGTGTCAGTGTCGTGGTCGTAGGTCAAAGAGTTGTTGTGTACACAAAAGCGGAGAGGAAAATAAAAGTGAAGAAATGGGAGGATATTTAAAAATGTGAAAACATGAAGAAAGTTCCTTCTCCTCAAACTCTCTGAGCAGATTTCAAATTATAACTTTGACATTTCCCAATCCCAATAGGCCGTTAATGATAGGTCATGTTATTCAAAATTTTAATTCGTTAACTACAACAGTCTTGTCATATTTTCGACAACAGCCGTCACGCCATTTTAGACCCGATGAGTGAACACATAAACGTTTCCGTACTGAAACTTTTACAAAGAAAGTCTCGTGATTGTTGAAAATGTGAAATGAAACTTATTACCCTAACAAATTAATCTGCCCGTAGGTCTTCGCCTTTAACAACATACAATGACTGTAGTGCACGTATGTTTACAAATCGTGAAATAATGTATTCCGCTTCGAGACTCTTTCAAACGAAACTGTTTGTACAGAGGACATTAAAAGTACAACGTAAAATGTACTAAATCCCTCAATTACAGGGATTATTACACTGTGCTGTAGGGCAGTCTGTTCTATATGTGGAACTCAAGGGGTAGGTTCCAATACCAAGTACATACATGTATAGTCAAAGTAGTCAAATATGACTAATTATCTGTAACACGCACATGCCCAAACTCTGCCTTTATTATCCGTCCTGGCAAATGTTACAATCAAAATAATTCTACAACAATGACAACGTTACTGGCAGAATCCATCCTCATCCACATGTTATCAAAACAAATTCAAGTGGATACACCTCAACTCACGAATTTGTAAAATTGCCAAAAACATTTGAAGGTAAAAAGAATTGAAAATGTTCGATGTCTACTGTTCGTTATAATAAATCTTGGAGCATAGGTACACTAGATATATGTGCAGTGTCCGCATGAATTTACAGACACAGAGGGTGAATTATGCAGAGTAGGTTGAAGGTGCAGCTTAAAAGTTAAAATCTTACTCGTGTGCTGGGGTGTAAGCCGATATATTGTGAGGAAACAAATTGTTGTAGTGCTCATATTTATGTAAGTACTCCAAGAAAGGTACATACGTGCTTGGTTTATTACTCCGTAGTCCTGCATATTCAATAGACCTGACGAGCAAACAAATACTAAGAGCACTACACCTTTCGTCCATTCACATAGTAATTACGTCCATCATCTTGAAATACCCATTGAGGGATAATTTCATACACATTATAATACTTACCTTACCCGGCAACCTTTGACTCGTCAAAGCAATCAAGAAGATGCACGATGCTTCATCTTTTGCCAAGTCCATAATGCTTTTAAATGTGAGGGGAAAAAAACTGAAGCAAAATAATAAGTTCAAAGATGTTGAGGAAATTAGTCGTAAATTGTGCATCCCAACAACAGGTACACAAGTAATTATGTGCACAAGGTGTATATACGCCATATGTAACAACAACAACTCATTTACATGGAGTTTGCATACACACAGAAAGACAGAGAGAGAGAGAGAGAGAGATACGCCGACTTTGTATATGTATACGCCAGAGATACAACCCCCTTTATGAAGCATCCACTCTTACTTTTTTCATCATCATCAACAGGGTCATCATTATCTTTTCAAGGAATAAAATGAATTCAATCATAATAATGAAAATGTTATCCACCGTTATTTAATGAGATCTCTTCTCGTGGAATTCCTGCCACTAATAAATAATTCACATTAAATTCCATGAATAATAAGGGAACCTTGACAGAAACCCTGTATGTAGGTATACAGAAATAATTACGACGATATAAATGCATAATACACTGTCCATCCTCCCACTGAAAGAACAGTTAGTTGTGGGGATGGAGCAAAAAGTAAATATACAATGTTACACACCTGAGAATGAAATTTAAAGCCGTCCGATAGCAATGTTTACAAGTTATAACTTTAATAGTCCTCACCTAAACCAGATGATCAAGAGTGTAAAAGCATTTCACATACCTGTTTCACTAGTTCTTCCTTGGAAATAAGTGCTACTTACACCACAATATCAGGAAAAAAATATCAAGTTCATGTTTATAAAATACCGCAATGTGGCTTACAGTGTAAAGATAGACAACGTATTTCCCTTTCATTACTGTAGGTTGGAACCAACCCAATAATCCATGAGAAGATACACTTTTTCATTATGACTTCCTTAAAATATAGATCATGACTTCTCAATAAAAGCACAAGATGAAAGAGCCAGCAGAGAAGATTAAAATTTCATGCTACCCTTTCTCATAACACTGATACGGATATTCCTCCTGAATTTTTGGCATTGCGGCTCAATCATTGACCGAAGAGAACTTTTCAGGGCGTTTTTTTATATTTATTTTCTCCTTCTCAAACTACACGTTCCTTCATCTGACTTGAGTATTAAATACCACTACCGCTCCAAACGATTTGCAGAACTGAGACAGGAAAGCACACACACACACACACGTGTAGGGTTTTTAATTGCTAAAGGAAACAACATTGTGGAGCTTGGAGCAACAAACAATAAGAGACTATTTGCGTGAGGAATTCATATGCATTTTAAAATGTTTATTAAACAAGGACTCATCACGTAGATGTAAACAGAATACTTTTTAACATCCACGCTATACCTCCATTACACGAAAAAATTCCGCAGACCGGAGATGAATAACCATTAGAAAAGAGGTGAATTCGATTCAACTAACTCAGCCTATTTCTCTCATAATTTATATAATCCTATTTATTTAGTTGGCTTATTGCATAAGGGAATAGTGGAACGAACACTTTATCCCTAACAACAATGTATTCAATTAAATTCATAGAAAAATGCTAATGTTTCAGTAAATAGTTTCCCACAGGTAATCGAGCTTATGGCCTAGATTTTGGGAATAAATAAATAACTATCGTCCGTAATGTGCCGTAACCTTGAGCAGCCCTACGTTGATTTATCAATACTGCTTTCTTATATAAAGCTTTCTAGTTCTAAGAATCTAATTAAAAGTGATTTGGATTTTCCATAAGATAATTTCTAGTAATATTAGTATTTCGGTCAGTCCTCCTAATCTTAAAAGCCCTAAAATTATGGGAGGGAAAATTCTGCCTGAAACTGACCACACCAGAGGACCAGCACAGACAATTTTAGGTGTAAGAATAATTATTACAGTTGAAGCAGCGTATAAATATAATCATGTAAAATCTGTGAGAATGTGAGGGAAATTATGGACTTTAGCAAATTTCATGTAATTTACAAGAGGGCAGGGAAGCATTGGGATTTAAATGAATTAAACTACCAAAAATCTTGTAAATGTAGGGAAAACAAATGTGTGAGCTTAGCCTTTGACGGAAGGGGGCTGCTGCAATGAATACACTAATTGGATTCAAATTTGCCTCAAAACAGCAAAATATTAGTAATTCTTTTTCACGACCCACGCAACGAAACTGTTAATGATATCGTGGAATTTATTTTCAATTTGTTTCGTATACCTACCCAACTCTGGATTATGTTTGGCTGGTGGGGTGGTAATTGACTTTAGTCATATTTCAAGCTACTTTTATGTGTAACATATTTTAATTCATTTGAGTTGCTCCGCATAGTTAAAGAGTTTACTTTCACCATATTCCCACTTTTACGCTTCTACAGACTCCCTGTCAGGTAAGGTAGTTTAGACATGATAAATTCCTTTCGACGCTGGTTGTTGCCAACTTTGCACAAAGTAAAACTAGTTGTATTTAATCGATAAGACAAACATGAGTAAAGACAGAAGACACATTGACAGTGAGTAGCCGGAGGACACTATTTCACATATTGACGACCGCAAGTGTAGAAACTATGCATCTCAATGATGCTATTATTGATGAGGTAAGAAGCACACATTCTCAAGTCATAACGGTTTCGTCAGAGCAATTATATCATTACGACTCCCATATGTACATACATATGATCCAATAGACACGGCGATCTTACAGGTGTCCAGTTCAATGCACAGACAATGCAAGGTGAATCAAACAGGGATGTTGAGTGTAGTTAACTCTCTGAATTCGCAGTATCCTGATTAGTGTGTGGACTTTCCAAGTGAAGATGACCGCAAAGCCACATTTCATCTTACAACTACAAATAAGACCCTTACCACAATTTATTTGGATTGTGCATTGACGATACTTACGTACGATCACGTTGCACGAAACCGTTCTACGCATATCTGCATTATAAAGACTGACACTTTATTACTTTAATAATCGCCAGTGATTATTATTGTGATAATCGAATCCCACGAAGAATTCTCTCAAGCACATAGTGAAATATGTTAAAGCTTTTCCCCGTGTATACAGTCAAGCCTCAAGGGTAACGTATATACATAATTCTGAACATACTGGGAGCAGAGTTAGAAGCGCTCCTCTGAAATCTTCACTGAAGAACCAATGAGCTGTTCATGTGAGACAAAAGTTCCGGAATGGTTCCAAGGTAGTTTGGTCATGCCAAGTACCACAGTTACATGATACATTTCATCACGTGGCTACTTTAGAGTAAATATTGGACTAACAATAAGTAACGCTAGTACATATAGAGTCTCCAAGCCTCTCATACAAACTTCACAGACAACAGTGAGAATCCTTCCAGGATACCCATTGGGACTGAGGATGTGAGCATGTCACAGTTGAGACAAAGTTTATGTATCCTTCGCATCTTTCTTTTCATTAATAAGCAAAGACTCAACACCACAACATGCCATCAGCCGTATTTTTGCACCAAAGCAAGTGAATGACCTTGCAATAATTCCTCCATGAAATACATACAGAGACTCACTCTGTGTCTTTATAGCTTCAAAGTGCTCTCATAAAACTATCACATTAGAATATGTAAGAATGTAATGTGGTATGAAATATTCGCGAGGCAGCGTACACGACAATTATCTCAACTCTGGTCTCGGGCTTGCATACAATTATATGATCTCATCCAATTCTAAAGTACAGTTTCAAGATCCTGTTCTATGTAAATATTTCGTTTTATTATTCCTTCTTCACTGTGCAATTTGTCCCGGAATCAGTAATTTCCGCTCTCACCATCACTGTACCACAATTAATTCGTAACAAACTCTAAAGCCTGGTATGATTAAAACTGTAGTAGACGGAGCCAGGTCTCAACCCTTGTAAAAAGCTAAATGAGCATGAACTGAAGCCTTACTAAAAGCACTGAGGAGCCTATATGAAGTTGAATAGATGATAATTGTGTCTATACATGTAATTGTGTGTGCGCGTGAAAGCTATCAATACCCAATCATTGGAAATGTCTCGCATCTGATTCCAAACTGATTGCACCTCAATCAACACATTCGTTTTCTATGCAAATTAACTATCCTCCTCTGAGGCTCGCCTAAATAGGTCTCATATAGATATACAATGTGGAACTACAAAACACAACCGCATCAGCCTTAAATATATTTTCAAGCGTTTAACATTAGTAATGTTACATTACCCATACTTTGAGCTAGCATGTCTGACACCCTGAAATCTGATTCCTGAGAATCAGCAGATAGTCAAACCTGACCCCGTTGCGTTTTACAAGCAGCCCTCCGTACCAGTTATTTTTCAGATTGATGCAATAAAATCTGCTACAGCCATTTCTATGGATCTTTGTCTCATTATCATCATTGTACGCATTGCATTCCACAAAAATTCATTTTTTAAAGAGGCTTTGTCTTAGTGACATTTATAGTTGTGAGGTTTTACACGCATGCAGACATTACTGAGCCAAAAGCAAATGTTCACATTAGTATCTCATCTTTTTAAGTATGATATTACCAAACTGTATTCTATGTAACATTTAAAAGAGTTTCTTTTAAATGGGATGAAAGGAAGACCCCTGCTAGAAATTGCAATAATTTATTCACACGGACCGCGTGCCCATCCAAAAATTACAGTGTTTGCTTCCAGCCGACTATGGAGTAACAATATAGTATTTCCACTTCGGTTAAAGATAAAAGGGTTTGAATGTAACATATTCGATTGTGCCAAGTGCTAAGTCTGGTCATGACGGACGGGGAAAAAAACTTGACAATAATTATTAAAATTTTGTTGCTTGCGGGTAGTAGTGACTATATACTTAGTTCTGTTCTGGGTTTCGCAAGTGGCATTTGGACAAACAGGAGGATTACGTGTGAGTACAGTGGGAAGTCGCGACTCGTTCATGATTGTTTACAGAGCATGTTAAAAAATCTATTCATCCCATTGAGCTCATTTGAATGACAGAGATTACGGAGAGGTGCCTTAAGCAGGATGTGGAAACTTTCAATGGGATGCACCAATAATCGAAGGCAACATATGGCTCTTCTTATTATGAGCTCCGAAATGTTGCAAGTACCTTGTCACTTGAAACACTAATAATTCATTCTATAGACACTTGATGGTTACCCATATAAGCCCCAGTCAAAGTCTTAAATCAACTCGATAGTAAATAATGAATTCTAAATCCTGAAGAAACTTTGCAGGCAGACTTGGACTCAGAGCGAAGGAAAACCTCTACAAGGAACTGTGCTATACATAATATTGGAAAATCCCCTAAGAAAATCTGAGGCTTTTCATTTCATCATAGTAGAGAGATGCTAAGTCAAAAATCGTTACTTACTTTCGTTCAGATGAAACCTAAAAGGTAAAACTCAGATCCCATCAAAATCGACAGCGGACAGCCATCATCCCCCTTATGTACTATAAAATATGGGATGTCATTTCAATTTCAGCAGATACATGTTCTGCCGCGAGGTTTCCAACCACCACGTTCACTTGATGTACATTAACCAAGTAAAAATTGTCAACTTTTTTCTTCTTTCATTAATTTCAATCCTGCTCCACACCATCAACCGACATTAGTAGTTACTGTGTTGTGTACAAATAATCCTTCGGGCGGGTTGCAAATTCTAGTAGTTCTTAGAAAGAGCTAACCAACGTGCTCCCCTCACGTTCACTACCTCAGTCAAGGGTTACATGTGTGTAATTTGAGCTCAGCATAGACACTGTACATATGTAGATAGATACTCCTGCCTTTAAATAGCCTTACATGCGGACGAATAACCACAGGAAACAGATTAGGTGCAAAAAGTAACGACGACATAAAAGCAATCGGAGAGATAAACATCTAGTAATTAGCAAAACATGATTTTGACTTTACTTTTTTATCGTAAATCAGACTTTAATGAACTGGGCGTACTTTTTAAATCTTGAAATGCTCTATGTACACAACGTACTTACACTCCCCGTTGCAAACGACTATCACTGCATGGACATTCACATGTAATTACATATGTACCGACGCTCACTGAAATGATCAATAGAATTTCCATGAAACTCCTGGTACATTAAGTGATCTTCATTACATAGTAACGCAAGGATATTCACTCAATTTATGAACCACTGGTGGCGTTAATCTTGGAAATTGCACAAAATATATATCATCCCCTCAGAGAAAAACATTGTTCCTTCAAGACATTTTCAGGTTTACCAAAGGCAGGATGGCGGAATATGTTGTGGCAGAACGCAATTACTTTTATACTAGTTCCCTCATAAAAATCAAACAACCATATTGCAATTTCTAGTTCTGCCAACACCTGAAAACCACTTCAGAGGAAAGTTACTAATTGCCAACATTTGCGCGATTTCATTGCAACAGTTATAGTTTTGGGAGAGAATGGTAGTAAAGTGGTTTTGACAATGATGAATACCATGACTGATTGTGAGTCTGAATTTTCCAACCGATCCGTATTTTTCAACTCATTTTGGTAATGAAAATAATGGAGGAAGGTTTCTTTTTTTTTGGAGCTTGAAGCTAATGCAGAGTGCTGGAGCTCTATAGAATCAAATCAATATTCCCAGGCTATGAAAAGAAATTTCCTCCTCTTAGGTGAAACATGAATACATTCCCTTGTTAATAACGGGCTGTTACTCCTACCCGTTTGTTCAATAGGAGACGGATGCCACGGAGCGGATTTATTCCTCCGTCCTTGTACATTCTACAAGGAGTCTTACATATACGTAGATTACTAATTGTAAAGGCATCCTTTCATACTCATGCAATTACATGGAGTAATAAGACACATTCAATGCTCCAGCTTCGTGTGCAATGCATCAAGCTGCTACAAGTGCAGTCACCAGCCTAAACTTTTCCGACTAACGTCGACCTCCAACTGTGCCAAAATATGAGCTGTAGAAATTACGTGCGGTTATGTTTTTACTTTCCTTCACTCATGCTGACATGTCGCCAGGATTCTTTCAAACAAAGTCTCCTTTCCCCTTAATGATCATACACGTCCTTTGCCCGACAGTGTGTTTCCCCGAATTGTTATTATCCCAAATTAGTTACTCCTCTCATGTCATATTTAATGAAACCGGAGTATCTCCGAGTTTAAACAGTCTTCATTGAACCGAATTCCAGAGCCACCGTCAAGACAACATCGGGGAAGAATACACGGAGTTAATCAAAGTCTCAGAAAATTATAGATATTGATTATTCATTCACTTCAAATTAAAGTCAGAGCTTAAGACCCCGAGAGTACATATGCACATACATAGGCTGTGCTAACAACCCTGAGTCAGCAAAGATTAAGACTAAGCTGACTTACTAAATTAAAAAAAATGATTACATGGATGCTCTAATTTTGGTTTCAGAGATGCAAACACATTTGTAAGATGACGTACCACGATGCGGGACTTCATCAAGTTACAAACTCTCGGCATGTTTTATTTAGTAGCTCCTTTCCACAGACATGCCTCACTCAGCACGGATGAAAAAATTAACACGGGGCCTGTAACTTCTAAAGTAGGTTTTGCCACAAACCAGCCAAAAGTCATATTTTGTTGGTAAACAAGATGTTTGAGCTCGTGGGGGTAATTTCTAAGATCTGCCAGGAAATAGTGTCAATTTTGCATGAAAATTACAAAATAAACTTGGAAAAGTAAATTGGACCAGGAAAGGACAAGACTGATGCATCACAATAACAAATACGGGATAAATGTAACATATGCCATGAAGCAGTCCAAAGTTAATGGAAAATGCAAAGGATTGTGTGAAACCAGTCGTAAAGAAAAGATAACTGGTTAACCAGCTCAAAGATTGCTTTTCCTCGAAGAGCTTTTTGAATTCACCGGCAGGCAAAATGTGCGTGGTAAAAATCTTATATAGAGTGATGTTCTCAACCTCCCCATAACAGCAGCAAAAACCTCATTGAAAAATCCTACATTTATTCAAATAATAAGATGTGTGAAAATTGCTTTCAGTAAATTCATAAATATCTGACTAATCTTTGAGATTTATCTAGCTTACTCAAGCTACGTGGTTGTTACTGCGTACCGCCAAGCATGTCAATTTCAAAAGATCTGATCTTCTGCCTCAATCAGAGAAATACCTTCACGGATCGTTTTTAAAAAGATTTATTCATCAAAAATTTTTTCTGTAATCTTAAACCCCAAAATTGCAAGAAATGTTGCTATTCAACTATTGAAAAATGCAACAACAATTCGATTCAAAGTTTTCTCTTCCAACTCTTCAAAGAGCTGTCTTGAATGGTGTCGATATGGATCCATAGCTTTCCATCCTTCTACTCGTTGGGGCTGGAGCCATTAAATATAAAGAATTAACTTTATGAATGCATGTTCTAACGAAAATATTAGTGTCTGTATGTGTAACAGCACATACATAATTTTTGAGCTGGTAAGCAGGATTCTAGAGTCATTCAATCCTTGATAATACGTTGACTGATGAAAAATAATAAAATGAGAAAGAGAAGGAGAGAGAGAGAGAGAGAGAGAGGGAGAGGGAGAGAGACGCAGACACCGATTGTAGATTCCCTTAATTAACAAGACAAACTTACTTGAGAGATGACGCGTCGCCTGAGACGCATCAACTGAGAATGTCTTGTCCCAAGTTTAAATTAAAATTTTATGAGTACAATGAACTTGCGTACGAAATATGGAAGGAGGCAGCAAAACAGTTATTATGCATATGCGGAGCATCATCTTTCACTATACGGGTCCTATCTATTGCCATTATAAATGCCAATTGTAACAGCCAATATTAATGTAATCGGAGGTCCGCGGCCGTCAGACATAAAATGCACTGTAGAAATCCTCCTCCCAACACAAAAGTTGTAATTATTATTACGGCTGTAGTAGTTACAATATGGAAATGGAACTCTCGCCACGCTCAACATTCCAGCTTCCTTTTCGGTGGTGATTGTTGAAGATACTCAAGAAGATTTTAAAAGCCATAAACCCACGAAAAATTTAAATTAAAGTCGATGAAAACACCTGATTACATGCTAAACGATTTGCAAAATTCCATGTGTGCAACTATGTTCCCTTTGGGAGATGGCACGCCTTAATCGAAGGATTCAATTTGTCTGTGGACTTTACATGTTAGATTGTAACTGCATCGAGAAGCGCTCCCAGCTAAAATTAATGATCGTTGAATGCAACTATACGTACACACACAGAAGACGAATTCAAGGCATTATCATGATTCAACTGATTCGAGCAAGCACGGTGGAAAAAGAGAGAGAGAGAGAGAGAGAGTCCTTTGATAAGAGTTCGATAGACAGAGAGAACCGTTTAGTCACATAAAACGTTTAATTTTATGTGACGCCTCATGCCCAAGAACAGGTACTTTTATCCATTAGAATCACACATGGGACATGGAGCAATTGTGGTTAAGATTCAAGCAGTGCATAAAATTGATGGAATCAAATGATTTCCTCTGTCACACACTAGCTCAGTATTTCCAACAATGATTCAGCCCTTCGTCTCACGCCTAGAGGCTCTTCCCCTGCAAAGAAACATGATGATGAGGCATACAGTAAATAAGGCACATGCTAAAGGAAAATACTCAAAGATAGATTCGATTAATAATTATGGATCAAACCAACCAGAGAGATGAGGCCGTTCACATCTATTAGGCATAAGATGAAGACACAACTATAAAAGAATATCTTTTCTTGGACCCAGACAAAGCTCATTTGCTTATGTGAGCATATATAAGTTTAAGTAGCTCCTTCTGTACTCTCCTACCACAAAAATAGACGAGATATCTGTATCATTAACCTGTCCCCATCCATTGCTCCGCATCCTCATCCCCGTGCACGTAAGTACACATGAGTAGCTGTAACTTGCAGCTTTCCCGTTCCCATACATTTAAATTATCCTCCCGTCGAAGCTACACCTGGATTGAGGAATTCTTGCAAATCCCTTCTTTCCCTTAGAATAACAATCCGGACTCTTTCTATTTGTTTACTGGTTCTATCTGTACTCCACAATTCCAGTCGTACTTGTCTTTCCATTCCAGCTTGTTCATGAAAGTCATCTCCTGAAGTAGTCTGCACTTGAGAGTATCCTCGCGTCAGGTGGAATTGAAACAAATGGAGAAAAAAAACACAATCTCTCAATCAGGAGGTGGAACAGGAAAACCATATTTATCTTTCCCATCGGGTGGACCAGCAAATTAAAAGATTCAATCATTAAACGCATGCACGTGGATTTGTAACTTATAGTTCCGATCGAAAAGATTCCACTCAATGGACCTGCTCTTACATACAATTAGGTATTCTTGTGGAAGGGAAATAGGAAGTTCCCTCACAATGGCTCGCAAGTTTAGATACAAATAACTTGGACCAAACTACACAATAAACCATGCACACATCAATACTGGAGGCAACGTGCATAAACAAGCTACATCACGATCACATGTCGGACGAGCCTAAACAACTTGCCGAAAATGGTGAAGACGTGCTATCACTGATCTTCTTTATGCACATACTTACACTTACTTTTCAATGAGGCCTAAAACCTTAGACAATAGTCTGCTGCTCCAACCAAAGGTTCTACAATAACACAACGGCATATCCCCATAGTTTAAGATATGAGGCCACGTTTCTCGTCCCGAACTCTATCTATATACCCCTTGTTTTTTTATGCCCATTTTGTCAAACACGTTAATCCTGATTACACTCAATTAAATGATTTGCCAAAAAAAAAATAGCTTCAGAGAACACTTTTATTATCACACTTAGACATCCAAACAAAATAGTCAGGGTAGAGTATGATCTTGACGCTCACCTTGTAAAAACTATCTGAAGAGGGTCTTTATGGTTGAGGATTTGAAATTCAAATCTAAATCCATTTCAAAAGCAATATATGACTGTAGAAGTAGTTTTTAAAGGCTGAGACAAGTAACATTTACTTGAAACTTCCAAGGAACTTCAGTGCAGGGATCAAGTGCTGATTCATACTCTACTGGAGACCATTGGACAGAAAGTTTGTATGGGTCTGATGCTATGTCTTGGAAATTAGAAGTCACGAGGATGTTTCTGTAAATTATAACAGCTTCTTTGACGAACAAAGGTTTTTCACCGCTGTTTCCTTCAAAATGCCATGTCTTCCCCACACAGTATGGTACAAAATGCTGAATGAACCGAAGTGACTATCTTAACAAGCAGGCTCTTGAAAACAGTTTGGTATTTATACCATTCATTTTGACAATGACAACAGAGCTAATTAGCCGTCGTTGGAGGAGAATGGAGCATTGGCTGTGAAGCAGCAATAATTTCGCACATTGATTCCTGTACCATGAAAACCTCACGATGAGACAACAACTGTCAAAATATTTGTTTCATCTCATCCTATATAATTATAACTTGTGTATGTGTGTGTATGTGTGTATGTGTGTATGTATGTGTAGGGCAGAGAGGGAACAACAATTTGAGAATCACATTCATTAGCGAGTAACTATACGACTCTGATTGTGTCTTGTGGAGACTTGAGAGTATGTTCTCAGCTTATTGTCAGATCAATTGCGGCAGTAAGAAGAACTTGCTTCGTACAGGGAATATTACGGTTAAAGTAAACTAGAAGAATTCCGGTTGGTGTAATTAGCGTCGGAATTTGAGCTTAGCAAGTTACGTAATCAAGATAAAGCCAGTAAGTACACACAGGAATAGTAAACTGTGGCTGTCGTAAAGTTGAAATAAGATGTGTGAGGGATTGTGTTAAAAGAATGGTACAATGTCTGTGCGTATGAGGTGCATTTGTGAGACAGCAAGCATGAGAAACAAATTCCCACCATGGATATAGTAACGTAACCTTGACATTGCTCTGACTGCATATAAAATAGAGGCTCATGGATGGTTTAACATCCTCACACTCTCTACGTACATATGGGTAGCATGTACCTCAGTAGTTAGGGAGACTCTAAGAAAACACAAGAATGTGTAAACTACAAACTCGCTTAAGCTCTCCTCTTTTGTAAACATAACAGTATCTGTTAT
The DNA here is from genome assembly GCA_947179485.1 of Allacma fusca. NCBI lineage: Eukaryota > Metazoa > Arthropoda > Collembola > Symphypleona > Sminthuridae > Allacma > Allacma fusca. Next base: position 4,001,039 of record OX359249.1, read on the forward strand.
CTTATCTGCTTGTTGATACAGTGGTTACGCAGGTAAGATAAACAATAGCACTTGAAACTTACACACCTCAATGTGTTCTTATAGATATAAAAATATACAGATTTCCCGTGAGCAGTAGTGGTCTAACGAGTATCTACATGCACAAGAATATGATGCTGTAGTGCAGGTAGATTTTTTCCCTTGTAAGTTCTTACTCTTAATGGATATTCGCAGAGTTCGGTCATGTTCGTAAACTAAATTATTTGAAATTGCCTTGACATTGTACTCACAATCAGAGAGGAACTCTAGTTTGCCAGAAGAATGTGAATAGCTCAAAGTATTCTGATCCAGAGGAATCCCAAGGAACGAACGTGAAATTGCAATTTGTTTTCCCTTGATTTCAACGGAAATATTTTCATGTGAAAATTTATTACTTCATATACGTTCCCATTACGTGTCGGCTCCATGCTTTTGCACCACTTTAAATTACAATTGGAGCCCAACCTCCTCAATGTACACCCAAGAATTCATAAGCGGCTCACACCAGGACTTGATTGAAACCAAATAATAAATTTTTCTCGTCGAAACTGCAACTAACAACAAAGATCATGATCTCTACAACGTCAAACTTTGTATATACACTACCCCGGAAGATCTCCATTCTGAACAGCAAGATTTTTTCACTGAAAAAACTGTAAAAATTGCAAGTGTACTGTATCACTATAGCCAACCACATGCGCTCGTTTTCACTCGACTCGGAAAGCCGATCAGTACAAGTAGGCGTGAATCCACAAATCCAATTCATGGCTTGTTCTACCACTTTATATGTTGCGTTTGTCAATTCCATATTCCATTTCACAAGTGTTGGGTTTATATACATTTTTTTTACTCAGCTCCTTTGCATATTTCGGATGCTGATGTCTGCAGTGAGCAATATCTCATGTGCAGCTTTCAGTTCAAGGGTCGATTTGCTGAAAAATATGTTCTCAACTTTCTGAATTCATGTTGATGTCATCGGGTGTGTGTTTTGAAGATTTGGCATCGATTTAGAAATCAGGCACCGAAATTGATCTTCCTTGGCTGCCTTGCAGTCTGAGTTAGTTTTAAAGGGTCTTGCACAAAAACGAACCTTTTTCGATGAAATACTTTGTTTGGATTATTTGTGCTTTTAAAGCTTATTCCCCCTGCTTTGTGTTTATGGGATTGTATCAACATGGTGTGAAAGAACATGTCAACAAAAGGAGAGTGATCTCCTGCTGATTTACTTGTCCGATAATGTCCCTATACAGTTTCCAAACCAACTCTGTAGGCCTTGATCAATATGCATCTTAGGAATTGTAGCAGGATTTGTTGAGGAGCACCAGTACACACCGCATCTATAATACACGGAGGGAACTTGAGGAAAGTTAGGAGCAAAGACCCCGGAGGTCCCTTAAGACTCGGGTAGATGGTTGCAAATTCTTAGTGAACAAAGGTAAAGTTGTAAAAGGAAACGAGGACGAGGACTGATAAGGGTTCAATTCACTTGCCAATCAATGTTCAATGCCCGAGTTCATATCTACCCCAAGGGACCTTCCATTTCAATACCCTCCCGAGGCAATGGCTCTGTGAAGGAATCCTTGGAGAGGTTAATCTAAGCTGCAGTTGACTTCAGGGGTTTCTCCCAAAAGGGCAGGAACCTCTCTCAAAGGTCGAATATCATGGAGGTTCTTTGGGCGTCAGTACCAAATACCATGAGAGCCCAGTAAATAAATTGGGACACCAGGGAAGTTACCAGGGAAACCAGATAAGATGAGAATCCAGGATGTCTCAGAGCCCTCAAGAGGAGAAACCCACCGTGAGGTGAGTGTTAATGTGCTTAGACACCGTATGATTTGCTGTCAAGAGCTATCATAGTCATCCTGCCGTAGCAATAATAATTAAGAGCAATAATTATTTAAGATGGCAACGCCGAAATCGTTTGATGGGATATAGTCTAGAGGATTTTATTGTAAAGGAAAAGGGGGAGGCGTTGATAATTAATAATGAAAAATTCTGTGAACTGAAGGAAAGTCGAGCTTAATAGGGGCATTGCTTTACTCCTCATCCTGTGTCGTCAAAAGTGCCAAGGCACGTATGTACGGCGTACGTTGATGGAAGATGACGTTGATTGTTACAGTCAGTGTCGGAATTATCCCACGTCTGGTCGAGGTTACGGCAGTATGCAAATTACAACTCTGCTACAGGTTTAAAATACCGGAAGTTTGTTGAATAAACACGAGTAAAAGGGAATCTCTTGTGAAATTTTTTGTCAACAAAAAAATAGGCTGGTCAGATTACAGAAAGCAAGATGCTACAGAGTATCTAGGGATTGGAGAAAAAAAAGCGTACGTATGTGTAAGAGGGAAAACTAGAAAAAATCCCTAGTCCCGTTGTTTTATCCTGCAGCTCTACTTAATTCTGCTACTTGGTAGTCACATCGTAAAAGATTACACACAGTTACCTGACGACTGGTCTTAGCCTTGCATGCAACGGGGTTGTAAACTACGCACGAAGACGCACTGGAGATTGAGGGAATTGACTGATCCAAATGTTTCCATCTGTACATTGTTATGTACATTCCCCGGCATTGTTCATTGGGCTATAATTTTTCCTTGTTATGTGTATCATTTTTTTTATATTTCAATAAGTGTACGCTCCCATTTAGCGATAGTACGATTTCCCATTCGTTACACATGGATGGAACTTATAGAAGTTGGAACGGAGCTGACGATAAAACAAAGTTTTTCACTGTATGGCACGAAGCTCGCTCATTATGGAGCCGGATGACGTTATTATTGATGATCATTATTTTCCATGACGGTATCCGAGGATTCACTTCCATCCATCCTCCAGATACAGAGCCTCATCAGTAGATACATTCCATACTATACCAAAACCTTATCAATGTCGGCTCGTTAACCTCCATTAAGAATGTGTCAATATCTGTTAGCATAACAAGCTACTTAACGACGCTATACAATGATACTGTCGATAAAAATCTCTCATAATCGGTTTTTATTCAATATGTCAGATCTAGACTTGAGGGAAAAATACCTATCCAATACTTCAAGCCTGGCCTTTCATCTGTCAAATCTTACAAGTTTCTTTGAACGTCAAAGACACTGTCTCTCTGTACATTTCATATGGAAGACCGTGGGGGAATTTTTGGGATTGTTTGAAGCAAGTGAAACTGGAATAGTTTCTATTTAAATGTCATTCCTTTTTTATGAATACACGCATGAACTTTCAGGTTTATTTCATGAGTTTAATATTTCCATCTTTCACAGCCCCACTATTTTGGCGAGGTTACATTTACTCCCAGGTCAGGAAACAGACGTCTGGTCAGCACAGAGTGAGCATATTTCTACACTTACATAGGTATAATTACTGTATCTATATATATAATTATATATACATAGGTACGGCTGCCTTTATAGGATTGTGTCATAATACATACACAAAACAACTAACGGGTTTCTAAACACGTGAGCATCATTTTTATGTGTAGCAATGAGACAGTTCTGACAAGTTCTCAGCTCTCCGTGTCTGTTGGAGAGCTCATTCCTATTATAAATATAAGTGACATGATGAACCACCTTATAATCTTGCATTCCAAAATCGATCCATTATCCAGTTAATGTTACTATCTCATACCGCTCTCCATCAATTTTACTAAGATTAACGAGTCCAATTAGTTACAGCTCCGAGAATCTCATTCTCGAGTAATTATGTATGTACTTATGAGTCTATGTATGCAATGTATGTATGTGAAGCTGATACAATAATTACATCAACATGCTTTGCATGCATGCCTGTTGTGTTGTGTGAGACTGTGCTGTGCCGAGTGGTGTACTGTATACTGTGAAGTTTATTATACCTTGTATTCCGTCCCCTCACAAACACTGTATATTATGTGTATGGAGACATACTTATAGCGTGGGTTTGCTTGTAAAGTCCGTAACTTGGTTTTTGCATTACAATATTAATGCGAGGAGACAGCGAGGGAATCAGGGAAGAAAACAAGTACATAAAAATTATCAGGGTCTGTTAAGTTCTCAACTTGTTTTTCTTCATCACAACATAACAGGATCAAATCCTTTCGTTTTCAAACACTTATTCTCTCGAAAACGATAAAGACCTGTTTCAAGTTTAATCACCAAGTTCAAACAGTCTCTTGCCAGTGTTTCCACAGAAAAATCAACTACTTCCCCAAACATCAACAAATACCCACGCCGAACATCTCCTCCTATATGACAGACAAAAGTTAAACAATCTACCCACACCTTCTGCCACATTACCCTATACTGACTCTGATGTGCTCCATCAAAAAACGGATGATACTTGGAGCCATAAAACAACTTCAAGTGAACTTCCCATCACACTTGAGTATCTACATACAGCAGGCTCATGCATCCAAGTGCTTTATGAAGGTATCTGTACACAAATCCCTGGGAAGATCCTCACGATTTTAATTCAATCAAAATAATTAAATAATACCTGTACTATAATCAATATGGCCTTTGAGGTTCATTAAGAGATATGTAGACATTTGAATGAGCATTTATCCAGAACCTACCTTAAAAATGCTTCAAATAAAAAGGAGATTTCCAAGGCTCAGGGAACAATAAGCCTCGTAATTGTGAAACTTCCAGCCAGGTGAGTCATGACTAATGATTTAATTTCTGGTTGATTAGCATTTGCTTGGAATAATAAAAACTAAAATAAAAATAATTAGGCAGGATTTCGTTCAGATACCAGGAGCCTAGGTAGAAAATCCTCTCCGTCATGTTCATTTTTGGAGTCTCATACCGATTTTTTTTTCACTCCAATCAGAAATGATGATGCGTAGTAGAAAAAAACAGCAATAATTAAAGTTGTGCTTACATGCAAAAATATTAGCCGTATAGTAGATATGTAGTATCGCAAAAAGAAGCAAGACAACATGCTCAACTCTGGCTGTGCAAAGAAAGGTTTTAAGGATTAATTATGGCAGAATATTTCCTCTGCGGACATGAACGCAACTTAAAACATTTTCCAAGAGCCACTCATTGTCGTCTCCCTCATTTAGTAATACGCTCAAGCCAACTCGCAAGTCTGGTTCATGATCAGTTTTTTTTAACTTTCCTTACTCTGACTCAGATAGGATGTGTTAAACAAATAAGCCTATTCATGTTGTGCTACAAGGTGATTTGGTAACTGTAGCTGCGTATCCATAATAATTATAGAACTTCATACATAAATAATTACGTCCCGAGAGTACAATCAAGCTCATACATTTTGGTACTTGCACATTTGAATGCATTTCCCTCAGCCTGTGTGTATGCAAATAAAGTCTGACATGGAATGGACTATGTACTCACAGATCAGGCCAGAAATGCCCTCCTATAATTATGTCTGCATACACGTACACACTCACACACATACCCGTATGCATCGGGGGATACTACGGCTATTAAAAACAATGGCTCTTGTACCCAATCATACTAATGTATATCCTCATTATATCACTAGCATTGTTCGAATGCCTAATGAATCTCAAGTTAAAATCCCTTTGCGAAAAAGAAACAAGGATGGGACAAAGATGTAGACAAGGAACAGCGGAACGGCAAGAAGAAAGGAAAAGAATTCCCTAGTTTTTAACAAAGACAAAATGAGATGACAAAAGTATTCCAGCCCTGTACATTACAGTACGGAGTGTATGTACCAGTTGCCGAAGGTGTTGAGAAAACAAAAAAAATCTTTTTGGTGTTCCAAAACCAAACCCAGTCGTTGTAATACCTTCTTGACGTAAAAATGTCTTGTGGCATCCGAGTGCAATTAACTTTTCCACCACGAATTATTTCATTCGAACTGCTGTTTCATCATATCTTCACTCTTCTCTTGTAATTACCCAGGGAGTACTTAACAGTGCAAATGGAAGAGTAAGTACTTGCTCTTGAGAGCTAAAGAGTTAATAGCTCTTCCTTCCAAACATAGTCAATACGTGTGCATACACACCATCACACACACACACACATACACACAGGACTAAGTTTCCTTTTTAGGAATAAACCATTAGAGATTCCGTAAGAATTGCATGTATGATATCAAACTTACTGGAATTTACTCGTGGAAACTGTGAGGAATTCACCCAGCATTTATGTATTTTTTTTCACGATAATTAACTGTGACAAGCAAGTGAGATACAGAGTAAATCATTAAAACGAACAAAACAAATAGCATGTAGTATATATTCTACCTATGTAACATTCACTAAACTCAAGGCTAAGAAAATTATTATTTTTTTGACGTATGACATCTATACATCTTGATGCTCTTCTCACGTGTAATGTGTAAATGGCTCTAGACTCCCCAAATATAGTAAACCTGACGCAGTGACTATATGTACCTGTTTGGGTTTGGGGTCCAAGTTTGTGAATGTGTGTGTGTGTGTGTGTGTGTGTGTGTGTGTGTGTGTGTGTGTGTGGTACCTACCTGTTCTGTATGTATGAATGGTAGACTGTACACACTTTTGTGACACCAAGGCTGGCTGTAACTTAATTATTTGGCTTAGTAATCTGATCAACACTGCTACTTTCTTTCGTGTCCTCAATGGAAACGAAGCAAATGCGTCCTTTATTTTCGACTTCCTCTGCATAAAAGATAATTAAAACTAACGCGACTTCTGCCTGCGGTGACTAACAATAGAGCCTCGATCAAACTTGGCTTTGCTATATATAAACTATGCATAGGGCCCGAGCCTAGGCCGAAAGGAGGCTCGACTGTATGTATCCTTGTGAGTGCCTCCAAGAATACCTACTAATTATGTTTCACCACTTAAAAACTTAACGAAGGTAGTGGTTCCTACCTTCCAGGCCCTTCTGTATATATTTATGGGTAGGCACTCATGCCGAGACTTATCCTTTAGGTAATAAAATGTAACGCGCCCAGTCAGAAACAATGTTGCACGTTACAGATAAGAAAAATTATTTACAGGTCATTTAATACGAATGTATAAATTATTGAGTAAGCATTATTAAATGGTAATTTCCACACTCAAGCACCCGGAGTCCAAAACAAAAATCCATTGAAGTCAACTCCGTTGAAGGTACTTAGGGAAGAGAGAGTGAATAACCTACCAAGACGTGCTTTAAAATTGTCAATGCACACACTACACACCGAGAGTCAAGGGAGGAAAACATTGAGATTCTATTTTTATTTTTACCATCAGATTATCCCATCTCACTTCTCAGATCTGTTGGCAATGCCAATGGCACCGAATGACCTATTCATCTGAGGAGCTCCATAAATATTAGAAGTGAGGAGGGTAGTCAGCAGTCATTGGAAACTACTTTTAGTTCAGGAAAAGGAAGTATACGCACAAAAACTACTTCCAGATATAAAAATATACAAAAGTCTCACACGGGACTGGAAAAAACCTGTGTATGGCTTCGAGTTACTCTCGTACTTAACAAGATTATACGACAGGAGTATTAACTTTTTACGCAAATAAACTCTCCTCACAAGGCTCTTAGCACTGCCTCACTCCAAAGATGTGTACGTGTAATTATCTATACATAGGTACAAACTGAGGCGTATGTACAGGCCCAGAGTTGTGATTACTCCTGTACAAAAACTCTTCAACTAACGAGCGTCCGTACAAAAAGTCCGCACATACATATATTTAGATACTTGTGGAGGAAAAAAAAATTCAAGACTACACCGTGTGTGTGTGTGTGTGTGTGTGTGGAGTCTTAATCCCGCCGCCGGCAATTTCATCAGCAACAACCATAGTTCTGGACTCTAGAGTCGTCTAGACTCATTCAAGCAAGCAGAGCACATATTTGAGCTGCCGGTGCGGTGTAACAATACGAATTAAAATTGACGGCACAGTCTGATACATGAAAGAATTTTGAGATTAAAAATAAACGGGGAAATTCCCTTTGTAAAGTCAGTTAAGCCCGGTGAAAAAAAAAACCCCTGAGCTTAAAAAAGTTTCCCGAAAAACCACACATATGCTCACACACAGAATAAAATCCTCCAAAAAATGTATGAAAACGTAGACTACAACAGGAAATATAGATTTCGCAAATCTTAGTAAAACTTCCCTGCACTCCTCACGTCTTCAACATCCGCATACATAATGGACATACTTAATCATTCAGAACCTTTCCCTACATACTCAGATAAAACTTACCATATGTATGTACGGAGGCATTCACATAAAAACCAGGAGATAAGTACACACTCCCATAAAACTCATACATGTCTACACTCAGACAGAATATCCACAAACGTAATCAGTGACAGGACATGTAGGCATTCGTAGTAGTATAGAAACTCCTATGCATGGACAGTCATACTGACTGTAGTCATAAGTAATTACATAGAACCGTCAAATACCCAGAGAGGTATAGTGAAAGTAGGGAGAAGTGGAAGGCCAGTGAGTACCTTTTGCCTGTCTCATATACGGAAATCAATCAAATGAAACGGGCCGAATAGTCGGATCGATTGACTACACCAACTGTGTATGTAAGACACAGTCGATCATGACGCTGTCTCGTTCCAACCACATCTACAGACCCCCACATACGTAACACATATATCATAAAACATTCCCAAACTGAAATTGCTCTTCGTCCATGCCCGCAAAAGTACTTGTGTATACTTAATACAAGAGAAGAAAACGTATTGTGTACAAGACAGCTGAAAGCTCCTTCAACTGACATATTGCGAACAACCATTTTCCACACTCACACACACACTCAAGCTCTGGTAATACTCCAAACTCGAAGCAGCTCTCTATCTGCATACAAGAGGAGCATGGGAGAGGAGAGGAATTTCTGAGTATGAGCAAGATCGGATTTCAACATTACTGGCAGAGGCAGAGATATAAGTAGACGGAGTTGGTTTTTAATTAAAACACACTACTCACCTTTCATATCTATTTCATGGTAGTTAATGTACCCTGAAAATACTGACAATCTGTAGATGCGTTCCGAGTTTAGCTCTTTGCACTCCCTTCTGATTCCCCTGGTGAAGGTAGATAATTACAGAGATACTTTGCTTCTCCACGCATGTTCCCCAATACAACACCAAGCACAAATAATTATGAATGGTCAGACTGTGAGGGTTCGCACGTTCATACAAAAATAAGCTTCAGCTACAGGCGTAGCATGAGTATGTCAGACAGGACTAAAATCATCGAAGAGACTGTAACTCACACTCACAGGAGATAATTCACATCAGGAGGAACAGGGCTCATTTCAAGAGTTTTCATTTCAAAGGAAAATTAGAGCAGACTGTAACATTCGCACCTTTTGACTTGAACCATCTATACGCTAGAATTAACATGTTGGAACAATACAAGACACAAAACGTGATCTATGCGTAGACTGGTTTCAGATGACAGACATCTTCAATCTTCACACATCAAACAACCTCTCCTTCACATGTTACTTTCAATTTCCATTACATACTAGGACTTCAATTTCTACTTTGCTAACTTGGAAATTATTCCAATACCTTTTCTTTTCCGTCTGTGACTTCTCAAACAAAAAATATCCTCGAGCTGTAAGAGCGTTGCTAAACTCAGATGTTTTTTTTTCTCTGCCCTAGTCAAAGGGAACTGCCAGAGTCAGTCAACGTAGGGAATGATTCAATTTTCGAATTATAAACAAGGAAATAAAAGACCTTTACAAGAATAATTTCAAGATTCCTTTCTATACTTACAGACATTGTTGAGAGCCTCGTCTCTGTTCACCACACTGCTCTAAATCAACAAAGTCAAAAATGTAACAAAGTTTACTCAAATTAGCATAGCTGTTATTTTGAAATTCAAAAGAATCCAATATGCACATGAGGATATTGTCCTTGTGACTAAAGAGTTCCCTTTCGTACAGACGTAACTCCTGCTACATAAATGTAATAATTATGTGTATCACATTTCAAAAATAGTGTCGTAACCAGATATGCAACTTATTGTCAAGGGTTGAGAGAATTTCATGAAACATATTTTTCTAACCTTCAACAGTTCCTCTAAATTGCCTGCTAGGGAGATAAAAATACAATGGGTAGAATCATGATACTGAAAGCAAAAAAAAAATGCTCAAGTACGAAGGGAATTTTTTTCCTAGAAAGAGCATACCCATTCCACAATGTCCGCAGTTGAAATGTCTGCAGGAGAAGCATTGACTCTTGTCGTTGTTTTCATTTCCAAAAATGGCAGCATAGTTACATATTTTTAAGTCCAGAGTCCAGAATCAGGTGGAATTCCAACGGCGCAAGAGTGCCAGCCAATACGTATCTAAGCCTAAGGAATAACTGGTGACGTTAAGAAATAACGACGGGTTGGAATAACCCCTGCACGAAGATTTATTCACTGCAATAAGGACGGTTATCTGAGCGAATTCGTTTCTCTTCATTTCTGTTGTGTTAAAAGTGTCGGAGAACATATCAGCACTACACCCACTAAATGGAACATGTTAAACAGAGATGCTGCTCCACTTGAAGGGAGGATGTACGTGAGTTGGTCGGTGGTAGGGAATCCATCTAATTCCAAAGTAGCTCTTCCCTCTACTAGGACTTAATGCAATATAAAGCTGTATTCACCAGATCGATCTTAACAACGACCTAGCTCCCAAAAGTACTGTCAGAACAAAAGCACGTATGTACATAGGTCCAGTATAATGTTGAGCTGTTCAAGCATAGAGAGATAGATACTTACATATGCATATATATAATTATATATATACATATCTATATACACACACTCCGCTAGAATAATTGCTCTCTGCCCTTGCCCTGTGCCTCTCTTCCTAGAGCGTTTCTAAAAATGTCTGGACTGATGTGAGGAACATAAAGCCTGGAGTCTTTATAGATACGGATACTAAAAGTCCACCGTGCAGTGAAAAGTTACCGTAATAATTATTTGATTTATGGATATTCATCTTTGTACTAACCATATAAATAAGCCATATATATAAACTAGTCTGTTAGTCATAAATTATATTTGATTTCATGTACTATTTGCTCCAGTTCATTGTCAGAGGAGGGGAAAAAAAATCCTTACGACTGTTCAACCCGGTTTTGACGATAACATGAACGTGAAAGGACGAGTTTTCCATTTCATTTGGCTACTTTCTCCCGTACACTAACAATACGAGTGACACCGGTTTCCGCTTGGAATTACATAGAAACCCAAAGGATTCTCCGCTCCCATAATGCCTTAGCCGTCGTCTTCCGACCATACAAACAATATTGTACCAACTTGATCGTCCGGGCTCAATGTGAGTGGTGTTTATAGAGCGAGGGACAGGACCCCATACAATCACATATTATTTCAGAATGGGGTACATGCCGGGGAGCAAACCGTCTGGAAGCAGTCGGCTCGGCTTGTACTACCGTATTTATATATCTATCTATCTGTATCTATAGATGTTTCTGGAACTGGAATTCCAATTCCTGAATCCAGCCTGCCGATCTCCTTTCATTTCTCTCGCCGACGAGCCAATAGATATAGAAAATTCTGACAAAAACGAGGGAATCAAAAACTGAAGGGCAGCAAACAGAGTGAAAAATGTGATTATGTACATATGTACAGGTCGGAGGGAAGGACGGGAGTAAATATTGAAAAATAGTAGATCTACGTGAAGGAAGAAATCCCGTGTGGAAAGTAAGCAAACCTTCAAGGATTACAAGTATCTATATGAGCAACAAGAGTCGCATCCGAACTTGATGGCTAAAGATTGTAGAGATGCCATTGGAAAAGAGGATGGCGCATGACTCGAAGGTTGGGGGAGTGCGAGTGTGACGACCAAAAACGGTTCTTTAATGCAACGTTTCCGCATCTTCCTCGCATCTCTCCATCCACTGACTGAGGAAGTCGAATATGAATGAGCTCATAAAAGCTGTCACAGACCATCAAAAGTTCCCCTTCATCTCATGCCTCTGCATAAGGAATCCGACCGAACTTAAAATCAAATGCAATTATTGCCGATTCACGGCTACCACGTTTTATCTCCATTTAATGCTGAATTTATTTCTCGCATCAATTCAAAACACCGACGTTAAAACCGGACCCCAGGAATATCCAAGTGGGAAAAAATTCCCTGCAATTTAAAAAAAAAACACATTTCCCTTCAAATTGAGCAAATTGCCTCGGAAAAATATGTGACAAAAAAATATATAAGGCTGGGAACGGGACCCGGAATGACAAATTTAGGGTGCATGTTTTCCTTTACGCTCTTATATGGAGAGTTATAGGGCCCTGTCCGTGGAGTGTGTACTTGAATTTTTATCCTTCCCCTAATGAATATTCCCATTCTTGAGGGAATCCATTGCCATTAGTACAGGGGAAAAGTTGGCGTAGTTTTCTACTGGGTAACCACAGCCGTGTGGTAGTAAATAGCTCCGGCTGGTTGTAGGAAGGAAGGAAGGATTCCGAAGACTGGGGAATATCTCTAGTGGAGGGATATAAGGCAAACAGTTGAGTTCGATCCAACGTCGCCTCACACTTGTTTCCATTCAAGAAACCTATTTATCAGTTGGAAGTGATAGGGACTGGGGCCTTGCCTCGCCCATCTCTCCGACCGAAAACTTTTCCTCACACACAGGAGATTCCTCTCGTCTGAACTTCACCTCTACTCAGAGAAACACAACATGAGGATACATGCATACCATGACCATCTCGCTGCGCCTCAACCTCCACTTTTATTATTACAAAAGTAAGTATAGTAAATCTACAAGTACACGCACAAATGCTCAACATAGCCTGCTTCTCCTCAGACTATGACCATCCTATCAACTAAGTTCATGGCCAAGGATGCCTTTTACATATGGATGTATCTATCTATCTCCTTCGTCGAGAAGAAAAAAAAACCTAACTTGGGCATACAGTATATCATCCCGTTTTAATTTCCATACAATAACATACATAAGGAGTTGGAGGCATCAACTGGCAGTCACTATCGGAAGTTATACATTGGAACGAGATCAGAGGAACTGATTAGGTTTTAACACACAGTTGCTCCATCAGTCGTACAATTAACTTTCCTCTGGAGACGAAAGGCGAATCGACATCAAATGGGAATTATTTAGACATCCGACTCACAGGATCACAAGGACAGGATCATTTGGAGAGTGGGACCCTGTAGACGAGTGTACAGAATCAATTTAATTATTACAACCCGTACAAGATACCAGGTGATCGGGTCTCCATAAAATCTCATTTAATATCCTCTTGACGAACAATAAAATCATTTACAACCCTGCTTCGTCCCTAACGAAACCCATTCAAATGTCAGCCTCTTGGCGTTCACACCTACTCTCCCAATCCTGACTTTTCCAAGAGTCCCACCTCTCTCTCTCCTAGCAAGTCAGAAAAATCTCTGTTGAGAATAAGTAATAAGAACTAATTTACCTTCAAGATATTAATACACCTCGTCCATTGGAGTGCGAAGTTTTTTTTTTTTCATAACCACTGTCGTCTCATCTACTCCAAGGATGATGGGCTCATATGAAAATTCCTAGCTCATTTTCTTTTCAAAAGATCCGAAAATTTCACCTCTGTCTGCTCCCGAGGAACTTTTGTGAAGAAATTTTGAATTTCCCCTAGACCATAAATTCCCTTCATTTTCCTCCAATTCATTCCATGCGTTCAAGCATTCCTTTCAGCTTTTCCCCGAAATGCAGAACAAATAGCAAGAGCTTACTATACATCCATTCAAAGCTCCTATGGATTCAAAGAATTTTCAAAGTTCCAAAGTTTTTCCTCCTATGAGTCTTCCGTGTTACTTAGCTTTTACTTTACATGCAGTCTACTCCTGGTATGAGGGACTCCCTCATGGTAGGATTTTTCCTATAATGACACTGATTTTAATACAGGCTACCATTACACCACGAAGTTAGTTTTGCTCCGCATGCTGTTGTACAAGAGCCGGATTTTCCTCCTTTTAGGTGTGCTCTTTTAGGACGAGTTCACTGCAAGTAGTTGGTTCATTTAAAGGACAAGTCTATTTTAGAAATACTTATAAAAACTTTGCACTGACAAAATGAGGTGCATGCATTCATGCACTGGTGTTTATACTGTGACTACAGAATCTTTTGTTTTCCTCAAAGACATGGAACCCAGAGATGTACTTCCATGAAGGTCCACCTACAATGTAGAGCCCTGTAAAAAAATCAGGTGGATGATGAGGAAGTACAGATGGAATATGGGCATTTTTACGAAGGGAAGTCTCAAACTGCCGGCTTCCATGTGATATGATGCACTTACTCACACCCAGTGGAATATAGGGTATCCAAATGTAGTACATGGAAAAGAAACGTGCTGAAATGGATTTTCCAAGATAACATATTTTGAGGCGTATTACAGAAAGTGTGAACTTCCAAGCCGTGCAAGTGTGTGTAAAAACATAGACTTGTGACGATAAGTGGCAAGGGTTCGGCTCTAGCAATTATCCAAAGTCGACACCGTGAAAAGGGCATTAGACTACGGCTTTTGTAATAAGACCTGTGTACGAGTGAAAGACGGAGAGCCTGTGTGGTAAAAACATACGGGGATGCATATTCTTGTATTAAATAGTAAGTATGTTTTTACATATTGATTATACGAAACTATTATATGGAATCATATTATATAGTGTATATATCTCTATACTGGATGAATAGCCCACATATATATATCTACCTCGTGGTTCCCTCGAAACTGAGGGAAACTTTCAAAATTGACACATAAAGCAGCTCTCGTTATTACCATTGCCATTGCCCCTGCTCTTCCTGCCTCTGCCAGTATACTAAAGCACTGCTGCCCTAGTCTAGTCAGACTTGACTAGGAAAGACTAGACTTGACTAGACTAGGAGGCAAAAAGGACGTAAAAGAATAGACTTGACTTGACTAGGCCTGCTGTTACTATTACGTGACTTGACTAGAATAGACTAGGGCGACTCGCCAAAACACAGGACTTGACTAGACTTGACTTGTATGACTTCATGGAAATGCTAGTCAAGTCACAATTACTTGAGGCTCCCTTATGTAGCTGAAAATCAAAGCTAGAAAGTCAGTGTGAAATTCCAGTGTACAAGAAATGATCATCATCAGTACCGTTTGGTATGCTTAAGTACATGGCTTCGCTTCAAAAGAACAAAACATAAAATTTTCTACTAGGTACGTAAAGTGTTTAAGAACATGTTACAATTTATTCCTTAACAGTGCAATTGATCATAACGAAAGCTAGAATACATTTTTCATATTACTTTCTTCTTACAACTAAAATGGAAATTACATACCTGGTACTTCTTTCTGTAAACCAAAACCCCTCCCCAAACCAAAGAACCAATCTTTCTAACGTGCCCTTTAACGTTGTTATTTATTATCATTATATTAGATGAGATCATTCTTCCCAGGGCAAAAATTATTCTGGCAGGGAAAATCACCAAGGGAAGGGATTCCTTTTTGAGGACAAGGATGTTCTAATTTGTTGGCCTTTGAAATGAAAATCCCTTGACAGGGCTTTTCAACTTTTTGGCGTGTTTCATGAAAATTAGGTAAAACAACAGGAATTTTTAGATTGTTTGAACAGAAATATAACGTCTTCTAGGGACATTTTAGTTGTCAACAGGTATTTTGAAAATCGCTGACCTTTTCAAAAATGTTCTTCCAGGGAAATTTACAAAAATTCTACTCCTGGGTACAGCCTACTACAAATTCCACTACTTGCACCGCGTATTTACCCTGGTGCGTCCCAGTGGAAATTTCGTACAATATACCAAAAAATATCCCACTGATAGATCCCTATATATTAAATAAAAAAGTTTACCCATAAATTGTCATAAAGCCCTATTTTCTTGGAAAAATTTGATTCCGAACCAGCGGTTAAAGTTGCAAAAACTAACTAATTTATATACTGACAATTGTTGATTGTGCAAAAATCTTACCGATCATTATTTTTGTATTGATGTAAACTACACGTGTTGTTTCACATCTTTACGTCGTTTGTTGTAAATAAACACGAACTGGTTATTTGATAGAGGTATTTGCTAAAATCTGAAAATTTTGAACTCAACGAAGCTCAAGTTTTAAAAAATAATATTTTTCATATTTTCCTAATCAAAATGATGGAATTTTTAGAAAAATACATTGTGACTAGGGGAATTGACTAGACTTGACTAGGGAACCAGCTGCAGAATCAAGACTAGGACTAGACTTGACTATGGCTAATTAAACGTACAGCTGACTTGACTAGACTTGACTAGTTGCGGCTCTAAACTGTAAAGACTAGACTAGACTTGACTAGGTAGCCTGGCGGGCAGCACTGTACTAAAGTATCTAAAGTCAACCGAAAATTTCAAACTTTTCATCTCGGACACTGACAGACTGAGCAATTATTTCAACTGAACTATGATGTATTGTCTGGGGCCATGAGACCATTGTACGCTATCGGAGGCCGCATCAGAGTTGGCAGAATTTTATAGAAGATTATGACGGCGTGGGGATAATAGAATACATAACCAAATATTGTATATATGCGGTGGGATATCAAATGAGTTCAATTCATTCTCATCCAGCTCAAAGTCCCATATAGTATTGAGTCAGGGACTGTATCCGTGCCTGACTAAAATTTAGCATGATGGATGTGACGTGGAAAGAGGACCAGGAAAAATATATCAAGTCTCTTGGTTGAGCCTCATATTTTGATTCGTGGTCCACGACAGCGCTATTTGTCTTCATTGTAAATAGACCTTCGGAGTGGCTCCAGTGCCAGTCATTAGGAAAAGCATTTAAAATTTAAAATGCCCCCAGGTAAATCCTCGCCACATGTACCCTCATTCACAATGTGAGTAACAATGCTTTATGCACAACTCATCATTGATAATTGTCAGAAGAATGGCTTGCGCATATATGCATGTCACCTGCCCCAAGTCCTATATACCATGCAAGGTACACATGCTCAAAAAAAAGCCTTCTAAATAGCCCTGCATTCAACAACAGCTTTCAGTACTCTCCGTGGATTTCTAGAGGCCATACAGAAAATATTATGAAGTCATTTAAAAAAAATCAGCCCACTGTCCACGTGGGCATACATACGTGCACTTTGTTGAGGAAAAAAACCAATTAAATGCTTATTAGTTTTTGTTCCATTGCTCTCTGCTCAGTCAGCACTCAGGAAAAGCTCCACGTCAAGTATTAATATTGCAGATTGCAGCTATAGTTAGCATGACAGACCCCGAAAGCTGCTAATTTGCCTAAATCGGATATTCTGTTTCATGTAAGGGGTAATAAAAGGTAGGAAGCTTGATGACAAAATAATTACTAGGTACGGGAGACATTATGAATTTGTGGAAAAAGTTTTAGTGAGCTGGAGTCACAGTGTGGATTGGATGTGTGTCCATGATGTACCTACATTTCGTAGTTGGAGGTACTAATTCTACGCTGTCGTCCGTACATATGTACATAGCAAGTGTGGGACTCTCCAAGTAAATACCTTTGCATACCTGATGCTGTGGAATTCCAAGGCCTCCTATAAAATATTCAGAGCCAGCGTCATGCAATTATTGAGTATTTATAGTTACGTTCACACAATCGTCCATGTAGGTTCGGAAACGCAACTTAAGGCCCCTGCCCAGCCCAAATTCGCATTATGAAGAGCGGTGAGCTTCAAAAAATCACAAAGGGACGAGACGAGACAATCAAGAGCATAATTTATCAGTATCAATACTGTGCTAAGTACTTCATCGTACATTCTTCAGTTATGTCAGCAACAATCAGTTTTGGGCTTGCTCGCGTACAAAGTCATATTTTGCTCTTGCTCTTGTCATAGCTCACAGTGAGGACTCTGAGCCGTGCAGGCTTGTTATGGGTATGGGATCTATCTTGAGAAAATTTATAATAGGTATTGTGCGACAACGGAGACCTGCGTTGGTTGGGAAAACACGTCTATAAAATCCGCCTTTAAATTGTTACCATAATCTGTGAATCGTACGCAATCATCTAGTTAGCGCGGTCATCGGAGGACCACGTCCGTTTCGTCTCAATTCACAACACGTAACGTTGATTCAAACCAGGTTCGATTCCAATAAATTCCACGGAGACGTATGCACGCTCAGAGTCTCTTACGCCGAGGACTACAGAGACCTGTCTCAAAAGGTTTGTTAAAAATTAAACTCTGAGATGTCCTTTGTTCAGCCTCATCGTACGTGCATCCCTTGTAGCTTGAAGTGGTAATGGGAAAAGACTTCACCATTTATGACATTCGCTGCTTGCAAATCAGTTAGAGTCCGTGCAACAACCTTTATTTACTTGACAGCCTAACAAATTTGTCGCCCCTAAATGTTCTCTTACAATTAGCACTCGTAATACCTGGTATTCTACACCTGGCCCTCCTACCAACACACACTACAAGCAATATGTATGTCCGTAGTACACCACCCATGTAATTATTATTAAAAAAAAAAACTATATTCAGTTGTCATTTCTGTGGATGCGGAATCAGACTAGAATACTGTATATGTACGACAATACTTTGGCCTTGACAAGTGAAGGGGGAAGCTCCCAAAAATACAATCAACATGGAGAGTATTACTTGAATGGTCATGTCTCGAGAATACTGCCAAAATATTGCCAGCAGAAAAATTGGTCCCACAAATTACATCATCCTAGTCCATAACAATGCATGAAGAAAAGACTCTAGGAAAATAGATGCACGCATGAATGTACGAGAGTGAGAAGAGAGACAGACAAGGTAAGATACATATAGTTAGTTATACATTTAACTTCAACCCAACTCATCTCCCGTTTACAAAAATGCTTTCCATCCTACTCTCGAATTACTGTCGTCTTCTCATTTCACTCGGGCCTCCCTCAACAAAGGATCTGGCAGACTGATGGGAGCAGGGAAATTTCAAGTGGTAAATAATA
The DNA here is from genome assembly GCA_947179485.1 of Allacma fusca. Classification (NCBI taxonomy): domain Eukaryota; kingdom Metazoa; phylum Arthropoda; class Collembola; order Symphypleona; family Sminthuridae; genus Allacma; species Allacma fusca. Next base: position 4,019,934 of record OX359249.1, read on the forward strand.
GTCCCTAGGATTGCATCACTTGAAGGCATTCCAATACAATGACAACCTCAATAACTCCACTATTACGCTCAGTTCCTTCAAACTCCTGTAGGTATGTAAATGCGTAAGCTCTCGACTCTTTGGCGATATTTTCTAACTATGTAGTTGTAACTTTTTTCAATGGAGACGTACTACATTAGCAACAGGGAGTTTCCAGTCCTTTGGACCAATTCATTTCTCTTAGAAATGTCACTTGAGAGATGAACGTCACAAATAAGTACACTTCAATGGGAGCTAAAACAGAGAGAGAGAGAGGAAATAAAGCTGTACTAAATGAAAGTGCACGGATGAATTGATGCACGTGGTGGATCATGGGATTGTGTATGTATGTACATATGCATAGTTACATACATTCCATAAGGAATCCCATCCAACGTCTTGAGCCCGACTGAGTCTCTTAAATGGACTCTCAGAATCCCGGGCTCTTTCCCTCCCCGAATGTGTGTGTGTGTGTGCACACATTAAGTCGTATACCTGTAGGCATGTGTACTGTTGAGCACAGAGAGAGAGAGACAACAAGACCATTAATTTCACTCAGGCTGAGATTCCTCTTATAAAGTTTCTCCATCAGCGCTTGTTTCCGGAGACAACCAGCTCCCATGATTTCCCACCAACAAAACAAGTAATCAATATGTCCGGCATCTTGATTTCCATGTTACATCAAGCTCTTTCAAATACATAATGGTAGATGCATAAAGTCCGCTCTCTCCGTACCAGACCCCGTTGTGAGAGCACTTTCTCTTCAGGAGCACAAATACTTGGACATATCCCTATTTAACACAATATAAATGCATCCCTTCTTAAATAAAAACACTGTAATAAGATGAAGATTTGCTCCTGGTTGGGGTACTCTTATAAAGAGCGTCCACTGTGTACATATGACTCTCGTGTTACTAGGAAACATGTCCTATCTCTTCTACCCTGCTCTCCATGGTGGTAGGAGAAACTTGACTGATAATTCAATTTGAATTCCCCAGGCCTCACCACCAATCAACATCCGCGTCCGTAGTTTTGTACGCTCAAAAATTGAGGAGGAAAAGTTTTTTCCCCTCTTGAAAAAAAAAGTATCACAATTGAAAACAAAACTTGCGTTTGTAGGTCGTTCAAGGAGTCGACATAGGAATCGGTGAAATCCTAAGCTGAGGTCTCCCAACCCACAAGACTAAATATTCTCATAAATTATCAGTGACACTTCATTTTCAAGCTGGCTCCTGATCTAACCTAGCCGACAGTTTGTGTGTCATTGGTGGAGGAATCCAGGGAGAGAGATCGAATTACCCTGATAAAATGCTTTTAATTACGGAGTTATGCAACCAGAGCTCCACTCATTTTGAAACTTTACTGCCCTTTATAAGTACAATAAGCACTTCTCAAGGCACGTAATTCAGTTACTGCTGACTTCATTTCCATCATTTCAAGACTCTTGTGGTTGCAATTTGTGGTTACAATTTTATAACACAGTCTAACATATCGTATAACTTACCTAAGACTAAGGCACATTTGGTTCAGTCTCAATAATAATTACTCGTTCGTTCCAAATCCCTGCCTCAAGCCAGGCTATGGTTGTTCCTATAAATCCTATCTACATACATCCCCACCACAATCCTGGTAGCTGTCTTGGTGTCAATTGTAAAACCTCATCATCTTGACATTTCAACCCAGTTTGTCATGTTTGTATAATTATTACACTTTGAACATGCACATATACCTTTAGATATCGATAGGCCCGCATTCAAAATCATATTTCAAATATAGGCTCAGGGAAAGTCATAACTGTCCAACCCTGATACAGATTGCCACAACCTCAGCAAAATTTTCCTCTCTACATGGAACAAGTTTTCAAAGACTGATGGTCATCTGATACTTTTAATCTGCTCTGAACACACAGGATGCTTTCAAAAGCAAACTTGACATTAGTTTACGGTTTGATGAAATCCTTTGAGGAGAGGATTTTTGAAAGTTTTATCGGGTCCAGTCTCTTCTGGCTTCAGCTCTGTCATGCCCTGGGAATTGAAACGTCAGGAAAGTGGAATGACATGAGGAGACGTTTAAATTTACTGAGCAAAACTGTATAATTGCTTCTACATACATAGATTACATAGATGGTTTGGACGAGCTTCGTACAATTATGTAAATACAAAGTAAATATTACAATGTGCCTTGCCTTGTACAAGTATTAATATCATAACCAGTGTAAAGTGCTCTTACGAATTTATGTGCTGATGGGATGAATATAATTACACGTGGTAACAATATAGAGGGACATAATATAAAGGATTTGATAGATGCTCACGGACTATGAGCATCATATACGAACATGTGTGACACGTGTGAGGCTTTTAAGTTTTGGAGCACTGTGTGTGAGTGCAGAGTAGATCCATGGCTTCCACTACTATGTCTGTTCTTTATGACTGGGATTTTTGGAAAACGTTCCGCCCAATTGTTACATTTACAGAGAGTAAATATTGGCTCTAATAAGTATGTAGTTGGATGAAGAAAGTGGTTAATTTCTCAAGAGGAAAAAAAAAATGAAAAATGTAGCGGGATTCGACCCATGCTTCTAGCACAGAAGAAAATTCATAATAAAATGGGCAGAAGTGGAAGAGAATAATTTATCATGCCTTTGGTTGAGCTTGACACCATCTTTTGTGACCATCAAAATATGGCATATTTGGAAGCGCCAACTTGCAGGTCCGCAAGTAAAATGTCAAATGCAAGGGAAAAGTGTAGTATGTGCAAAGAATTCTTCACAACAAATTAGACATTTACAACAGCTGAGCAATAAATTGATGCAATTATGCATTTCCATTATACGACAACTCCTATCGCTGAGATATACTTAATGGACAGAAACTATTCCCCCCCAAAAACTGAGGCAAGTCACACATTACATAAACACGTAGAGGCACCCACAGTTCAAATAATATATATACAACAACTTTCTTGACACATAAGCCCACAATTTCGCATGTATCGAACTGCACGCAATTTATTCCCACATGTTAGAAACTCCATGCTAATAGTTAGAATCGTTTGGTTGTACAAAATGTGTTTGAGATCCACCCGGTACTTAATCATGAGGGAAAAAGACGGTTGTCAAAATCTTTGACTGTGCTCTTCACGTTCTTTCAAATCTATCTATTTTTCTCCATCCTGTTTTTTTCATCTCTGTCTCCATACTGAAACTACAGAGCAACAACCAGCTCACACCTAAAGCTTGATAACATTCATCCAAAGATGTAAGTCACTGGAGGCTCAACATTCCTTCAGCCTAAAAACATGTACAATATTACTGACAAGAAAAAACTGCACGTTCTCTCTCTCCTTCTCTCTCTCTCTCTTGCAGGCAGCCGCCAAGTGTGAGATACACGACTCGCAAGTCTTTTCCGACAGGTAAATAGAAAATTCTAGCTTTTTTTTTTTCATCCAACCGCCAACTAGAAAAGTTGTTCACAGGAGATCAAAAAAATCCTCTTTCCAAAGAGAAGTTTAGTTTTCTTCATTACTCACTTGCTTGTTTGTACCTGTACTATCTAGTTACATTTTTCCATGTAAATCCATTTGAAACAAGCTTTTCAAAACAAATGAGAGAAATGAGAAGGGATGAGGTGGGGAACCGAGGGAATAATCAACGTCACGATTAATTAATGTAAATAAGTTTTTTTTTTAAGCCAGCGGAGAATTAGGCCAAAAAAGGAGGTAAAAATTTACCAAATATAATAACACATGCACAATGAAGGCAGGACGTTCAAACAAAAGTAGAAAATATTAGTTTCCCATAATTATACTCATTTCCTCCTTACACCCGGTTCTGGGTGAATGTACGGATACATGGATGTATTTACACACAATTATGTACGTCCGTGTGGAGGATGAATGGAGGAGGATAACAAAAGCTCTCCTTTTTCTGAAGTCTCAGCTCCAGATAAGTCTTGCGTAAAGTGCAGCAATAAGTTTCCAGTGAGGAAGAAAATGTTATCAAAATATGGGACAGAAATGACTATTACATTTGAGAAATATTAACCTCCCCTAACCTCGGTTATCTGAATGAGACATATTTTCATAAAATAGAGAACACAACTGAGACAGCTTGGATAGAACAAAGTTTGAATCGCAAGTAGTCAACAAAATTCAAAGTTTGAGTTTATGCATCCCAAGTTAAACTGAGACCTTGGAGATGTTCATTTACAGGGGGGGGATGATATGCCACCACTACCATGAACCTCGAGGTACTTACTACTACATAGTCTCGTTGTGTGCACTTGAGTATTAATTTAAATACAGAACAATACGCGAAACCTTAACAAAAGCGAATTAAAACCCGTACAATTGCTAAAGCAATCAACTTTGAACACGACTCTCCCAGTATAGGAGTCTGCTGCCTTGTTTCGAGTTTCTGTTCATCTTCTACGTTATAATGTATGAGCTCTCGGAGGAAGATGAAGCTGAACGGATTCAATCTACTCATAGTTTATAGTACTGGACTAGAGTTTTGGTCGAGCCAAAGGAAGGGAGAGAGAGAGAGAGAGACGAGCTCATCGTCAAGTCATCATCCGCCTCTGCTGCTTCTGGCTGATTCAAGCTAATCTGATTTCATTCAAGATATCGTATAATTTATGTTTGTGATGAGATACTCACGGCGATGGCTATAGTTAATTCTAACGTTCACCTACCCCATGAACCAATCTCTACTAGGATCTATCTCTGCTCTCTGTGTATATATTGAGAATAGAAGAAATCTCTTCCGAGGTTTTAAATCCGACTACCCACTGTCGACTACAACTGAAGGACCAACGTGTAAGCCTGTATAGTTCTTGGTATTTAAACTTATGCAGTGCGACGTGATCATGCCATTGTTTATATCATTCCCGAGTCTCAAGTTCAGCTCACTTGCTCAAGCTTATAATAAGCTCGGCTTAGAGAGCACTCCTATATAGGAATGTCATATATGAAACTATATGAGTTCAACTGTGAAACTTTTGGCTACAAGTTCACTCCACACAGAACCAAGTTCGGTGAAAAATCATTGACCACAGGCCTGAAGTAATATGCAGTTTTGTTAACGGAATCAAACAAGACAATGTGAAGGTACACATGTGTGTGTGTGCATACCTGATTTACTTTGCAGATGATGTTACCACAGATGCAGACGCAGGGCTTCCATCCTAAGAGAGATGATGATTATGATGATGAGAAGCGCCGTATACCTTTTGTGTGTACGCTAATAAGCAGTATGCTTACTGTTCCACACCCACACTTGTCCCTAACAATAAGTATGATCATTATTTAATTCCTATACCGATCCCAACCCAATGCTACATATGTCAGGGAGAGACTCAAAAGAGATGCACAAACAGTCCCAACAATATATATGAGATGCGGACGGGTAAAAAATCCAGTACGAATTTTACATAAGAGATAGAAATGGAATCATAAAAAAAAACTATTTACTTTTTTTCTCAATTCTTTTTTCCCTGTGTTCAACATTATTGTGCAGAGCAGCATTAGCCTAGGTGAATACTTATGTGAACATTGCATGCAAACAAAGTTGCTCCTTACAAGTGTGGTACACACACAGACATCAGAGACTGAAGCATGCTATAACCACGGAATGGTTGTTGTTAGGCTATGGAAGCACACAATTCGATGGTAATCATTTAATGAATGTATTTTTAATGCAGCAAGTTTCAGTTGTAGCCACAATGGCTTATAATTTATATCCTTTATTCGATTTGCACAGAAAAGTAAATATAAGCGGAGACACACGTATTTATGTATGACTCCTCTCTCTCTCTCTCATGCAAACTACAGATGTAATAGTGTGTAGGACTAGGGAGAGGCGTCCAATACAAATTTCTCTGGGGCATCTAACTATTTAAATGTAGATATGTATGTATATTTGTGTAGCTCTCCATCCACTCACAGACATGATCATACCAGGAAATTCGATTAATTATCATTATCTAGTCCATACGTAATGCTGATGATCAAGAATTTGACAACAGATCATACCGTTTTTAGCCTTGAGTGAACAGTAGCAGTTCCAATGCTCCTACTATATTATTTAAGCTAATGAGGCCTTAACTCACTATTATTACTCCTAGTTTTAAATTCCGTTCAGACTTCAGACCTTGTGCCGTACGCTTGTGGCCAGCTCATCTCTCAGACTCTCAATGTATCTGACAAATACATAAGTCTCCTACATTGGAACGTTGGCTGGGCAAGATGAGACCCATCATTCAAAAATACGTCCATTGAGCTCCCAGTCCTTATCTAGCATTTCTACAAGAGTCTGCACATTTCACAGTTTCCTCCGACCCCAACCACCCTTTTGGATTCTTGCAGATTTACGAGTCTGAGATCTCTCAGATTGCCAATTTCTCCTGTTGATTAAGTTTATTCCAACACATCTCTCTTTCTTCTGTTTATGAGCTTACACAGGGATGGACAGTAGTAGAGTCAAAAATTAAATGAAACAGTTTCTAATTTAAAATGAACCAATCGCCACTGCTTTGGGAACAAAGGAAGGTAAATGATGGAATCAAAGCGGTCAGTGAGAGAGGGAGAGAGAGAGAGAGAGAATAGAGTGAGATCAATTGATACACATACAAATACTCATTATCCAATGGGCATAATATTTAACAAAATAAAACTAAAAATTTCGTATAAGACCATAGGAAATCTAATGGGTTCGAGAATGATTCCAAGGTATGTATCCATGAATTGACTGACATAAATTTTTACACGAATTATTTTAAATGGTGTGTAGGTTTGGTATGATTTAAATTGGCTCCACAAGTTTGCAAGTATTTTACAATCTGGACTACCTTACGAGTTATTTTTATTGCATTTAATAATACTCCTCCTGAGCTCTGACGGCTTTACAAGTTAAAGTTACAACGAAAAAAAAAACTGTTACAATGAAACGCCTACTCTCCCCCAACGTTCTTGACTGTACACACGTAATCAATTGGTACTTGACTGCTTCCAAAAGACCTTATGTCTGCTAAGATTGATTCTCTGTAAATACTCTTTTGCATAACTATCCTGAGTAGATGTCTAGGCATTAGTAGTAGAGAAGAAGGAAAAAAAAACATTCCCCTTGTATTTTATGCACCACACCATTTCATGTAAATTATCATTTGTGTGTACAGGAGAGACGAGGCATAGAGAGGATCAGGAACCGCAGATCATTTTACCATTTGACATACAAGCGTGGGCTGAAACGTCAGCAATCATCTTCTTTGTTCTCGATGTAATTGGAACCGTGTAGTTATTCGTATGATTTTTACGAAATTAATAAATAAATGCAATAAGCAAACCCAACAGAGTCGCTTTATGGAAATACAATATGTTTATGACCTAAGGTACAAGTATTCATATCGAGTATGCAGATGCACTTAAAAATAATAATGAAGTTGTCTCTGCACGGGTGCCCAATAATCCTTACCTACCCATTCACAGTCCACAACCCCCAAAGCAGACGTTCCCAAATACTGAGGACAATGGAACGCAGGGGAAAAAAATACATCTATCAATTATTTTCATCGAGGAATTGAATTTTATTACAGGACCCGTTACCGCTGTCTTGTTTTTCCCTCTTTACACCATTCCACTGTCTGTCGTAATTTCGATGGCTTATTTCAAAACCAATCATCCCAAGTTAGTTTTTAGGAAAGGAGACTCGAGTGTCCCATTACTCTGAGTTGGTGTTTGGATTATCATCAATATATTCCTAAACCAAGTATTTTATTCACCAAATGACTCTCAAATGATTTTTGAGTTAATTTAGGTTTATTAGGTGTGGTGTGTTTGTGTGTGTGTGTGTGTGTGTGTGTGTGTGTGTGTGTGCGCGGACCCCTCATGGAGGTTATTGGTCACCTTGCACAAGTACTGGCAGCCTGGCTCTTTGAAACTGTTCAAAGTGGAGTTGGTGATGTTGTGCTGTCGTAAGTTGACGCTTAATAGTTGAGTGACTCAACTGTCCCAAAAACACCAGCTACGAATATAATCATCTGCCGCACTAGAGTACACATAGAACCCACAGCTCGCCACAAGAGCACTGATGGGGCAGAGTAACATTGAGAGTCAAAGGGACAAGTTTTATTCAAATCTCGATGTGCTTTAGCAATAATTACATTAGGTCTAAAAAAAATGTTCCGTTTGCAAAGTCAATTGTATCCCATAACCTCAAAAAGAAATCAGCGAGGTTTACCAAACCAAAAAGTAATGACGACTCAAAAATACTATGCATAAACATGATCTCAAATCAGCTCTAAAGAGTACACAGTTTGAAAAATCCATGACTTATACTAACCTGTAAATGGTGTAATTGTGAAACGGTTCAACATCAGCGAAACCACTACATGCCCAAGTCAAATTCGCAGTCCAATGGTCTATCCAGTTATTCGTCCATTTAAAAACTGCAACTATACGGAGTCACAGAGGAGATAGTCTCGTCAAAAAACAATATTGACGATCTATAGTTTTGTCCGATCACGTAGATTCTCTCTCCACGCTATTAGTAATACAAATAACACTAGTCAGTGAGTATGACTTGGACTCAACACGAATCACAAACGAATCTGTTTTATTTGTTTTTTTTCTTCTCTCTCTCTCTCCCTTCTGTAGACACACACAGGAGAATCACACTCAGTAACACACTCGAGTCTCTACACGTTGGGCATTTTTTGGATTAACTGTCAACATAGGGAACCGTGTCGACTGTTCGTCACGCCCGAGAAGTCCACACACTTTCCAGAAGAGTCGTTGATGATGCAAAATGCAAATTCTCCACTGTCAAATGTCAAAGAACCAAACAATTAACTGCCACCATATAGTTGGACAATTACTTGAATCACCATTTGCTACCTTTTGCATAACATATTATTTTACAGGACTGAATCTCAATTCCTTACCAACTTAATATCACTACAGGGAACTATGACAAAATAGATATGTGCAATAGATTCGTCCGAGTACCTCAAACTAGTTCTATTACTGAGGGTCCTATTGGGACGCATTTTTATAAGTATAGTCAAATTTGAAAGATATGACATCTCATGGAGTCTTGTATAGTAGGAGATACATATACCATATAGGAATAGATACTTTGTTTGTAGGGCTGCTCCTTAAAAAAAAATTATTACATCTGCTAATCACAAACATGATCACACCAGAGTCATGTAATAAATGTACATAAGTGTCTATACGTGCGTATATTTATTACACGTAAGAACTGGCGTTGACCATGTTTTCATTTTCTTATCAAGTCAAATAAATCATGGGAGTAATTAACTACTCAACATTCCCACACACTCTCAAATCATACGAGTTAAGAAAAATGGTCCGGCCTGGTATTCCAAATTTGAAATAATACTTTACTACTACTGTCTCACAAAATTACATCTCTACTCACTCGCTTCCTTCTTCTCCTCTCATATTAGTCGGAGTAACTACAACTTTGATTTATACACTTCACAATAATTATTGTCTCTCCCTGTCTCTCAATTTGTGTAATGCCCATCTATCATAGACATAACTACATATGTACGGCCATGCTCAGGAGGCTGGGTAACTTTACCAAAAGGCAATAATCACTACTTTAATTCCAATATCCTCCCCTACTACTTCACTTAACTCCAATGTACTGGGCTCAATGTCTTCCCAAACTCTGTTCCTAAAACTCTTGTAACACATCCCGAGAATCCCTGATATTTTTTTCCCTGAGAAGAAGTAAAATCCAACTCAACAACCTCTACATCCAAACTTTTTATCCCGAAAAAAAAAGTTAAAGCTTTGGCCCGAAGTCGGAACAAACTCCAGCTCTGAAACAAGTTTCTTTCTGTTGTGACAAACTTCCTGTGTACAAACTCCGTCCAAGTCATTCTTGCCAGGGATCTCTGATTAGAAAAATCCCAACAGTACCATTACATAAACCTCGTAATTATTTATCTCTAGAAAAACTCAGTAGTGCTCCTCCTAATGACAAAGAATGGCACAGTCAGACTCCTTTCTTTCCACGTTCTGCCTGACCATCACAAATAGTCACACGTTGTGACTCATAATAATGCAATCCCGGTTGAACTATTTTCATATATAGGAAATCCTATATACTAACAATCAGCCGATAAACTGGTTCTTGTGTGTGTAATTACACAACATATTTTTTTTGTAAAAAAAAGCTCTTTAAAAAATTATTCAAGCCTATAAAGCCCGAGATATTCAATGGTACAGTTCATATTAATACTACTATACAGACTGTACCGTATATTTGACCGAATGCTTAAAAAAAATTTGTGCTAGAAAAAGTAAAGGGCTGGAATCGTCACTTACGTTCAAAAGACCGACTCACAAATTGATCCCCTTACGGAACTGACAAGTTGCTTCCTTGAAATCCTTACTATTAATTTTAGAATTAGGACAGGGACCTCCGGACTGTTCGCACCTTCTTTCTCCGAATAAATCGTAGAATAGAAAGTCAATAATCACATGACTTCTTCCCTGGAAGATTTTTTTTCCCCCTCTCACTTTCACACTTTTCCTCCACAAATAAAAATCCTCTAGGAGTCCCAAAGAGCCCCGACACCACTTGAGGAATCTTTGAGAATATTAATAATGTTTTGTAGCATGTTGTTAGTCGCTGAAAGAATTGGTTTCGGCTTGTTTTACAAGGAAGCCCACACTTGACGTTAAATGCGAATATATGTGACAGGCTATATGAGAGCACATACACTTCACGTCCTTCCTGAAGCAAAGCTTTTGGGTAACTACTCGCGTCTAGCATGCGTCTGGTTGCTCACAGCTACTACACTCTCAACACTGTCGTATACAGAAGGCATACACTACTCCTCTCAATGCCCTGTGTGTATACAGACGGTAAAGAAAGTCTTAGTCGACTACTACTACACTGCAAGACTGTGAAATGCGTTTGGAGTGTTGTGTATACCTCTATTATGTCGGCAAGTTTTTAAGCAAAATCCCTTCTCATGTGTCTCCACAGGATCTAGTAGGGCTGTTAAAACGTGCATACTCCACTGTAGAATATTTCGGAGGGAGTAGAATTGGAGAGAGAGAGAGAGAGAGAGAGAGAGAGAGAGACAGACACGGAGGAACGAGAGCTATACACAAGACAAGGAACGACTCGATTGAAAGGGAAGATTGGTGCGCTTGCGAGAATTCCACCTTAGTTTCCTCTCCCCCATTTCGTTTCTTCGGTTTTTCGGTGTGTGAATTTTCAGATTTCGCTATATTTACCATTTTCCTTGTTCATCCAGCTCCCCCTCCATTTCTTCTTCTCCTTTTCTTCCTTGTCATCTCTTTGCACCCTGCACTTTCTTCCTCTTTCCCAAGACTCCCATCCTCCTCCAAGACATTGCTCCTTCCTCAATGTATATCTCACACTGTACAATATGCATGCCTTCCAGACTCTGGAATTCTTTACTTTTTTTCCCCAGTCAGCCCTTTCACATATACCTACTTTTTTTGTACTTGCAAAAGCCCATTTTTTTTTGGCTAGTGTAAAGTCAGGAAATGGCTGGGTTTTTTTGTACTAAAAAATTCCCAGGCTGTTCAGCGGAAACTTAGAAATAAATTAATTCATGTCGTTATTCATACAATATTAGTATAGTAGTTCGCTCCTTCAGCCTTCCCTACTGCAGTTGCAGCATGTAGGAGCTCCATGTATGTATTTACTATGAGAAGATTGAGCTTCTATAGGGACTCCGCACAGAGGTACCTTCACACAGAACATGGAAGTGTGCAGATACTTTTCCTCCCATAGATCTTACCCGTGTGCCATGATCTCCTGTGCTTAAGTAATTGTGATGAATGAAATGAGGGAACGTACTACCTAGCAAAATCCAGTAACTCCATATACAGTATGTGTCGGCCTGAGAGCTGGGAATCTTCGTGTGAGGAGTAAAAATCCGGGGTGAGATTGTAGCGAGGAGGAAAAATATGAGCATACTTGGATGGGAAAGAGGCTTCTCTGTAGGGAGAGTCCTTATGGTCTGTAGATAGTGCTCAGTCTGTATGTATAGATATAGGGAGGTTGTGTTGCAGTTATGTGTGTGGGCGAAAAGATTGAAGTCTCTTATGTTTTCCAGTCCGGAGAGAATTGTACTCGTCCCCTGCGGAAAGATCCAGCTTTACCCGGACAAATGCATATACATTTCCCCCAAAAATCTATTTCATAAACTTGCCGACAGTTGGTTTAGTAATATCGGAGCGGGTCGTGCAAGTGTGAGTGGCACGGAAGCCCGGGAGTATACAGAAGGGTTTATAGGGAGACCTCCGATTCTACTCCTGTTCCATGAATAATAATAGCCGTGCTATATGATACTCATGCACGCAATGCTCCTGCCTGCATATTTTTTTTGGTGGGGGGAGGGGGGTTCTGATTTTGATAAATATAAACTAGTCCAAAAAAGAACTATTAGACCAACTGATTGTGGGGAATCGATTTCCGAGCTATATGTATGACCCTGTATTTTTGCGGACGTCCCTTGCCTCCTGGGTGCCCACGTAATATTTGGAAGGTTATGGGTGCGTGAGACTTTCATAGTTTTGCTGATGTGCCGGTTCTGATATGGACCTGGACCCAGGCATTAACTTTCAACTTGAAACCTCTTTTACTCCCAACCTTACTCCAATACAATTTCCACAGTTTTTTCCATGACAAAACTCGCCATTTCCTAATCGACAAGTTTGCCTCCCATGCAATCTTTCCTGATCCTTGTTCCTCCAGAAAGAAAAAAAATACAAGTTATAACATAGAAGGAGCTATGTACATAAGTTCTGCAGCTGGATTTTCTTCCTCTTCAGCCCCTTCACACCTCCAACAATTCATATGACATGTAATGTGAATCACCGTGAAAGTGGAAGTGAGAAGTGTCTTAAAAAGAATCCTTCTTGTTCTCTTCCTCCACTCTACAAATCTGACTACACTCACACACAAGAGTCCGAATCGATGGGAAATTCTCTCACTTAGCCTAAACGCATACGTGAGATATGATGGACTCAGAGAGAAGGTAGCACTTATTCCGAGGTTTCAAATTTCACACACATACTCTTTCATAATAGATTTCATCACACGTAAGTAAACCCTCAAAGCCGGCATTTTTCTTACACTTCAATTTTTCAACGGACTAGGACGTCAGCGCTTACTTTCCACAAAAGCTTTCTAAAAGTATGCATTTTTACTCCCAAAATGAGGTGAAGTAAGACTCCAAAGATATTCTGCACCTCATCCCTAACTTTCCACAATGGCAAGTGTGTAAGAATAGTTTCTCTCTCTCTCTGTCTCTCCCTCTCTCTCTCTCTCTTCCCGACCCAACTTTGAAACTCGTTTTACTTTCCTGAAACTTCGAGACTCATGCCAGTCAAATGAACTCAAGATAACACAAACTGTTAAATTTTGACAATGTACTGTGTTACTGTCATTCTGTTAAACTTCCAAGAATGAATTATGATTGATTTTATAGGATATTTTATGACTTGAGCCCTTTCCTGGAGATATTACTCCAAGTATGTGCTTTGCAGTTTTAGTGCCTACTTATTGCCTTATTAAAGTCAGGGCTCTTCAGTGGTCATATTGGATGTGGTGACTGCCTGGGTTGTACTGTAGTTAGGGGACTGATCCTCTATGGGAACCTGACTTTGACTATCCGTCAAACAAGAGATACAACTTACAAGATCATCATTAGCATCGACAGTACTGGTTGTATTCATTAATTTGGTATAAAAACTGTATTATAGAAACAAATCTTGGTTGGGAATTCCTAACGGTCTGCATTATGTTACCACATGGGGACGATATTGCCTGGAGGGATCTAATCACATCCTTAGTAAAATACTAAGATGGTTTCAGAAATGTAAATATTCTAGGGCATTTCTACGTGGCTTACTCGAGACTCCGTTGATTTTGAAGCCCAAGAGTAGCTTTGGCTGCCTGGTTACCATCATTGTGCCGTCGTGCATGCCGGCCCAGTCCTGTTATATCCCCGTAATTATCCACAGCTGAGCTTGATTATACTAACTGGGGTAATTAGAGAGGGAGAGAGAAAGAAATATAACAAGATTGAGAAGCCTAATTACAGGCACTCAATTAGCGAATGACAAAATATGAGAAGTATTGGAGTAAGTTCTGCCAAAAGCTACATAGTATTGAAATACCGAGGGATGCCTTCACGAAATGATACTGCGGTTGGAGGGATTTGTTTTATTTATTTATTTATTTTTTTTAGCAAGCGTCTCCTCCAATCTGGTCTCCACTCTCGGATTCCTGCAATAATCTGTAATAAGTTGTACGTGAATCTCATGTGTTTATATTTATGATTGCCATTAACCATAAATTACGAATACACAATTGTTTCTTGGCAGGGATAGGTTTCCGTCCCTTGTTAACTCTCAAGTATGCAAGCATCACCCTATGCAAATCGTGCTCAATAAATATGCACCATGGGCTCTCCTGTCAGTATTATTTACTCTTCGACCGAAGGCTACATCCACAACTCCCATTCCTCTGTAATATTTAACTTATTCCATTTTGACAAACTTTGGCAATTTCCGAACCTAACCGTGTGGTTGTTCCTCCGTCAAAATGCCTATATCCTGACAAAATAAGCTACAGATACACTTGTCATACCCACCTGGCACACTTCAACCAATCCATACAATCATACAAATACTTTCATTCCCAGGGATTTCCGACTAAAAGTATACAGTCACAGTCATTCCCTTCAAGGACCCCTCAAATCATCAACCTTATGTAAACTCTTCTAATGACTCTTGTAATACGCTCTTCTCCAGAGCAAAATTAATACTCCAGCAGCCCGAACCTGTCCAGAGTCCAGGTACTTTGGCCTCAAAAGAGAAACTCCTAAAAGGGGCAATCTTCTATCGAGCATTCACTCTGCGTATGTATGTACATCTAAACCATTATTAAGTTTCTGCTTCTGAAAGTATTATATATTTTAAAGGTGCGTTTCCTCATAAATACCAAAGGAGAGAAGTCACTCCTGAAAAAAATATATTTCCGCAAAAAAAAAACTCCATCCCTGTAATTTTCTCCCAGCCTATACTTGAGTCCCTGTAACTATGTCTAACTACAGGTAAACAGAGTGGAGTAGTTAGTACTTAGCTTTTTTGCACAATAATTTTATCTTGACATGAAAATAAAACATATCGATTTAATCTTTCTAATTCAATTGAGTGAGAAGAATGGTAACCCTAAAGGGGTAGCGGTTGGACGCGTTAATTATCATAACACGACGTCTGCAATTAAATTTGTACATGTAGTCCAGGCATGTGGGACAGACCGTCGGGATATAATTATGTAATTATTATAGAAGCACAAAGGCTCAAAATGGTGTACATGCTATAAAGCAACCCTAAGTCAATTAGTATTGTGAACTTCTCATTTCATTGAGGATAATATTTTTACCGAAACTTTTAATTAGCTAAATATACCCCTTGATTAATGTGACCAAGTCGGTTCCCATTGTTACTTTGGAGGAACGCTCAAATTCCGCCCCATTCCATTATTACAGTGTGATATGAGGACGGGGTTGGGATTTGGTGAAAATCGATACTTCAGATTTATTTAATTTCATGCATGGCGGTGTTCACAGGAGAAACCTTTCAAAGAATTTAAGGTTTGCTCATTTATTCATTAGTTAGGTGCATGTGTGTAGTTACATTTGATAGTGGGATAGGAACACCACGGCTCTTGTCTTTTGTTATGACTTTAACCCCCTAATTACCATTAGGTGCTATTATTACCATGTGTTTTCCAGCTCATTTATATATGAGGGGAAAAAATAGGAGAGTGACACTGAGAGAGAGAGCCTTATTGTGAGTGTAGGGAATAATGCGTAGGACAATGTTTCCTTCACCATTGGGTTGGTCCTGTGGGGGAAGTGATGTGGCGCAGACTCTTCCTCGTGAAATCCTTCAAGTTCATATTAGGTGCATCAATTTTAATCCTCTGACTTACTGATTTTAGAGTGATTTGACTCAGGGAATGTTTGTGTAGTAAAATAAAATTAAAATAATGTATCGATGCTAAATTAGTATGGACGGCTCATAAAGCTTAAGTTAAGGGAGTATCAATGTGGGCTTTTCAGCACACCGGCGGACCGCTCCCTCAAATGCCAAAGAAAGTCTGGGAAATTTAGTACCATTGCATTTCCAAAATAATATTTATTATTTTTTTTTCATTTCACTGGATTTTCAGCTCAGACAGGGAGTACATGCAAATGAAAGGATCCTGTTGGGTTTAATTGCACTGTCAACACTTGTACTCTCGCTCTGGGTCTGCCTACGTTTGTCCCTTCCTGACATTCCTTTAAAGCCGCAGTTCACTCCATCTCATTTAAATTTTAAATCCTGTTTTACTTACACTAACTTAATTCAATATGATTGGTTCAAATGAAACATTTTCCTTTTTTTTTAATACTAAAAATTTCAAATGCAGGTTACACGCTTTCTTCAACTAAATCAAAACTCTGTCGAGCTCAAAAGTGTGAATGGGATGACGTCTTTAATTTGGTATTTCAAATTAGGTGCGTTACAAATAACTAACTATATATGATGGGATGTAAACATTTTTGGAGGAACGTAATGCCTCAGCTAAGAGAACTTTGCCTTTCGATTTTTCCGAAATTTTTGTGTAGGAGCAAAATGATCTACAAGGGATTCTTGCTCACAGGTGAAATGAACCTGGTGCAAGAACATGAATGTAAAATGCATCAAATGCACTTCTGACAAAAAGCAAGACCAAGCTCACACTAAGTGCATACTGCACTTGTGCTAACATATATGTATGTACATATTCTGTAAGTGGACCATTGGTGTCTGATCATAAATTACACTTGGTCAGTTGTGGTTTGAGCATAAATGGCATATGGTTCAGCTTGCATTGAGCATAAATAGCACATGGCTCATTTATTTAGAGTATAAATAGCATATGGCTCATTTGTGTAGAGCATAAATACCACTGGGTCAATTTTCCCTTCAATATTTAATTTTTTTGCGAGTTGGAAAGCTCCATGGAGATCATAAGTGGAGATAAGACGGTCCAGTACGTTCTTCTATGTCGTTACTGCATCAAATAGAGTCAGACCTCGTTCTCAGGGATTGCTCCGTAAGGAATTTCTCATTTGGGAGTAGCACATTAAAAGGAATTTCATGTTACAGGAGACGACATTACAAGGAATTTCTCGTTGTATTATATCTCGATCCCGCCCAGTCCATTTCCAATGATTGAGGAACTCTCCTTTCCTTATACCAGGGTGGGAGAGAGCTTTCACATTTTACTATGGGACGGCAAATCCTCCGATGTGAGACCCTTGTAATGAGATTTGACTGTAGTGTAGCTGCCAGGGGTAGTTAAGAACCGGTAAACAGGACGGATTTGAAATTACAGCCGAGAGTTTTCAGTTGGAGTGGATCCGTTGGCGTGTTGGAATTGGACAGATGGAAATGGAAGGATTAGAGTATGCTGAGCAATGCCGTGGGATTGTTTCAGGAGGATCCTGTTGGGCACGTTAGTTGTAATTAACGGGGATCCTGTGAAGCGTCGCTAAAATTACAGGGAAGGCACGCTTATTACCACGACAATGGTCAGTGTGCATGAGTGACTCTGAGAATGCACATTATGCATGGGATGGAAGGTTTTGGGACGGGGAGGTTAAATCAAGTGCGAGATTGAAAACATGGAAGGATAGCAAGTACAAAATGATTAAAAGAGGATGAAATGAAATTATTTCACAACTATATTTTATCCTCTTTCCAGTGAGTTCATCTCAAGTAATTAAATATCCAGGCCCATGCTGCCTCTCTGCAGATAGAGTAGAGTAGCCCTGTAATTGAGTACAAGGAAAACCTCACCTTGTTCAAGTCAGCACACATTATTCAACCTTTATTATTAGATCCCGGCATTTATTTGCATTTCCTTTCCAGCCCAATGCTTTTGTCAAACTCATGAATAGTCAAACTCTATATGGGACGGCATTGTACTACCGGAAATGATATCAGCCAGCTCCATGCTCCGTACTCATGTGAAGTCATTATTTTCAATTTTAGCATTCTCCATCTACAGCAACTGCTCTTCAGTCGTCCTCCGTGATTATGTGATCTATGAGGATTTTCTTCCCAAATAATACCAGTAGTTATAGTAGTTATAATCATCCCTGTCTGTTTTTTTTTTAAAAAAATCCTTGACAACCATAACCTTTTGGAGGTCTCAAAGTGGATGCTTCACATTTACATAACAAAATGTCGACTTGGATTTTTCCCCGCAAACTTTATTACTTCACATGTTCAGCCTCACTCCATGTTTTCTCTCGTTGGAAATTATTCTAATTTGTGTACTCATTTTAAGTAGGCTCTAGCTCACAAAGAGTCCAAAGCCCAGGATCAATACTTCGGAACAGAGGGAATCCATGCAGAGGAGCAAACATACGTAAGAGGCATTCTTTTATTGTTATCGCAATGCTAATGAATGCTAACTGGCTTGATGGGATGCAAATCTTTTCAGAGGACTTGGAACTCCTACAAAAGGGACACATCCTGTGTAGTACAGTAGTCTCTGTACTTACGACTAGACCATTAAAATTTAAGGTCAAGTAGGAATTTCAGCATTCATAGCAAGAGCTCCGGAGTACTCTTGTTTAATTACTCATGTGCATTCCTTCATTTGCTTCCTCATGTGTGTGCACAAGCATAGATACATACATACATACATATGTACCCACATTAATCGAAATTCTAAAAACATATTCAAGGTCAATTTCAGGAAATCCATATATTATGCAACCCGTAGATATCCGTAGTCATATTAATTCCATACTGCTTGCCCCACCAAAAACTCTATTGATTTATACACCCGTACATATCTACACATGAGCTCTCGGGAAATTAGGAAAAATTTGGCACTTATAATGGAATGCTTGTGTAAGGGAGAAAAATTAGCATTGTGTTAAACGGGAATGTGTCCAAATATTTTTACTCCTGTAGAGAAAATCCTACGAGGAGTGACTCTATGAGGGGTCTCCTCAAAGCAAGAGTACACCGTACCTTGTGGACTCTCCTTCAAGGAGAGTGTACGGCATAGTAAATGAGGGAAATTCTCTGGTTGACTTTTCGTTGAAAGAAAAATTAACGAGACACAATCCCCTGCACAAGTACAAAAAAAAAACTATGTGGAGTTTTCACTAATTGCAAAAACCAACTAATTGTAAGTAAGATTTGTACGGTGTGAAAATATATGATCCAAGTATTTCATTTTGGCTTAAGGATAAATATCGTTTTGGATTTTTTCATAATGTTTATTTTGGTTTTTGCTGTACTATATGTCTATGGGAGTCTATAAGTGAGGCTATTAGTGAAACGGGATAGAGACAATTTGGCTTTTAATGGAAAATCCATCTAGCTCATTTTGCCTCTTCACCCAGGAATAACTAGAAATTTGTTATCTATGAACAGGAAAAGTCTCGACCCAAGTTTCCTATTTAGAGACAAATCGAAATAGTGACCATAAAACAATGATTGTTCAAGTGTCCTTAGAATCAGGTGGTGCTTTGTACGAGACATCAAGGAGTAATTAAAATCCTATTCTTGGATTTCTTTGAAATCAGAAATTAAAGTGGGGGATTTTTCAGTGGCATAGTAAGAAAAAAAAATGTTTGAATGCAGACAAGTGGGGATTGGAAGAGGAGGACAATTCAAAAGCGAGGGTTTGATGCCAAAATAAAACAAATTAAACAAATTCGTGTACCATTGTGTATGCATTGTGATGGTAAAGTTGGCAGACTCGGAGTCATCTTAACGGTACATGTTTCAAAGATGAAATGCGTCCACATGAGACTGTAGCGAGTCAGCAGCTGAAAGTCATTCCTATTTGTCCTACTCTATGTGTACAATGGGAGAAAAATATCTATGAGAGATTTTTAAGTATTAAAAAATCATCTAAAGAATTCCAAGAAGTTGTTCATGTGCCACCAACCAACCGTAGACTATTTTCTGAAGTATCACACTGTATGGCACACTAGAGTGGTATAGGCCCATGAGGTAATCTGTGTATACATATATAGTTGGGTATGTGCATAATTACATATGGAAGTTTTTCAAAAAGCTCTGGCTTCTGAATGTGAAGACTTTGCATGGTCAATGGCAATCTGTCTGTCGGCACTTTTCCTCTTAAGATAAAAGCAGCCAGGTTTATTTATTACTTTTATCTTATTGTTCATAACTGCTATACGTGGCTCATCTCATCAGCAAAGGCAGAGACTCACATT
This sequence comes from Allacma fusca, assembly GCA_947179485.1. NCBI lineage: Eukaryota > Metazoa > Arthropoda > Collembola > Symphypleona > Sminthuridae > Allacma > Allacma fusca. The sequence continues at coordinate 4,040,273 of OX359249.1, forward strand.
CTTCCTCTGCCTCCTCTTTGCTGAGTATCGTCCGACGAATTGCAATGATTCCTTCGTGACAATTATCTCCTCTATGCTAAACAAAGTTCATCTCCTTGCACTCATGGCAGTCCCCAGCAACTGAAGTTATCCACAGGATCCCACTAAATCTTTTTTTCCTGCTAGTTCATATATACATAATTATATAATTATCTACAACAAGCACCAGCGATATAAATATTCGACTCCCCCATTTTGCAGTAAATTTGTATCCAGCTTTCCAAAAAATTACTTCTTGGACCTAGGTCAATATTTGGGGTCACATTTATCAAAATCCAAAGGAAAAAATCAGGGTTTTTTAATACCGTAGTCTGAAAATGATTTCACACCAATAATAACTTGGCGTCATATACCTGGCTCCTGCAGCCATAAATTTTGGACTTAAATCTATGAATTAAAATGTGAAAAAATCCCTTTTCTTTTCGACAAACCCCAGGACTTTGAAAAACATTAGGATGGTCATATCTTCCATGAAAAAAATAACAATTTAAATGGTCTCTCCTCTTCTGCATCTTCTTTACTTTCGCTCCTGAGAGCGAAATTTCTCCCAATCTTCTGATTTTTTCCCGCCATGCCGGCCCTTCCCAAAGAGGTACCTTAAAATCATTCTGGTAATTAATTTTGTAAAACATTTGGTGTTGTTGTCCCTGTTGTGGAGTAAGGGGAAGACAAAGGTTTTGGGGCACCGGGAGCATACATACATATGTACGTACTCCTGTACAAAACACTCTCCGTTTCTATAATGTCACTCTTTCTCTCTCATTTGTTTCTCTGTATGATTTGAGCACCAGACCATAATATAGGCCTTTGTCTTACAACTTTACTGTTAATCACTTCCATATTGAACGAAGTTATGAAATACCCCCTCGTTTGTTATCGACTCACACGCAAATAGTTTCGTGAAAAGTTTTTCTCACACTTGAGATCCTTGGAATTTCAGTTGGCAAACTGTCGGTCGGATTTGCCCATTTTATTACCTTCTTTCTGAACTATTGTACCCTTTAATCCTCAATAGCATGCACCTATCGTTCCAAGTAACCCCAGACTTCCTCATAGACTAACCCCCATTATATGTATGACTACTCCAGGACACCTCTACAAACGAGTATCAAAAACATTTAAACTTTCCCAGTCGGAGGTATTCAGGTAGCAAAACTTGTCTGACGCTACCCAAAAGTTGTCACGCACGTCATGTCATTGAATTCTTAATTAATTTTACGGAAGGATTCCAGGATTTAAGAAAACTTCCTGGAAAAAAAACCTGGAGGACAAAAATAGGGCGATATAGGATGCCAGCTCATGACATTGCCAAGAGGGGATGAAAAACACGCGAGCTGTGAGGATGCAAGATGCAACAATGGTATAAGTCAACATATCAAGTAATCTAAAGGAACTACTCAAATAATAAACCATATATTCTTAAGGACCTAGAATTAAGGAAATTAGAGAATTTCAACCGTAATTATAACCATTAGGTTTTGTTCCTGTAGAGAATAAGTGTGGCAATGGTACTACACAGGTATGAAAAAGATAAGGATCGAGCGGCATGCACAACAAACTGGCTTCCTCCCTCGCCGTCTGTCTATAAAAGAGAATATGCCCCAGTCAGCTTCATCAAAGTGGGTTTTTTTTCCACAGAGAGTGAGAGAGAGAGAGAGAGAGAGAGAGAGACACACACACACACGCTATATGCGTCTCTATATCCCTCCCTTATATCTTCGTAGATACATAAATGCCGTTACGTAACTCCCCATGTATACTACAAAGTTGTGTAAAGATCCATAAGTGAGGAACTGCTGGGAAATAATACAAAGGCTGGTAATGGGTCCAATTATCCAAGTTGCAGCAACAATGTACAATAAAGTTGATGATGTGGCTATGGTTATGTCTTTTTGTGTATCAGTAATTACAGCAAAAGGTACATCCACACAAACGACATCCCAGATCTACAAAAAAAAAGTGTGGACTGTTAAAAGTGGCCAGAGTATGTAATATGGGGTGTTTCTGAGAGAAGACTTGACGAAGGAAAGAGTCAATGCCGATTGGAATGTCATGTATAGATATCTGAAGACAAGGAAAAACTCTTTTGTCACCCACACTCCCAACAATGGCATCCTGATTAATTATTGCCGTTTCAATCAATATGGTTTCGTCTGTCGTCATGCATTTCCCCCACTAGAACTCCCTTCGGGTTCCTTGAGACAACATATTGAGAGACCCAAATGTATCTTGAATGAATTATAGTCTGAGAAGCAAGTCATAAATTTCCAATATCATGATCAATTAACCAATCATTACATCCATGCAAGTTTCCAACCCACGGCTGACTCTCTGCCTGATCCCGATGTATATATATGAGGCCAGTGTTCCACCACAGTGGTACATGTACCACGGGACGAGTTGGGGTTAGGTAGCTAGGAGATACACGAGGGAGGAGGAGACATGCCAAGATACCATATTAATTGCCTCAAAAACTCGCATAAATTATTTTAATTACAATTCAAGTGTCCAGACTGCTACTATAGTAACACTCACCAGTCATCCCTTCCACTCAGAGAGTCTGGCTCTGCATAAATCCACTGTAACCTTTATTTCTCTCGTGCTGACTTTGAACAACTCCTCATCCACTTGTTCTAGCATAGATCCCATTATTTTTCCATGAGGCCTCTCAGCTCCAATATCTTATATATATAATTACTTATATATATTTATATAGGATCCATGTCCTAACCTAATCTCCCCGACAGATTACCAGCCATATATTAGATTGAGTTGTAGAGTTGAACTAGATATAAATTAATACAAGTTGATCCTTTCCAATAGAAGTCAATCAATAATATTTATCATCTGATTTTTTTAAATCTAGTATGATTTATCTCTCAATGATTTTATCCAAGGTCATTAAAGCCCATAATTAGCGATCAGTAGATATTTTAGCTGGTGCAGCTAAATTGACCATAATCTGGCAGAGCCAAAATAGAGTTATAGAATTTCCTGTTTTGTACGCCAGTAAGTGCATACATACATCGTACAAGTAAAGAGACAAAAACAAAAAAGGATTCTGCTTGCAAAATTTGTAAATTAATGAATTAATTTTGCTGGTATGTGGAAAACACAAGTGGCTCACTTGCAGGAAGATTTTGTTTTCGTAGTTAATTTTGCCTCGTCATACAGATAGTATGTATGTTACAGGATTCACCTCCAATGATTGAATGAATGAATGAATGAATGAATGAATGGAGAAATCTGAATATAATGGAATTCGGTAAACGAGATACGTGCTGCTGATTTGAGTGAAACTCTGTGTATAATTAATTTGTAAACAAAAATGGCTTTGTATTTCCCAAAAAATCCCACTGATTGATGGTCCCCCGGCAATTGGTCATTTTCATTTTTAAAGAAATTCACGAGTTAGTACAAAGCAGCGTTGAATCACACCATAAAGTGATGAATTGTTTACTTCTGGAAGCTGTAATTGTAAATTGTAATGCTGCTAATAATTATTGTTACAGTGAAAGTAATTTAGCAACTGACGGCCAGAGAGTGATGTAGCTCCGTAAAGACTTTCAATGGATGTGTTGTGATTCTCCGTTGATTACATAGGGAATCTCTCATCTCCTGTATATATACGTGCATATAGATCCACATAAGTATGCAGGGTGAGTAGTAAAGATTCTCCAATCTGTGGGCTTCTCTTATGAGGTAAACACAAAGTGCGTAAATAATGGTTTGATAATTATTGTCATGATCATTACATTGACAATATGGCATTATAAAGGATATGGGAAAAAAATAGAAGAAGGCAAACGACGGACGTATAAGGGTGTAGTTAATGACTCCTAAGTTGGCGGTACATTTATTCTACATTTTGCTTTCAAGATTTCACAATTAAATGAATCGTAATTTTTTTCTCCCATACATGGGAGTAATGCTTGCTTGGCTAATTATTAAAATTATCAGTGTGTACAATAAGTGCCTACCTGAAAAACGGGTTTCAATCATATACACCAAAAATTCAGTGCTGGGGATAATTCATGATCTGTCTTAATTACAGCCTTGCGTGTGACTGTACGTCTGTGTCACCTTCTATCAGCACATATCATGCTGATTCTGGTGGTTTTTTCTTTCCTGAGATTATTATTTTTGTAATATGACTGAGGGGTGCCGTAATCTCTGCATTTTGCCATGAAGCGGACCATTTTAAAGAGCCGTAATGGAGTAACGTAATCAGGAGCAGAAACAACGTGAAGCATATGCATCTCTGAGGATACTCAAATGTAGGGATGGTAATTAAACCAAATATAATGTAGTTTTTACTTTAAAATGCTCATATGGCCCGACACACGAACAGTACTCCATTTCCAACGATTCCTTCCCTCCAACCAGTCTCCATTTACTGTGGGCACGTCTGAGGCACGTGGGGAATAATTATTTTATTAGCATGCATTTAATGATTGGTTTTATCTCAATTCCAACACAAACTGTAAAGACATGGTCCTCAGCGTTTATCAAAGCGACGCTACGTTTAAATGCTGGCCATTTTTTTTGCATCCTCACCCAATACTTACGGAGATACAATTTTGTTACATAAATCCAAACATGTTCAAAGATACACGGCAAGGAGTTAAATTTTTTTTCCTGATGTACAGAGCTTACCGTGAAATAGGAAAAAAATATTTTAAGAATTGAAAGACAATTTTTTCGAGCACGATATGGAATAAATTATGAGAAATTAGAACGTTTTTTTTTCTCTCAAGCTTTTAATTATGACGAAACTCGGGAAAATGGGGTAGCAAAAAAAAAACCAACAAATTTTTTCCTGTCTTCAATGATAGCTCAGTTGTTTAAACATCACTTCGTCTCACGGTGCTTATCCAATTTATATCCAGACAAACAACGTCGGGACAGTTGTAGCATCAGCAGCCTTTGTTTTGGACTTTTGCCAGCTGCGACAACCACTTTTGAAATGAATTACAAAAGCACAACGAGCCATCTATTAGACAGATGACAAGACACACCGTGTCTTTTTTTAAAGTAAATAATCCGACGGCTAAAATTTGACGATGTTAAAAATCCCTCAAAAATAATTATTGTTTTTATCATTGTCCGTCCGAGTTTTCAGAAAATATTATGGAAACAGAATTTGTGCTCATGAAGTATGAAATGCATGAATAGATGAAATACATACAGGGTTTATTGGCTGCTATAGACGATAAATGAATCTACTATTATTACGGACAGGTTGTATTTATATAATTATGCGCTTAAATCCATACCCATTAAAAAGCAATAAGAGAGAGAAACATTTCAATGTTCTGTAATTGTCAGGTGGTATGTACACAGGAGATTAGAAAATAAAATAATTATGGTGTTTCAAACTCATAAATATGCCAGGACTGTTGGAGTCCATACGGATTTTTTTATTATCATCATTGAGTTGTGCAATATTGATTATGAGCTATACACTGAGGTTGAGCTTACTCTATAAGCATGTACAACAAGGGGGATTATTTCATTGTTGCAAGCATAACAGAGACCTGGGTAATTAATGAGACAAGGATCCTAATATTTTTTGTAGTGGGGAAGCACACAAGCACAATAGAAAGTATATGTGTTAATGCCTCCAATGCTATATCCCATATGCGAGAGTGATCACAATTTTCATTTGATAATCAATACATATAATATAATTCACTTGAGTGAATTTAATTTAAATACATTTAGACACCTGGGATTTGGGTACATGACCAACGAATGTGTCAGGATCTTAATTAATGGGTTGAATTCCGAACAATACAAAATTTGCATCCACTTTGGTGTTTTTAAAAACTCGATATACAAGGACCAATGGAGGATCCTTCAAAGTACAGATCTCTTTTTAGTACGTACCAGTCGATAAAACATTTACGTAACATTTAACAAGTATAACTGGGTAAGATGTCAATAGACTGGGAGTCGAAGGCTTCGAAGAAGATTGCGCTGAATTACTGTCAAATCACAAATGGTAAATTAATTAATTAATTCAATCATTTGTAGATATATTAGTTATGTATTTTTTTTTAGAGTGGGGCAAAGCGAGGACCGCCGCTAGAATTCCTTAAAAAGGGATTGAGATGAATTTAAATTTAAACTTGGTTTTTACACGATTAATTTATTGGCCTTTGCATTTTGGAGCTTATACGTAATTATATTACAGCACCGTCTTAAAAAGTCAAATCCAAAGGTACAAAGGCAGTTACAAATTTACTATCCATAAAGGCTCCCTCTGGGCAAGGGCGGGTCGTTGGGTGAGCCTTTTTTATTCTAAGTGAGATTAATCTATCACAAATAAACATCACAAAGTATTTACTTTTCAGTGTTCGTTGGATATTACGTTACGAAATTACAATAATAATAATTATTTTGTGCAATATATTCCGTTCGAAGGAGCGACATAGTTTTAAAAATTGGCCAAACCATCCCGTACTATTGAATACAGTTCATTTATAAATACATTGTACTCTAAACTATTCAATAATTATTATTGTGAGAAAGTTTTGGGGTAGTGTATTTGATATACATACATACTCCCCCTGCAGAAATCAATTATATTAGCTTTTACTACTGTTACAGAGTGTGCGGTGAAATGGATTTCCATAGTTTAAGGCGTTTTGTCCATGGCTCCTCCACAATTCCACTTTCCTTATCTAACCGGAGATATTTGAGAGTTTTGGTCCGTTCAACTTGAGGCCAGGACTTCCCAAGGTACGGGAGAGGATTCCTAAAATTCACACAATTAAGCCCAGGTTTGTATAAAAAGTTATGTGGTATTTCAAATTATTTCCGTAGCTTTCCTTGCATTGCTGTAAATTACAAATATTATTGTATGACAAAATATGTGACTGAGTGAATGCGTTCCGTGTTTTTTGTCTACATTTGACTTATAGCCCGGAATCTCAAAATAAATGAGGGCATTATATGATGCAAATTGTGACAAATCAGTCAATCCATGTCTACAAGTTACTCTACTCTGTATACTCTTGCTATAAGAGATTCCCTTGTAAGAGCATTTTATCCATAGGCGCAAAAATATTTGAGCACATTCCCGTGCGGTATTAATTTTGCTCCTTATAAGAGCAAACTAATTTAAGAGTCACATTTTACTCCTTTTGGAGTTCCTCTTATAAATAGAGTGCACCGCACTGCTGCAGCAGAGAAAAAACTCTAATACCTATGCAAGCCTATTATGCACCCAAAGGTACGAGGGTGTAGTAATAAAAGAAACGGAAATGATATATAGTTTGCTGACTCTTCCTTACAGAAATTTGCTACCCTTGGCAGCTTTAAATTTTAAAATGTGTCAAAATCTACTGCAAACATTTAAAAATACTGAAACTCGGTAAAGTGGCCCTGAATTCAGAAAATTTACTTTGGCAGACGGTTTGATTGCCAAATTTTCCATTTTTTCAAACTGAATCACGTAAACTGCAATGCTTTCATGGGGAAATGGCTTTTACGTTTGGGCTGAAGGCACATGGTAAACGCGATTAAATTTTTAGGGTATTAAATAAGTTGAGTAAGAAATCTGAAAATGATACAAAGTATAACTTTGCAAAGACATATGTACTTTCTGACCGTAGGTCTTTTCACAGAAGTATTTCTCCTTTTTGTAGCTGGCCTACAATTTTTTTCTCAACGAAATTCGTAACTTTCACAAGGCAATACTAAGACCCTAATGCATAAACAGTTTAGTTATAACGACGTGCTTACAAGCATATATGCACACAGACACACACTACTTTGGGCGGATGGGGTCAAAGGTCCGTACCACCCTATATTTATCTCCTACGTGGAAGACACTGCTTAGCACAGACGAAATTTGATACGCCATAAATTTTAAAAGAATGTGATTAATTTTGAAAGCGAATTTAATTTCCAGCAAAATAATAGATAATTATTCTTGAAATTGTCAGAAACAAATCAGGAAAAAAAGAAGTAATGAGCAGTAAAGATGAGACGTCTAGTAAAATCCAAGAGTATTAGTTTGTCTTACCCATGAGTTGCAAAATACGCCCACTGGTGAACTACAGCTTTTGACATGTAGTAGTCGTCATCATATGGTTTGATATTGGTGATGAAGTCAATCCTGAAGAAGAGTCCGATATCATCTGCATGGCAAGTGCCTGGAAGAGTGAGTACGGACATGTTAATAATAGGATGTGGAATTCCGCCACAGACTAAAATACCAAAAATCTACATCCCTAATAATTATTACCATAGTGATGAAACTTGTAGCCAAAGACTTCGGCCATGACCCATCTGTAGAGTAACATAAAGCCAGCATCCAAAAGTAGCGGAAGAATTCGTGTCATGGAGTTGAAGAGCTGAAAGACTCCGAAACGGCCTTGGTAAGAATTTAAGTAAAGATAGACAGGTGAGTACTTAGCTTGGAGCAAGGCAGCTTCGTGAAGTGGAGCATAGAAGGAAGCATCCGAGTAAATGTCAGCAATGTCATACAAGTACTCTCTCTGGATGGTCTTGCCATGTAAGTACTGCTTCCAGATTCGATGAGAAACTTCATTTCTTTTGAACACGGGCAACTCCTCAAAATCAAACATGATCGGTGCCCAATGTGTCCAGTTCGTGTTCAGCTTTTCTGTCACCTCAGGATCCCTTAATATTCCTAACAATCCCAATTATGCATGTGTCATTTGAAATCGGGCTGTAATATCCCCACATACTTATATAAATTTACAGTAAAATCTCGTTCAAGGGGATCATTTTATAATAATAGAACTATTTTTGCTTTACGGAAAGTATTTACTCAATCCCGTCATCAATTTGGACAACACTTAATACACTGAGCTTAGGAAGTAAAAATCTCCGGTCTCTTGCGCATCCGCTATTTTGAGATGTTACTGTATCTATATTTTCCTCCCACAAAATCATTACCTAGAGCATACAACAATCCTTCTTCAGACAGTATACCCGTCAGCCATGGAACTTTGTTCACAAATTTCCCATCTTCAAGAATTTTTCTTGGATTACTCAGCAGGAATGTCTGAGAGTCATTTACAGACTCCACGGATGGTGTGAACATAGCGAGCCTATCATGTAAAATGACATCCTATGGAAGCAAAATTAATAGCATGTCTAAAGTCAAAAACAGTTGGATGCTTGGGGAATTAATTTGTAAACTTTTTCAACATTTTCTCAAATCACAATCGTAATATTATTCTCTGACAGCTTTCACCACAACATTTCACTCACCAAACTTTCACGGTGATTTCGGTTGAGCACATCAGCACCTATGGATTTTAGACATTGAACTAATTGCACCGAGTTATTTGTTGGACAAAACATTCGCTCTCCTAATCTCACAGCCTGTCTATAAGGCTCTCGTGTGATTGTCCAGTGACCCAGGGCTGTTCCACTCATGGAAATCGCTCCATGAAAAAGTCCTACAACAACAATACCATTTCACGTTCAGAATGAGATTACTTCAGCAATTCCAACGTATCGCACAAAAATTGTATATTCATGAAATTTCATTGCTGAGTTAATTGGTCCTTATTAATTAAAAATGCCTAATTAGTTTATTTAAATTTCATAATTTGAACTTGACGAGGAAAAATGTCTCTCACAATTAACATGACGAAATTATATATAATCGTACACAAACCATTTATGCACCAGACAAATGTACCAATGAGCCCAATGCAATCCTATACCTTTGGACATAGGAGAGATCATGTGGTAATGCACGCTGGAACCTCCAGCACTTTGTCCAGCAATAGTGACGCGATTCGGGTCCCCATAGAAATTAATTATGTTGTCACGAACCCATTTCAGTGCCATCACTTGGTCCTTCAGACCCATGTTCCCTCGTATAACCCCATCCCCAGTGTTTAAGAAGCCTGTTTAGATTTAATTACAAGTTACAGTTTCATAAAAAATTCAGAGCACCTCCAGCTGTCTTATCATCACAAAATATTATCCCCATGTGTGTGGTAATTAGTTCTATGGAAGCTTACCCAAGGAAGCCAAGCGGTAGTTGATGGTGACAAGAACAACATCTTCGTCCATGAAATAATGAGGCCCATAGTCCTGGCCACTGCCACATAAATATTTACCTCCGTGAATATAAAATATTACTGGAAGAAGGCTTGACGGCGGACTTGGTTCCAAGTACTGCTTTGCCTCATTCTTCACCTTTAATCAAATAAAATGCTTACATTTCCTTAAGAATTAAAATCAACATCAGCACAAGGAATATTTTCTAGCTTAAGGAGGTTGACCATGTTGATTTTGGGGTTCGGAAGTTTCAACGCGAGGAACTTAAAATTAAGTCTTGGAAACAGGAAATAAATAGACCAATTTTAAAATATCCATTTTTTATAACGCAATTAACTCTGGGCATTGCATAGCAATATAAAATTATCCTTAATATTTTTAAAAATAGCTAGGATTAATACGGTAGTCATGCTGCAGTACTATACAACATACATGCATATAATTCCACCATGCATTTAAATACCTTGGGTGAGTATACATTTAGGAATAAGCAATTTTCACTGCCGATTTCGATTTCCAGGAAGACGTCCACCTGCAGACATCTGTGACCAAATGATGTGGCATCTCGAATGCCCTCCCACTCTGGAAACGGAACGGGAGGCTACAAATAATTATAAATGTTTTTTTGTTAGTTTGAGTGCCGCATGGAATTAACACTTATATAATATAGCTTTGTATTATTAGATGCAACCTAAAATGTTAGAAGTAGCCTGCTTTGTGTAATAAAATACGGTCTCACTATTAAGCAAATCCTACAATTTTAATAGAGGAGTGTTTTCTCTCAACGGCATTGAATTTCCACACGTCCTGGAATTTACCATTACCATAGAGTTACTCGTTGTTTTTATGAAGCCAGGATTATAAAAGATAAATTTTTGAAGCGTATCTAGGAGAGGAGCTACTTGCCTTATGCATAATTACGTATATAATATTTTTATGGGTTGATATTTTGCCATTCAACGGCACATTATCTCCGAAAATATGACAGCCTTAGCTTTTGTGCTAAAAATGGCTCTTTCGTTGTAACGTCTACAAATTAAAATACGTTTTATTAATTTTTGTGAAGATTTTTCAATAGCCGAGTTCATATTCTTAAAAAGATAATTCTACATTCTTACAATTAGTTACACATTGGGGAGACGGTCTGACAATTTTAATTCTGCTTGAGACCTGCAGGGAATTGTGAAACGTGCGCCCCCTACAATAGGAAGGCAAAGGGTGGTATTTAAGTTGCTTCACTCACTCAAATCCACACTCTCACTCTTACATTTTTTAAGTGTGAGTACCCATTGGGTATTTATTTAGTAATACCGTATCGCCACTTACGCTCCAAAAATTGAGTGTGAGTAAGTACTGTAAGTGAAGCAACTGAAATACCACCCTAAGCTTCCGTTAGAGATTATGGCGTTATTGACAAACTATTGATTCATTTTCTAAATGAACAATACTTATTTCAAACTTTTATCAATACGTACACGGATTATGATGCGATGGAAATCAAAACATACAATAGCCATGCCATGAATGAGCGAAATTTAGTTTAAGGAATTAACCATGCCAGAATCAAATATTCATTGCAAGGATCGCATTTTGCAAGTAATTTTATTATTTGTTATTTGTCACTTGAGACAACCACCACAATTATACATTCAAGCTATTTATTACATTTATTCGTTTAACTAGCTATAACAATTGAAATACTCTATTCTAGCTCCTCTGATTATGAGACTTCTTTATAGCACACAAATGTTAGATAAATGTAGCAATGTTAAATAAATAGATTCTTAAATGTCCATTCCTTATATTAATAGTATCCCTTGGAAGATAGTCAATACAATGAGATACTTGACAAGTGTGATCAATATCCAAATAAATGGAGCTCGAGATACTGACATGATGAAGTTGAAACCCATAATGGATATCTTACCGGTGATGAGAGCTTCATCGTCTAGATCAAGCCATCCGTCTTTTAATCGCGACAACAGCAAATTGCCCAGAAATAATCAATTGAAACTACATAGTATATAATCTTTAAAGTTATGCACATAATTATATGTTTACTCGAAAAGTGAGTTGACATGTATTAAGTTTGCAATTATTTTAATCTTGAACAAAGAATACTGTAATTGCGTGAGGCAAGATACATAATCAAAGTGTATTAGTAATTTTTTAAATGTAAAAAGTGGGTTATGTTAAGAGATACCGAAAATCTAATCTTTTCCTTTTTAACATTCAGTAGCAATTCTCCTGAAAGAATAATACGAAAATACTTTTTGGTGAGGAGGCAGAAATTTTTCCAGAATTAAACTCTGAAATACTTAAAAAGTTCGGGGAATATATGTGTACTCAAACAGACTACAACACTGGCGGATCTCCAGCTTAATTTCATAATTTATTTTTAGTTGTAACCCTTAATACGATAACAAATAATTTGTGTTAAATTAATTCTTTCTTGCGGATATATGTGGCTAACCCTTTCATTTAGTAACGGCTTCATTGAGTTGATCCAATTCTAATCTTGACATTATCTCATAATTTTGGCTGTATCAAGGCCTTCTTGTTAAAGCCGTAGGTTTAACTAAGACCATTGAGGCCGACTCAGTTCTGACAACTCTAGTTTATACAGCGATTTAAAAAATGAAATGTGTGCCAGATGCATTTTAAAAACACTACTACTACTTCGCTAATTTCGACTTAAATAATTACGGACTACCTGACTATAGTAAACTCTCTCGCTAGAAGTACAAGTAGACCGAGTATCTCCTTCAGCATCGACAGAAAATAAAGGAAAGTTGAAATATTTTTACTCTGTAATATTTTTATAAATTTCACCAACAATTTTTAAACCTTCAGCTCGGCGTCTGACACTGACTTTATCACATAAGGGATCCGACAACACCTTGTCACAAACAGATCGCAGAACACTCTCTACTTCTAATTTGCTACCCTGCCAAAGGGCGAAGATTCCTTTCTTTGTAGCTTCTTCCTCTAGCTTTTCTTTTTCATCTGCCGTGATTGTTCCTCGTTTTTCGCCTTCTTGAAGCTGAATGTACGTTTTATGAACGTCAACTGCGGATTTGACAGTTGAAAAGGTTTCACTCACTGCGTGACCCTTCATTCGGATTCGATGAAAGAAACTCGAAATTCCAAGAAATTCTTCTTTGGAAAGGTACTCACTAGCTTTCAGTGAGTAAATGTATCCTACGGAGTGTAGAAGGTGAATTCCAAAGCTCTGAACCTTTAAATCTTCTGCTTCTTCCATAATAGCTGCTTTGAAAGATTTCTCCTGATCTTCTAATGTTGACCCACTTGCATCCACATAAGGAGCTAATTTAGTAATTAGATTTCCTGCTAGTTTTTCCACTCGAGCATCCCGTTCCTTTTTACGCTCTTCCATCTCGTGCAGCCTTTCCTCGTAAGACTTTTCTTTCTTTTGGACAGCATCGTTGCCTTCCTGACCCTCTGCTTCATCTTCATGCTTGGCCATCATAGACTTGAAAGTTTTCGCAATCGCTAACTCTCCAATAATGTCAACAAATCTATCACCCCCAAACTGTTGCTGGAAAAGATCCTCTGGATTTAAGAATCCTTCCTCCGGCTCGGATTTTCCAGGACCAAACTCATTGTACTTTTTCCGTAGCTGAGGATCACCTAAAACCTGGTAAGCTTCCGAAATTTTCTTAAATTTTCCTTCGGCTTCCGCACTACTATTTTTATCGGGATGGTACTGCATTGCTAGAGCATAATATTTTTTCTTGATCTCTGCTGCGGAAGCAGTTGCAGACACCCCAAGAATGTCGTAGTATTCCATCGATGCGGGATTTTCATCCGTCCCAAACTTGAATCCCGACTTTTTAATATTACTAGAAGAATTAGAACTCGCCTGCGACTGAGACCATTGAGAGCTTGAATTAATAGATTTGATTTTCGTATCGAATGGATTTTGGTTAAAACAACTGTAACATTTTATATAAACTATATGAACAGTTTTAGATGTTTCGGTGGGAAGCAAAAACTCTAATTCCAACGAGCACTTGGCACAGCTTATTGTCTTATACTGAGGTTTCCTGCTGGGTATCGGCTCACCCATCTTGGATGCTCTTTCTGACTTGAGATGCTCGATGCAGAATCAATAGATAAAGTGAAGCTTCTTACGATTTTCATACGTTAAGTGTCATTTCAGTGGCTTAAGATTGGTTTTATTTCATTACTCCAGTATTTCACAAGTAAGTTTCTGTAAATTATTCAATAAAGGCATTAGTTACGTACGTGAAAATCACAAACCTCAAGCCATGTCACAATTCAACGATCACCACTGTGAAATATTTTACGGTAGAGAAGACAGAACTCAGATGAGTGTCGTATTAGCAGTGGTAATTTCACAATGCTGTAAGAGCAGGTCAAGCTGGGTTTCAATAATTCCAAATAAAACCCTTACAGTCTAAGCAAACCTCTAAACACTAAACGTACTGAATCGTCCGAACAGAAAACTGAACTACTGCAATTACAACGACCTACTTGTACGAGACGGAGTAAGTGCATACTTTTCGCTTCCGGGTTCAGATGCACGAAGTGCAATATGCAACCGATCCAGTACAGACAGATTTACGACCTAGGCATATGGACATTTTTTTCCTGATATCCAAGTCCTACTTCAAGTATAGATCCAGCATTTAAACACGAACCAAATTTCTAGTTAGCTACATACATAAAGTAAATCCCCAGCCATAATTTTTTTTGACTTGCACTCATATTGCAAAATATACTGCTCCAGAACAAATGACAAGCTCTCTTCAGTCAGAAATTTTAAATTATAAATCCAACCAGCAAAGAATTTTTTAATTTATTACTCAAAAAACAAATTGGGTCCATCAATCACAGTATATCAGTAGATACTCAGTACTAATCGATTAACAACCTACTAGGACCCCTAAGAAATACTTCAATTTCAAAGCGTTTCCAACAAATAACAACTAAAGAAATCAAAAACATTTTACGAATCATTGCAACACTATTCGAACTATTCCATACGGATTTTGCACAGTCCTACGATTTTTAGCTCCTGTAAAAGCACTTCCTATTACCCGTCCCAATTATTGTAAACACAGGTATATTCCTGACTTCTTCATCGTGAATCCACTTTAAATATTCGGCATCCCAACGACAACTATCCCAAAAGTCAATCCAAATGACAACCACAAAACAAAAACCAATATTCACAGTGATAATCATAGCATGACTACGATAAATAATCCAATAACTTGTCAATCCATAAAAAATGAATAACTGCTCATAATAAAAATTACCTGCGACAGGAAGTTGGACCACGACTCGTTCCTTCTTATCTTACATCCAAGTTTTTGATTTTTTCTAACTTTAAGATTTGCATTCAAAAAACAGCTTGCTCGTTCTGTCTGACTGAAAGCCGGCAGCCATCAATAATCTGACTGCAATTGATATCAATGAGTAGTTGAAATTCAGATGGGTTACAAATTCCCTTCCAATTAGCATACACTACACAGTAAACTAAAATAAGAATTATTCCCAATCCATCAAGCTCTACACAAATTAACAATCTCAAATCCAAGTTTACGACTTCTCTGACTCTTTATAATTGCCCTGAATTTTGAAACTACTCGCAATCCTATCCCACTGATAAATAGTAAGT
This sequence comes from Allacma fusca, assembly GCA_947179485.1. NCBI lineage: Eukaryota > Metazoa > Arthropoda > Collembola > Symphypleona > Sminthuridae > Allacma > Allacma fusca. The sequence continues at coordinate 4,056,033 of OX359249.1, forward strand.
TCAAATACACACAGTCAGTCAAAAGATATATAAAGAGTCTGAGTCATTTATGTAAGTACTTGAATTAATTATGTACAATATACTTAAGGTTAGAATTAACTGACTGAAAGGAGCTTCCGAGTTAAAATACAATTCATAAAGGGAAACGTCCAACCCTTTGACGTAATTTACGCATGACTCATATTTATTTATCTACTTTGCATTTATATATTTATCTTTCCAAAAATAAACAGAAGATTGAACTGTTTCTGGGACTTTGCGGTTGTTGGAACCATTAGTCATGTAATAACGTTTCATGGAATTTATCTCTCGAATGATCTGATGACATTCAACGTAATTATTACTCATTTAGTAGTAACAACACGACAGCGTAACTGACTCAAGGACGTTTTGCGTTTTGAATACTACCAAATAGCTATTACCTGTTCAAAGTTATTACTAGGTCCAAATATTTTTGAGGAAATTAGAATAATTATTGAAGTAATTACACAATAGAATATAAATAATTAAATTGTAATAAATAAAGTGTACGATTTGAGAAATAGGAGGATTTAGACACGCGTACTACACTTTGTCCCCCACGAGGTTCACTACAGATTTTTATGTATAATATTAATATTTTGCACTACAGGATTCATTCCCACTAGTAATAATTGTAAATATGACCCACTATTTATTATTGACTCATCGAGGACTTACATAAGTTACATTGAAAAATGAAAAGTATAAGAACTAAAAATAAATATTCAGGTTTAAAACTAACTGTACCTGTACATGTAGTAGTAGTGTAGTAGTCGTTGTAGTGGAGTGTGTTTAATCATTTTTGAGTGGAACAAAGTTTTTTAAAATGTCGTATTGGCAAGGTGACGTCAGATTACGCAAGGATATATTTACGCACGTCATTTGTAACACAATAGTTAATTTCCGAAACTGCTCCCGTTGCACAACTGGAAGCAGTACAGTGTGCAGTACGTTTGGACTCTCATCACGTGTACACAAATAAATAGGGGAACACCATTGGGTCAGGGGCAGTGTGACTTCGCTATATGAGACGCCTAGTTTTAGTATAATATATTTAATGTGATATAATATATGGGAAAAATATTAGGACATTTTATTACCAGTATTAAATACTGTCCATGTAATAAATACGACTAGTGATTTATCAAGTCAAGTTGATGCTTTAAGAGTTGACTGTACAAGTACTGCTATAAGTAGGGCCTGTGTAAGGGCAAAAAAAAAGTGTGAGAAAAATATTTAATTTGTATATTGTTTGTAATTTCTACAGAGTTAAGTTAAGAAGAGAGAATCTGGAGGGTCTATCGAGATTGGAACTAATAGGAAGAGCATTGAAGTCTAACACTGGCGAACTCTGCTCGTTTTGCAAACCAACAAGTTTTTCGCAATAATTTTTTTATTTACTTTACACACGCTTACCTCAAGATCACATTACAGAGCATAAGTGATAATTGAAGGTAATACTCGACTAATCAATATATTAGCTTCAAAATCATGGATGGGATAAATACATCACTGTAGAGGGCTCAAGTTACCATTATCCACGTACAATTAGTACTTTCCTATTACTTGCATTTAGCAGCTCTCCAATAATCACACCTGATGACCCACGATTAACGCTTATTATCTTATTTTCGTTTTGTCTACTGAGTCTGAATTCCTGAAATTATTAGGATATTCCGCCGGGCTTTTTATGGGTGGGGAAATGTCCTCCTGGCCCCAGTTCTGGAGTGTCAGCTGAAATATCATTTCGAATGTCTTATCGTAGACAATTGTGAATAATTTATTGGTTGTTGTAAAATTGCATGGAGCTGTGTAGTGTTTTGTACTCTTATGAAAAAGAATTTTCAAAGTACTTCTTTATGAGAGAAAAATTTTCCGAGGACCATTTTAGAGTTGAATTGTAAACTCGTGAGTCATGAGTTGAAAATCACACTCGGAAATGGTCATGAGTTCAAAATCAGAGCATGGATATTTCATATGGGGGTAATAGTCAATGCTATTGAGCTGCATTATTACTATTATTTCCAGACACTGGATACAAATCCATGGACAACAAGTTGTGATGAGAAAATGTAATGCGTAAGATGACACTCATCTTCGTACGTGGTAGAGAAGAAACGTTCTGGACTCCCTAACACCAGGACCCACGCAATATGTGTTGGCTTGTGGAAGTATAATTACCTTAAACTCAAGTGACAAGTGTAATAATTGTAAGCCTTAGTTTGCATGTTTCTTTCTAATGCATTTATGTGCATGTAGCCTGCAATGATAGGAGGCGTTGATTCCAAATCAACTTGTGTGAGTGTGAGCGTTTGTAAAATAACTACACCCGATAAGAGCAGCTCTTATAAAATAATGCTCTTCTAATTATGAGAAATATTCATGCAGTAAATTAGAATGCACGGGAACATTTATGCCGTCAAAGGAAAAATACTCAAATTCAAAGGAATTTCACAAAAATCTTATACATAGATTAATTAATTAGATTAATTAAAATAGATTTGAATTTCAAAGCACTGAGATTGTTGGAAATCTCATTGGGATCTATTTTTATCAATAGTCCATTTCAAAAATTATTGGGGCCACAGTATCCAGGAAAATGAGGAAAGGATGTGAATTATTTCAAAAGGTTGTTATCAGGAACAAATGGTTTTGGAAAAACGTTTTGCATGCATATAAAAAATGAAGAAATTCACATTCTAAGAAACAATTGACTTTGCTTGATTTTTTTAACCCCGTTTTGAACTCAAATATTGATCCAGGTCAACGAAGTAAATTTTAGAAAGTGTACAACTAAATTAGCTACAAACTGGTGGAATCGAATATTGTATGTCTCCTTTATGTGGCCTTGGGAAAGTGACAAATGACTATGGTCACCCTGTAAATATAACTTTCTACAGATTTCAAACTTTCTCATCGCACTTTATGCAAAATTAATATATGAGCCCTGTTTTAGCCTGCTGTAAAGCAGGGATTTGATTTGAAAATATTTGGCCGAAGCCTGATAATATAAATGTGATAAGATAAAAAAGTATTTTACCTCAAATCTAAGATCTCCGACAGGAGGCGCTGCGTATGGGATTCCGCGAAATCTATAAAAGTTTCTCCCTCCTCTGGAAAAATCCGTATTCCCTCTCAATTGTCCGTAAAGAGTATTGACCACAACGGGCTCTTGGTGATAAAATGTCGATTTAATCAAATAGATGGAAATGAAAGAGACGAGTCCGAGGAAGACCGGAATTGCGTACAATAATTTAATAGTCACTGACTTCCCTGTATTTCCTTTCTTCATGGCTAACACTTGGCAGTTGTACATTACATTCTGAAACCCCTTTTATGCCTTTACTCTGTTGGAGAGACGGAACCATGAACTTGATCCAGAAGTACATAACACCTCTCCACCGTCTCTGTATGACATGGACAATTATTACTACTCCGGAAATCACCTGCACAAATTTTCCTTCACTGGTATTCTAACTGACAAATAGTCATCAATCTTCAGCCTCTTAAGAAAGTCACACAAGCTCGACAATTCAGAGGGAATGCACTGAGTTAGTTTGTCCACAACAATTTTTGAGTTTATTTTGGACCTTAATCTAAGATTGCGGAAAGTCGTGCGCAAAATGCAGGGGTATTGATTTTCACTGGAGAAAACATGTTCTCGGGACAGTTTCAACTAAACTGAGGAAATTCCTATTTTTCCTAAACTAGACCTCTCGTCCCCTTCTGCACACCAATAGTCCACGAGGAGTAAGTGGAGAAAGCCATGCAAGAGGCACATGGAACAGTTCTTATGAATTTAGGACACGTCGTGGTGTTGCATAATAGAGGTAACGATCAATATAGTAAGGTTACGTGAACTCACCGACTCTGGTATTCCACAACTTCCCTACTTTCTGTAGAAATTATGTACATGCTTTCTCCAGAACTTTCTCTGTTTGGACGAGCGCAGGAGCAACCACTGGGCTTTTTTTACTTGGCTCAAAGCATATACATACACTATGACGATTCTCTTCCGACTATTTTTACTGCTTTAAAGGGAAAGTAAAATAAAAATCATCTGTGATGAGTCCTATGTGCTAATTGTAAGGGGCTATTCAAGTAATTCATAACGCAAAATTGGTCGAAATTTCACCCCCACCCACATGTTGTAACGTTAGGGTAACGCTGACTAAACTACCACCTACCCGACGTAACGCGTTACGTGTTTTTTTAAATGCAAACACTTTAGATTAAATATATGTATGCCTGCTTAAAGACTGCTTATTAACCTGTCAGGAATACTTTCAATAACTTCAATGACACTGTCTTCATCGTCACTGTCTGCATACCATACATGTACAAAGGACATACCAAAGTTACTTTTGACCCCCCTTGGAAAAATCGGAAAATTTTACCGGGCCCAGGGGTCAAAATCAATGTCATGATCTTGTACATTAAAGTTATGTAGAATACAGTAGGCTGAACGGTAGTTTGAAAATTTGCAAAGCCAAAAACCTGAAATTCATTCAAAATATGGCAGGCATTACAAAAAAAACTGAAGAAAACTAAGAAAAAATGTTTCACAGGCATATAATAATTACATGAGAAACGCATAGTAAGACATTGAGTAGCTAATTGTAAGTTTGACCCTCCGTGAAATGCAGTTGACCCCCCCCCGTGAAATTTCATTTTGTTTTTGGATTTTGACCCCCCCCCCTTGAAAAACACGCCTTGTACATGTATGCTGCATACCCTTGTACAACACATTAAATAATGTCCTGCGTTTATATTTCCAATTACATGAAAAAATGAAGCCAGGAAGAATTTATGAAGTAAATGTCCACAGCTTTAAGCTACAGCGTGATAATCACTTCCTTGATCCCCCTCCTGGGTACACCGAAGGGGTTCGAAACATACTCCACATGCAATAAATTGTCCCATTTAGAATTTTCAAGTTAATAAACAAAATTCAATAAATGATGCACAATACTAGAAATCTTTAAGGCGAATTTGGCTTTTCTTTGGACAAATGGTTTTAAGGGTATATGTGCAAAATCGTATATGTAGATATGAAATTTACGTTACGTGTGCCCATAATAGGACCACCAACACGTCGTAAACTTCGGAACTTTAAAAACGAGTCATTTAATTTTCAGAGGTAAGAAGGATCATCAAAAGATTGCTTTACGTATCAAGCGGATCTACGACCCCCCGATGCACGTAACGAAGCATAACGAAGCCACCCACTACCCCTGCGTTATGAATTACTTGAACGGCCCCTAAGTCATTAAGGGACGAAGCACCGAAATATGACTTAACAGTAAGAGCTGGGCATTCTAACAGTCTGGAACGATTAGGTACAATCCAGCGAGCGCTTCCTATTGGGCGTTAAAACGTTCCTTCAAAAACTTATTTTCACACGTACCTACATATCGTCCGCTAAACTCGCTAACCGGCTAAAACAAAAATTGCTTTGAATGAAGACCGGAAATTTTGATTTCGCTACTAACTCTAAAGTGAAACCCGGCCATAATTCAAATCTGCAGTACATCATGTAAGCAGGGTAAAGTACGCCTCCACTTCCCTCCACTTCCCTCCACTTAACTCCATTTTCCCATAGTTCCCTCCACTTCCAAATGATTCCCTCCATTTACAAATAATTCCCTCCACTTCCAAATGAATCCCTCCATTTCCAAATAATTCCCTCCACTTCCAAATATTCCCCTCGACTTCCAAATTCCCTCCACTTCCAAATAATTCCCTCCACTTCCAAATAAATCCCTCCACTTCCAAATAGTTCTATTCACTTCCAAATAATTCCCTCCACTTCCAAATAATTCTCTTCACATCCAAATAATTCCCTCCACTTTCAAATAATTCGCTTCGCTTTTAAATAATTCCCTTCGCTTTTAAATAATTCCCTCCATTTCCAAAAAATTCCCTCCACTTCCAAATAATTCCCCCCACTTCCAAATACTTCCCTCCACTTCCCCACAATTCCCTCCACATCCAGAAAATTCCCTTCACTTCCAAATAATTCCCTCCACTTCCAAATGATTCCCTCCATTTCCAAATAATTCCCTCCACTTCCAAATAATTCCCTTCACTTCCAAATAAATCCCTCCACTTCCAAATAGTTCTATTCACTTCCAAATAATTCCCTCCACTTCCAAATAATTCTCTTCACATCCAAATAATTCCCTCCACTTTCAAATAATTCGCTTCGATTTTAAATAATTCCCTTCGCTTTTAAATCATTCCCTCCACTTCCAAAAAATTCCCTCCACTTCCAAATAATTCCCTCCACTTCCAAATAATTGCCCCCACTTCGAAATATTTCCCTCCACTTCCAAATAATTCCCCCCCACTTCCAAATATTTCCCTCCACTTCCAAATATTTCCCTCCACTTCCAAATATTTCCCCCAACTTCCAAATATTTCCCTCCACTTCCAAATAATTCCCCCCACTTCCAAATACTTCCCTCCACTTCCCCACAATTCCCTCCACTTCCAAATGATTCCTTCCACTTCCAAATAATTCCCTTCACTTCCAAATAAATCCCTCCACTTCCAAATAGTTCTATTCACTTCCAAATAATTCCCTCCACTTCCAAATAATTCTCTTCACATCCAAATAATTCCCTCCACTTTCAAATAATTCGCTTCGATTTTAAATAATTCCCTTCGCTTTTAAATCATTCCCTCCACTTCCAAAAAATTCCCTCCACTTCCAAATAATTCCCTCCACTTCCAAATAATTGCCCCCACTTCCAAATATTTCCCTCCACTTCCAAATAATTCCCCCCCACTTCCAAATATTTCCCTCCACTTCCAAATATTTCCCTCCACTTCCAAATATTTCCCCCAACTTCCAAATATTTCCCTCCACTTCCAAATAATTCCCCCCACTTCCAAATACTTCCCTCCACTTCCCCACAATTCCCTCCACTTCCAAATGATTCCTTCCATTTCCAAATAATTCCCTCCACTTCCAAAAAATTCCCTCCACTTCCAAATAATTCCCCCACTTCCAAATAATTCCCTTTACTTCCAAATAATTTCCTCCACTTTTAAATAATTCCCTCCACTTCCAAATAATTCGCTCCACTTCCAAATAATTCGCTCCACATCCAAATAATTCCCTCCACTTCCAAAAAATTCCCGTCACTTCCAAATAATTCCCTCCACTTCCAAAAAGTTCCCTCCACTTCCAAATAATCCCCTCCAATTCCAAATAATTCCCTTCACTTACAAATAATTTCATCCGCTTTTAAATAAATCCCTTCAATTCCACATAATTCGCTCCACTTCCAAATAATTCCCCCACTTCCAAAAAATTCCCTCCACTATCCCAAATTCCCTTCACTTTCCCACAATTCCCTCCACTATCCCAAATTCCCTCCACTTCCCCACAATTCCCTCCACTTCCAAATAATTCCCCCCACTTCCAAATAATTCCCTCCAATTCCAAATAATTCTCTTCACATCCAAATAATTCCCTCCACTTTCAAATAATTCGCTTCGCTTTTAAATAATTCCCTTCGCTTTTAAATAATTCCCTCCACTTGCAAAAAATTCCCGCCACTTCCAAATAATTCCCCCACTTCCAAATTATTCGCTCCACTTCCAAAAAATTCCCTCCACTATCCCAAATTCCCTCCACTTTCCCACAATTCCCTCCACTATCCCAAATTCCCTCCACTTCCCCACAATTCCCTCCACTTCCAAATAATTCCCCCCACTTCCAAATAATTCCCTCCAATTCCAAATAATTCGTTCCAATTTCTTCCATTTCCCTCTACTTCCCCACAATTCCCTCCAATTCCTCACAATTCCCTCCCCTTCCCCACAAATCGCTCCGCTTCCATTAACTTTCCGTCAATTCCGCTCCGTGTCCCTCCACTTCCCCACAATTCCCTCCATATCTCCACAATTCCCTCCAATTCCCCACCATTCCCTATAATTCCCTCCGCTTACCCAGAATTCCCTGCAATTCCCCACCATTACCTATACTTACCCAGAATTCCCTCCACTTATTTCCACTTAATTCTCTGAGGGAATTGTTGGGAAGTGTAGATGAAAATTGGCTAACTGGAGGGAATTGTGGGGAAGTAGAGGGATTTGGGTGGTTTTGGAAGGAAGTGTGGGGAACTGTGACGAAACGGAGGGAATTGTGGGGAAATGGAGGAAAGTTGAGGGAATTGTAGGGAAGTGGAGGGAATTGTGGAGAAGTGGGGGGAAGTGGAGGGAAGATGAATGAATTTTAGGAAAGTGGAGGAAATTGGTGGGAATTATGGGGAACTGTGGGGAAATTAAGGAAAGTGGAGGGAATTGTAGGGAAGTGGAGGGAACGATGGGGAAATGGAGTAAAGTGGAGGGAAGAGGAGGGAAGAGGAGGGGAAATAATCTAATGGGAAGTAGATTGGTAGTACGGGGGAGTAGTGTAAGGGGAGCGGAAGGTGTGGGCAAATTGAGGGGAATCGGGGAGTTATGGCTGGTTTGAATTTTGAGCGACAGCGCTAAATAGCCGGACTGCATTCTAAGCATTTTTTATTTTAGCCGGTTAGGAAGTTTAGCCAACGGCGTCGGCTGAACTTCCTAACCGGCTATAATATAAAATGCCTGAAATGAAAACCGGCTATAGCGCTCCCGCTACACACTCTAAAGTGAAACCCGGTCATAATTCCCCTGTGCTGTAGAGCATAAACCCCGGTCCGCAGAGAGGAGAGGAAGCGGGGAATTATGGCCGGTTTTCACATTTGAGATTTCAGCTTTATAGCCGTTCGTCGTTCTAAGCATTTTAAATTATAGCCAGTTAGCAAGTTTAGCCGACGAATGTACATATATCATTTTTTAACTGCTGGTACAATTTTTGATATCGCGCGCTTAATAGTGTCTTCGCTCGGTGGCCGTTACCGTTTTTAACTCTTTTGCTCCTAACTCAGAGCGCCAAATTCAAATTCGTTGGTGTATGATTAGCATGTCGTCAGTCGTCATATGTAAGCCACCGCGCTAGCGGGGCTTTTAGTCCTATCAAACGACTAATTGAGTTCCACGTTAGTCGTGTGGAGTTTTGAAAAACGTTTATAATCGAATTCAAGTTGGCCAGTTAGGATTCCGGGAGACATCTGCTGCTTGATGGAAAAGACAAATCTGTCAAGAGATGGTGCTTTACTACCCAGTTTCTTTATATTTGTGTTTATACATGACCTCATTTAATTTTCTGATGACAAATGACACTCCTCAAAATCAATAGGCTGCTTACTTTTTTTACTACCCCTGCAAAAAAATTGAATTGTCAGGTGTCATTGGTTCGGCTGGTATAATGGCGTCAGACAAACACCAGGACATCCACTATAGGGATTTTCAACTTTGCTTCGTAAAAATGAAATCCCCCTGAAATATTTCCTTCATAACAAAATATAATCGTATGTAACATGTAAATGTTACAGAATACTGCAGTGACTGAAGCCTCCATTTATGAGCAGCTTCTCTTCCAGGGCACAAATTATTGTCATATCAAATGTACATTCCACCTTTAACACAATTGTAATTTCTCTACTAAGAGCTCTTCCGTGTAAGCGTCTATTGTTGCTGGTTTGAGGGGTTCTCTTCTAATCAGGGTGAACTGTGTTACAACAATGAGTGAATAAAGTCAAGTTTATGAAATGTAACTGAGAAAGGTCTGAGTTTCATACGGTAGGTTGTCCATTCAACATTTTGTTCGTAGTTGGGGGGGGGGGAATTAATTCCAGTAAAAAATCATGCCTGTGAAGGTGTAGTTTAAGAGCAAATATTTTAGTTTATTCCGAGTACACAGCAAATGAACTGGGTAACTTAGTGCTAGCATTATAGTTCCTACGGTTGTACATGTGTGTATTACATATAGAAAGGAATTAAGAATCAACGGAAGTCCGCAAATGCTTGCAGTCCGTGATGTTGCTTAAACGTTAAAACACGATCCCTACATGTATTTTCGAACCCATCATCGCATATTGAATCATCGACCTAGAATAGCATTACAACGCCGCTATTAAGGTTAAGTTTAAGTCTCTGCAACAAGTTTTTCGCATTACATTTACAAAAACCTCACGAGAATACTTGCCACAATCTTATGTATCTCTAATGATGAAGTAATAATTAATTGTATGTGTTGATACTTACACGTAGTAACCACTATATGCTTACAGTCTACTTAGTTGTAAAACATCTTCCAAAGCCCTCACCCTCTATGATAATGTGCACATATATAGCAATGTATGCACAACTAAATTACGCCTTTAAAATTGTGTAACCCATGTCATGTGTAAGCATCAAGCAACAGGAAAGATAAAGCCGAAGTACAGAGAGTTGCACAGTACTGGTCTACAGACAGAAGCAAATTCAATCATTTAAAGTTTAATAGCTTCTCAACACAGTCAACATTTTATTTGGTCATTTTAAGTCCTCCTTAACCATCCGGAAATTCCAGGCATTCCTCCCCCCCCCTATTCAAACCCCTAATCAGACATTTAAAAAAAACAAGCTGGAGGAATTTTCCACCTAACCCATTATAGCTAGCATTTTAAGACAGTGCCTTTGAAAACAAGGAAATTTGTACATCTTGGATAACCCAAGTGTATTATTGCATTGAAAAACTCCGGAAAATCAAATCTAACTCGTTGCAAAAAAAACATGAAATTTAAAAAACAAGCCTAAAGGGATATGAGTACACGAAAAAATACTGTTTTACAAACGGATGAACAGCAACGTAAAAGTTAATGGGACGTAATAGATAATATTACAGTACTCAAATGGCAGCCACCTTTTGATAATTGAGTTTATTTGGAATCTTGTCCGGTAGCAACCACACTATCCATTTCAAATCTCGAGCTTTATATTGCGAGTAAATTAAATATATAAATTCTAGTTAAAGGTGTGTATACCACTGTAGGATACGTCACGTACAAAAAATCCTTTCCCTTTTTTTTCAATGAACACAAATTTGCCTTGAGCAATATTTAGCTGAGTAGTCTCAGCTCTGAGTTATCCTCGTCGTATTATGGTGAATTATCATTTGCAGTGAATGCCTGACATTTGAGATTAATAAGGCAAAGATCATTTTTTGCATATGTTACTTTTTGTCCATTTAATCTTTTATATACAGGGAAGTACAAGTAATCAAGCACTTGATTAGGATAGGATGACATGTAAGATGATGACCTACTCCATAATGGCCTTTTAAAGGATCTCCAAAGGAAATTATAAACCCAGAAAAAAATGCAAATGACACTAATAATTTAAGTATATAATTACACCGTTCACAAGACTGCGTCGTGATAAGTTCACATTTCAAAAATCAAAGGAATACTTGGCAAATACACAGTGACAGTGAAAGGGAATACCAAGGGGTACAAAATCAATGACGGACAAATAGAAAAACCCAGATATAAGTAGAGACTTGAAAAGGACACAACACACAAGTCCCTCATGAGACGTACGATTCAGGAAGAAAAATAAAAACTATAGAAAGCATATAAGGACATAAGATATGAAGAGCCCTCTTTATTCATCCTGAGAACAATAGTAATAATTGTTATTGAACGAGTGTGAAAAAAACCAAAATCAGGTTCTTATTTACAATGAAATATATGTGCATATATGTAATTATATATACATATATATATGTATATGTATATATATATATACCCTCAAGAATATAAATAGTTTTAACAGTACAGGAGTATCAACAGAAGAGAAATTAAAATACAAGATACGAATAACACACGTCTTTTATGTAGTGCAATTATGTATGACATGAAATAAAATTAAAGAACCACAGGAATTCCGTACAAAGTAAAAAAAAATCACAACTCAACCAAAACCACTATATAATGAACTCATGCGAACAAATTACACTATGCTTACATAACTATCCTCTTCCGTCCGTAATTACACGTTGCAGATTTCAATGCATTGACATAAAACGAAACCGATTTTTAAAAGTAGTAAGTAAAGAGTAGTTCTAAAAAACTATTCCCGATTCCGCATTTCCAAAATCATGGCGAGAAAGGTACACTATTACAAGAGTTTAAATCCGCCCTATGTAAGTTCGTATCCCTGGAGGACTCCAACTTACGATGTAGGTACTAGTACACATTATTTCGCAGAAAATCAATTGTTTAGCGTGTCCTTACCTAGGTATAGGTATATACATCTAATTACTAAAATTATATTCATGTATAAAATCCTCACGAAAGTTACACCTATCTCCTGTGACCAACACAATAATTGCCACTCACAGTAATAATTATTATTACTCATTACAGTAAGCAGTACGCCACCCACGACACACATACATTTTTTTTAGTACGGACAATAATAATAATTATTATTATTAAAACCTTACAATTTTATGATACTAACATGCAGTATTTATTCAAAATCCCCTAATAATTACATAATGATTGTGTCTGTACAATATCAAATTACAAATCTGCAGGAGGATGTAAACGCTGGGGCTTCAGGGATTCATTCACATATAAACACTCCAATCAGCATACGTAGGCATCTATTTCCGAAATTTCACGGCACACCTCGGATTTGTAAATAAAAACTCTTATCCAAAGTACATCTACTATGATTACAATTTACTCTTACAGTCCCATATAGATACTTAGCCCGGAATTTATTGTAAATGACAGCAACTCAAGAAGCTACTTATTTATTACTGTATAGCAAATATTTTAAAGCTGTGACAAGAACACAAATATTTTATTTTACACCTCTGATTCTGAAAGGACACGAATACCTTTTGGGGGGAAATAATATTTAATAAGAATTAATATAAGTATAATTTAGTAAAATAATAATATAATATTTTTTCTTTTGCCAATTTATCCTCAAACAATCATTTTACTTAACTCTCATTAAGAATACATACACATATGTACGGGGTTATTTTTTTCAGTAACATGTAAGTACGGATTTTCCCCAACTTTGGCATTGAATCAGTACTCTGATTTGGATATTAGTACATTTGAGGGATTTTGTAATAATTATTAAATTTGAAATGAGTACTAATTAAAAGGGGACACATATGTAATGAATTATTGTGAGTAATGAGGTAAAAGTCAACTATATGCTAATTTGTTCTAAGGTTACAATGTTACGGTAATACTAGTGTAGAAACTACAATACTTGTCTATATACTCCGTTTCAAACTCGTATTTATGGATTAGAGGGGAGTCCCATAAATTGTTACTCTACGGAATTGTACTCATAAAGCTACATATACTTACACTCGATAATATATACTCAACCCTAGGACTTATGCATGGGTTGTAAAAGGTGAATTTAAAACAAAATATGTTGACACAACGAGATCTTACAAATAAGCACTTATTAGCATGTGAAGTTCGATTCTTAGTCAGTACACTATTTGTAAATAGAAAAATGATTTGTTTACTTTGAGCGATATAACAATTTAAAATCCTCTAACCGAACGGCGCCTAAAGTTACACTAGAATTTTAGTACTTTAAAACAGCAAATAAATAATATCGTTGAGTAAATGCAAGGGAAAGTATTACTTGAGACTGATCTGCTTTCCAAACCTATTTCTCTCACCGTATAATTAAGGACTCCGTAAGCAGAACGGTAAGTATAAGGTCTAGTCTTACTGTGCTGACTTATTATTTCCTTAGGGGTTAGCTTATTATGGGCTACAAAATCAAAAATTCCAGTCGAAACTTTATCCAAGTAATTATTTCTCCGTATTGTCCCAGTCAGCTAAATCATTAATTAAAAATAGATCGAATTCAAAATAAGGTCGTATGGGCTACCCAGTTGAGTGTAGGTATTTCTATTTAGATGATGAACACAATAATATTTCTCTATTACATGTACATATGTATAGCTGTAAGATAAGAAGTTATGGACAGCAAAGCAAGAGTCTTTAGGGGATACTCAATGTTTTGCAATAAATAAATACATTCTCAAACCTCGTTCCCTTGAAACAATGCTCCTCTACATAAACGTCACTTACTCAATAGGTCACTTAAAAAATTTATTCCCGACAGCACTTGTAGCTACAAAGCAGGAAATATCTGAGTGTAGTATTTGTGTCAATGTTACCTACTATAAATTATTGACATTTACTCGCCCAAGAATTATTCCTGATGAGAATTTTCTAGAGAATGTAAAATTGAAAGTTTTTTTTTCTGGCACGAACCTTACGTAAATACTTAAATGACCAAAATATGAACACAAGTCTAAATATGAATTTCCGCATCGTTTCCATACCACCCGAAACAAAAAACGTTCATCCATTTTCACACCTTCACAATTATCCACCACACATATCCCTTTTATTTATTTTTATACTGAAGCTCTAGTTAATTTAATAACTGATCATTGAATACATTTGGCTTTATTCTTCCAGTCCAATTAATTGTAAACCATTTTCAGTAATTAACTACCATGAAAAAACCTCTGGGGTCAACTACAAGGCAGTTCCATAAATACAATCAGCAAAGAATATTCCTCAAAAGACTTTCCCACGCATGCTTTCTTACCCAACTTACATCATACAAATGCTATAAAGAAGCCTTCCGAAACACTACTAGTAATAATTATCCTTAACACGTACACAGTAAAAATTAATGTGAGCAAACTTAGAAAGCAATTTTCAACAATGTTGAAGCGTGACATTTGTCACAGTGAATTTGAAAGGCAGTTGCAGACAGGAGTCTTAATTGGCACGAATAAAAAAAATGACAGGGCTCCACAACAGCTCGCAGGAGTTGATTAAAATGACATTACTGCATTAGCTCATGTTTTGAGTTCACTAATTTTTCAAATTCGGATAAAAATCCGTTAACAGCTTTTTACGAAATTGAACTGCAGAGATTTCTTTTCAATGGAAAAAACATTTATCATTAACTGCCTGGCTGCTGGAACAGACTGTCTTGCTCCTCTATAGAATGGACTAAAATATTCAAATTAAAGGGGCACTTTCGAATTAAAATTTTCGGAGTAAAACTGGAATGGAGTCTGAGTGACAGGGTAAAGATGCTTTTGAAACAATGTGTATCTACCTTCAGTACAAAAAAGTAATTGTGTACATGCAAGGTAGGGTTTCGTGCCATCCTCACAGAAAAAATCCGACTCTAAAAACATAAAATTCTAATAATTGTCTCGAACATGCCCCGTACTACTGTAAATGGTTCATCCATACCAGAGTTGCACATAAATCAAATGACACTCTTTAAATTACTGTGCTCATTACAGTAAATTTTGACACATCGGCACTAATTGGCAGTGATAGTTCGGTTTTACACGATCTTCCTCATAAGCATTACAACAAAAAGCAATTTGAGGCTACTCTGGCAGTGATTTGTTGCTTTTTAAGTTCCCTAGTTAATTACTCTACATTAAAAATATTCGTGAATAATTATTATTACGATGAATACAATGAACTTTCAAATTGATTACAGTTTTTGAAAACTCAATAAATAATTCAATGTAAGGTTCATTTCAGAAAATTAAAAGGTTCCTAATTCGTACGAGAACGTAATTGTTACCCAATCGACTACTTTCATTGAAGGATTTTGAATTTCTAATTAATCATGAGAATTCTTAGAAAGAGACATTTCCTTGTATGTTTCTCTGTTCCTGTAATACAATAATTATTAGACTGGGAAATTGAATTATTTCTTCCAGAATAATTCGTGTGACGGTTGTAAATATTGTTGAGCTCGTGTTACCCTTTTGGTTAAAATTAGAGTATGTGTTCGCTGCTCGTAGACCATGAGTCATTGAATCGAGCCTTTTTTTAGACAGAACTTTTCTACTATAATAATTATTACTTAACATCTGAATCCTGAGCAATGGTTTTTTTTACTCAACTTAACCTTTTCGAGTACATTTTTGTATACATTACCCCGGTGCACTTACGAGATGTGCTGGGATTACTGTTATCTTCTTGTACCTTGGCTTAAGTTAAACCATATGAGGTATGAAAACTCTATTCATGACGGTTTGAAAAGTACATCATACTAATACTAATGAAAGTTAGTTAACAGTAAAAAAGAATTATTATGAATTTAAAATTCAATGTTAGTTTACAATGCCAGGGGTATTTGTTACTGCAACATACATAGACATATCCAAGGCAGCACGTTTTCCAAAAAGCAGTGCGCATTTTTATCTGTGAGAAACAGAAATCCTTATTTTGACCACAATCCGAACAAATAATCAAAGTGACAACAGCATTACAGCAGAGCACGAGTAATTGTGTAAGTGCATGTATTTCGAACATTTTTTGGGAAACGGGTGTCGACTGTGAGAAAAAATGTCATCACTGTACGATAAGCATCGGGAAATATCTACTGATCTCGTAGCAGTAGGGGTGTGTGAATGGAAATGTGTAGTGGCTTCACATTCCTTCGTAATACATTACCTATAAATATTTGTACCTCTATCCATTATTATAATCAACTATACTTAAAAGTCCTACTTCAATACTCAAGGGAATCTTTTTCTATACTGTATATACGCAGGGTAGTAGTTGTAGTAATTACTTAGTATAAGCTTAGTACTATTTTAAAATCTAGTACAGACGTAATAATTAAACAGTTACAAGTATTTTTGAGACTTACTTGA
This sequence comes from Allacma fusca, assembly GCA_947179485.1. NCBI lineage: Eukaryota > Metazoa > Arthropoda > Collembola > Symphypleona > Sminthuridae > Allacma > Allacma fusca. The sequence goes on from OX359249.1 coordinate 4,072,678, forward strand.
GTCATGTTATAACATTATACAGAGGAATAAATAGGTATAATTTAGCTCAAAAATTATTAATGGTGTGCTCGCTTTGTAGCTATTTCAGAAATAGCATGTTGTTCTCATTTTTCGCCTACGATAAACTTTTACAGAGAATTTGGAAAACATGTGAATTAATGCAAATGCTTCACTAATTATGGAGATGAAATGTGTTTCCCAAAAAATCTATCGTTCGATAATTTAAACCTCAATTAAGACTTGAGATGATTACCAGCTCTGCATTTGGTTTTTGGTTTAAACCCCTATGCTATCCATCTCATATCTTCGCTTTGCTCAGTAGAAATATTATTGCTGCTAGAATTCTTAGGATTATTCTTCCGGAACAACATTATTGTTTTTTTTTAGCTCATACACAATCCAATTATATATTCCACGGAAACATACAATGACGAAGCGTACTGTTACTTTGTCTGCGTCAAAGGTAACCATATTACTTTTCGGGTTACTAACTTCTTATCCTTTCAAGAGCGAGCAAGTATAACGCACCGAAGACTTAATATATGATCGAACTGGTGTCCTTGAGAATAGAAAAATGACACTTATTTTTTGAAGTTGATGGGACAACGGACCTCAAGAGTTCAGCCGTGTTTTATGATTCTCGAAGGTAACTTATCCGCACCATGAATTACTTCCACATCTAGCATTTTCACATCCCCCTTCAAATTTATGTCTCCTTGGGATCCCTCAAAAGCCAAGCCAAAATTTGTATTCCTCAAGCAAACCACAACAATAGCATCGGCAGTGTGTGCACACTACACTAGAGTCATTTTCTAGACTTGACGTTATTGCTGTGTAAATAAAACACTTTCTCCACTAACTATGTACAAACGAACGTTTCCCTTGGACTGACCTTTTCTCCTGTACCAGAATTTAATGACCCTTGGTTTTTAGACGTACAGAGGTAACGACTAAACCGACTACAGCCTTAGCAATGTATTCTTGTTCTGTAATAATATTTCAGCTAATCCGCTACCAGAGTTTATTTTTCGAATAATTCCAAAATATAGGATTTATATAGTTTTCTAAGATAATTCAATACTGCTACTAAGTAACTAGATGTACTCAAGTAACTGTCCCTCCCCCATTAACCTAACTTGCTTCTTATGTACAACATGATTCGAAATTTTACTATTCATAAAAATAATAATAATTCAAGCCTTCAGCATTTCAAGGAATTTTACAGACATTAAGTAGAGGCACTGGAGTGATAATTTTTTCTTCTAGAAAATAAATTTAATTTAGTATCCTTACTAGAGGAATTCTCTCTATAAAGCATAGCTTTTGTAGCATATGTAGGAATTTAAATATATAGATTTTCAATTTCGTAAACAATAGTGTCACCCATGGGATTTGGTACAGAAGAAAAGATTCGAGTCAAGTGAAGGGCCAACATTTTCTACAAGAACACGACGACGAAGAGGCCGTGGAACAAAAACCGATTGGTCTCAGCTAATGACGCTTGAACATCATGTGAAACTTATTTATCAGTGGTCAGATAACCACTGGAAAATGTTCAGCCATGAGTCCAGAGCGTCATTCTTTACAGTCTGGCAGTGACTTGCTTCTTTTTGCAGTTCGGGCAACCGGAATTACCCCACCTTGCAAACAACCTAATCCTAGTCATCTTAAAATGGTTACCTGATTTTAAATATACTATACTTAAGCTAGAAACAATCTTGAAGTAACAGTACGTCATCATAGAGTAGCAAAACTTTTCAGTGCCTTAGAATTACATTAAAAAATTTACTCTATTCTGTGATATCTTCCCTGTTGTATTTTCAAACCGTCATCTCACTAAACTAGTACAAATAAATAAATTGTGTATTAAAATGTAAAAACTTTCTTATACGGATATACCTGTACGCTATTACATACATTATTCTAAACGACGAAATCATTTCGACAACTGTGACGCAATACTAAATACGAGAATACAACTATTAGATTATTTGTCCACATATCCTGACCTGCTACAAACACTATATACATTTTTAAACAATAGTTTGGTTTCCCAGTTACAATCATTAACATTGTACAAATTGTAACCAGAAAATTAACATACTCATCCACCAATCATTAGGCAGTCCGTAAAGTCGTCGTTATAAAAGTGAACGCCACATTTTGTTTTTTTTTAAAAAAAACGTTGTGAATTACCCTCAAAAAAATTATTTGTACAGTTTTAAAAAGAAATTCAGTGGATCGAGAGCACCACCAGAAGTGACAACTTAATCTTTACAACAAACCCCGGAGTTACAACAATCAACCAAAGTTTGCTCCCGAAATCACAAAGATACACGCTAAATTTTTAAAGTCATGAAAGACAAGAACCATACAAATCAAACCAGCCTGATGAATTATCATAGTTCTACAGCAGATTCAACATTGACACTGACAACAGTAATGTGTTGAAATGCTTGAAAAGAAATTTACTCTTGTAAAAGTCACTGCTAATGAATACGTAAAACCGAAGGAGTTCTGTCTACTCGAATTTCTGACTACTAATTATATATAGGCCCATTTATATCTTCAAAATACGCTCTGCCTTGAGAAGAAAAGGTTGATAAACGTGTCATGACACATATGTTTCATGTAAGAAATTCATCCAATCCGGAACAGGACTGTCGTAGTCTTCTTCATCTGTTAGACTTTCCGAACTTATCGGTGAGTTAGGTTCATCCTTTGTAACTCCGGAAACGTCACTGTCGAGTGATCTAGCAGGAGAGGATGGTGAAGACAGTGTGGAGATAGTTGAGGACGAGGACGAGTCAGAACTCGGTTTCCACTTTCTTCGAGCTTTCTCTTTCCGCTCCGGGGGGAATAAATTAGGGTACAAAACTTTGATTTTCTGTGGTGGTAGTTGTCGAAATGGCACCACTTTGCTTTTAGCGTATTTACTCTGTGCAATCCATTCATCCGGAAATCTGAAACAAATACAATTAACAATGATACCAACCAATTCGGTGAGTTAGCAAAACACTCGACTTAATAGCATTTGTAAGAGGTAAAAAAACAAAACAAAAAAACCAGTTTACTCACACAGGGAATGGATGCCATCGAACAAGAACGTGAGGTTCTTCATTAGCTGAACATCTCCAGTTCAATACCTATTGACGAAAATAGGGCATTATAAAGACAAGAATTTATGTCTACACTCCAGGCAATATTTTGTTTCAACTCCAGGCAATATTTTTGTTTCAACTCCAAGCAATATTTTTGTTTCAGCTCCAAGCAATATTTTTGTTTCAACTCCAGGCAATATTTTTATTTCAACTCCAGGCAATATTTTTGTTTCATTTTCCAGACAATATTTGAGTTTAGCTTCCACCATAGCCTGCATAGTATTCACAAAGTTAAAAAATTCTGTCATACCTCCGACCGAAAATAACAATCATGCTGATCCCCGCGAATCACTTCCCGAGAGGTCACCAGCCTATATTTGATCACTTCCATGGTGTGTTTGTCGAAGAAGTCTGCATGCTGACCTGTGAAAGACATAATAATGGTAAGGTTAAATTTCTCATAATTTGAATATATTTCCAAGTGCTAGAAATAAGTACAGTGTACTCTCGCTGGAAGAGTCCCCTTGTAAACACTTCCTCTATAGGGGCAGTGGTATTTGATCACATTCCCATTTAAGCCTAAAGAAAAAATTCTATCCATTGAAATTAATAACTGTATTCAGCATTCCAATTTATGCCTAAAGAAAAAAATATATCCATTGAAAATAAAAACTGTATTCAGCATTCCAATTTTATAGAAAAATTCTAGGATTTTGGGGGATGCTCTTGTCAATAGATATAGTCCACTGTACTCATCTAGCATGGCAGAAGGCGTGGAAGCAGCAAAGTTCTCAAAATCATGTCTCAAAATGTTGCTCCAACCTTTGTGGGATTAGCAGAGAATCAAGGAACGTCATTTAAATTAATTTACCAAGGAAATTCAATCACATAGGGAGCAAAGTAATGAATAATTGAAACCCGACGGAGAACGCTCTTCCAAGCCGTGCCTTAATTCAAGTAATAAAGTTTTTAGCCGTAAGCGATAGGTAATGAAGTGGGCATACATACCATTATGCACAATTAAATTCATACCAATAACATGCCGCTGTTTTCGCAACCGTTGCTTCTTCCGTCTCGCTGACTTCGAAGGGCTCGAATCAACTCTACGATTTGTCATGGCGACGTTGGGACCAGTGCCGCTGGCACCACCATTATTACTGATATGACTATTAACATGTCTTTCAAGTGCTCCCTGCAAATCATAATTTACTTAAAATACCCGACTCGGCAAACCTATTAGAGGGAATTATTACGGGTCATTTTGGTTGCCTTCGCCCGTCTTATCCACCGCTCATATAGTACACAATTCATTAAAACAAATTAAATATTCCGCCTTAATTACGCTTTTCATCGAAAGAGACTTGAGAAGACCTAAACAGTTTGCCAAGGAGCTTACTTGTGAGCCAAATGAGAGACCGCAGCCCGGAATGATACATTTGAAGGGCTTGTTACCGCCATGGGTAAGGACGTGTCGCTCTAACCATGACAATGAACACGATTTCCTGTTGAACACCTTGCAGCCCTCCCAGAGACATAAGTAACCATCCATGTTATTGTTGATTTGTGGGGATACATGAACCGCCTTTAATTTCAAGAGAAAGTCATATCAGAAACAAGATAGGAAGGAGTAAGATGCAGAGGAAGCATATTCTTTTTTATTTATTTCATCATACACAAGTCTATTCGGCAAAATTCCACATAAATGCAACCTGGTAAGCTCCATCACAAAATGCAAATAGAACATAATTTTGGTGGAGAATCCCTTTAAATGCAAGTTATCTGGACCAGGCCATGCATTTCGTCAGGATATGGCCTATAATCTCCCATATGACATGTAAGCTTGTTCTGCGTTGACAGAGATAAAGTGTGTCTGTACCTGGATATGTTCTAAAATGTTTATGGTGGCATCCAATCTTGAGGTGCAGTCTTGCCATAGACAACGAAAACATGACGGTACGCAACTCGTAGTTTGTTCCAGAAACCGCTGCTCCGTGGGTTTGCTTGCATGTAGAAAGTAGTCTCTAGAATCAGCGCTACTACTATTCGAATTAGTTGATACACTAGACTCCAATGCATCTGATCTAGCCAAACTAGATGTGAGGGATTCAGATGCACTAAAATTATTTGAACCATTTTGAAATTTGCGTTTGCGACTCGCACCGGGAATCAACGCGGAGGTGACTGCGACACCATCAACAATGGCAGTGACAAAGGAGGAGGATGTCGAGGACGACGAAGACGAAGAGCACTGGAGGCTAGATGTGGACTGAGGACATTTATTTTTTGTGAAGCAGGAAAAATTTGATCCTTCCAGCGAGGAAGATGATTTTGACGAGGTTGGATTCGGACACTCGTTTGTACTGACGCGAGGTGGTGGTATGCTTGATATTGAGGAGGGAGGAGGCGAAAGAAAAGACCCAGTTGGCGACGAAGGCTTTGCTATTAGTTTCTCCAACTTCGGTAGAGGTTCATTGACAGGCGGTGGTAACGACGACTTGGGCAATGAGCGAGGCAGTTCGGTACCAGTCATCCTTTGGCGTCCCTCTACTGAGTTTTCAGTCTTCTTTGGTCCAATATGGAAGATTTGGGATGCGGTGTCGATGAGATGTTTCGACTCTGGGAGTTTAGTTTTCGATAAAGATGAAGAGGCAATTTTTGCATCCGCAGCAATCCTCGCTCTCTTCCGAACAGGTGAGAGCGTTCCATCTTCCTCATCTTCACTCGTACTGTTATTATTGCTGTTACTTGTGCTGCTCGTACTGCTACTACCAGCACTGTCATTACTACTACTGGGACTGGAGGAAATTGTGGCGGGGGGAACACTAAGAATAATCACTTTATTTCGCTGGCCTTCGTGTAGTATGATTGATTTAGCTCCTCTGAGATTGGGAACTTTGACGATGGGTTGATATTCTGCTTGCGTGAGATCCGGCATTCCTTCCTCGGCTTTATAATTCAAAGCTGCAAAAATATTCTGGATGCTTGTGCTCGCGGAAATATTTCGAACATCACAACGGAAAGGGCTACTACTACCGCTACTACTGGCTTTCAAACCAATCCGAGGCGTCTCCAAGATCTTCACAGGATTAGAGAACCTTGTCGAACTTGATTGTGCCTTAGGAATTTGGAAAGAAATGAAATTGGTCACGTTTATTTTACTTGTACTTGTCATCTGAGTGTCCAAAACGGACGAAACTGCAGTCATGGTTGTCGAAGGGGACAACGATGAGGAGGAGGATGAGGAGGAGGAGGACTGCTCTATTTCCGGCAAAAATGTAGCTCCCACATCCCTTGTAGGTGATGTCGACGACAATGGAGACCCAGACACGCAACTACTCACATCTGAAGGTTCCGAAGAAGAATCACATGGCGAGTATGGTGAAATCAATTCCGGCGAATCGCTGGTACTTGGGCTCAAAGTTGCAACCCCACTGTAAATAAATGTTCAAAAAAAAAAAACTTGTCAAAAATGTTTTCATTCAAAACCATCTCCGTCATATGTATCATAAACCGCCTCCATGGCTTTCAAAATTATACAATTTTTACGACCAGACGACCAAGCATTGTTAGTGCGTCAGTGTTTTGCATTTATCCCCACGTTCTCAAATCCAGCCATCATGACACGAAAATGTAAACCGCTCTAATTTACAATTAGAAACAACACAGTCTTCCTTCAGACATGAATGAATATTTTTATCTCTCGCACGTGTAAGTACTAAGTCGTCGCAGAGCACGCAATAATGAATGTAAACTCCTTGCCACACTAGTCACCATCTCCTTTTTCAACCAAGACCAACCCAAAATTCTAGACACTACAAATCCTGGGTTGATCATTTTTTAAATCCCAGTCAAGTAGATACACGTAGCATGATCATTTAGAACGTGTTGTGGACATTCGGGATTTTGATTATTTTGCAATTCCAAGTGAAACGTCGCTCCTTGGTTTGTAAACATTACCGTGAGAGTTGTTTTATTATGACTTGCTCCTACTACTACTACTACTACTCAAACTACAGTAAAAATTACAGAACAAAAAACCACAAAAGTAAACATAAGAAATTCAACCAACTAAATGTTATCCACAGTTGAAAATAATACCCGCTGCAATTTTTTCCCCACAGACATCTAATTATAATCAAGGACAGAATGGGAATGTGCAAACGGGCATTTTGCCTCATCTTTGAAAAAATCTGAACTCTCATGAAGTCCAGCATATTTGGTATTAATTAAGTTGAGTTGATTGCAATAACGACGATACGTAACGACATAAATCATTAACTTTTACTGCATCAACCCTGAATACAAACGTCAAAACTAATTGTTGCCTGCTGCTCCAAACTCATAACTCTGCTTCCTCACACAAGGAACTACACAAACACTGACTGTAGTAACAAAAGATCAATTCCATGAATGAAACCCTAAATCTACAACTAGACGCAATGTTGACATCCTCTACAAGATACATAATATGATTCATCTGTACATACATCATCTCCCAACTCTTACAATGTTCTAACTACATACATATGACTCATATTTTCCATTTACACATATGAACACACATCCTTGAAGCCGAGACATCATGTCATTTAACTTTTGGCGTATTGATACTGTGATAAGTGTGAGTGCCTACGTGACGGCGATCCACACCTTTACAATTTATCTACATCCTTTGTACGCTCAATTGATAGCTCATCATTTCTCCTCCTTCCCGTGTAATTGTATTTAACAAACATCATTCCCACTACAGAGACACACAGACACATGTGTGCTGGACACTCAGCCTCACCACATACTGTGACTCCAGCCCTGTACCTATCCCTGTTCGAAATACCTAAATATTGCTCCTGTACTTGATACCAACCTTTACTAATATCGTATCAGTTACTAGTGATAGTTAGCTTCTCGCAACTCATTTAACGACAGGTCTCTGACAATGTCTACAGCAACATCCGCCCAAGGTATAGGAAGCTACAGATGAGCAAGTGCATACATGCTCTAAAACAGACCTTAGTACTTTTGGTTTTAATTACATGTCACTACGCTCTCCCAGTTTCATTTCCAACTCTAAATTGACCATGCATAACAATTTTCCTTGGAAGTGTGAGCTCCTTTATTGAAATTGAACACAGTACAGTCCTTGAGCAAAAAAATAAGAAATAGAAATGCAGCCACAATTTTTGCATTTTTAAAGTGTCTCCTTACACCTACTGTTTTTATGCAAGTATTTCTTGCATGAGAAAACATTTACACATGTAAATGTATTATTTCCCTCCATGCTCTTAGCATACTCACGTCACTTGCTCAGAGGAGCGAAATAGTTTCTACGTTTGCACAGAGTACGGAGCAGAGTTTGTACATATGTTCGGGACGTGCCATGAAGATGTTGTCCTATTTTCAATTCCTAGGAGTTAAGACCCATTAATTATTTGACCATTATTTTTGTAGTTTTTTTACAATAGAATACCAACGACACAAAAAAAAATCATAAATGGTCATGTACATAGGTATGAAAGCCTGGGGCCAAGACCAAGACAGTCCTCATATGTTCCACAGTTAAGACTACAAGACTCGGCTCCTTCCCCAGTAAATGCATATTATACGTTAATAGCACGCGGGCACACAAAAATAAGCTCGACAGGAAATGCAGCATCCTCAGCTCTCGAAACTCTCTTGAACCTCTTGAGCATTCCAGTTGTTTCAAGAGTTGTTCTTGTGGATTCCATCGCTATCAAGTGACAATGAATGGACAGTCACATACGAGAGAGATTTGACGCGAAAAAATCTATAAGGATGTTACAGGCTTTCATGGATGTTGTAATCTACACCCCATGTCGGAAGATGCCCATCCGATAATGCTACTAAAAGACATGTTACACCTCACAATGCTCCCGTCAATTCGCCAAAAGCACTGGGAACGAGTCTTTGCAGACTACACCACTATAACTCGAGGGCTTGTATAGGGAGACGGACTGTGAGCGGGTAAAAACCCGAACTATAGTGAGAAGCCAATGCTGTGCGTGTAAATTCTGAAGCCTTCGAGCCGTCCATTATATCTGTACATGGCCTCACGAGCAGTCAGTTTTTATGGAGGATTTTTGCCCCTATGTATGTACGTGGTGTTTCAACCACGTATTCAATCTCTTGCTGATTTCAATGCTGTTGCAGAAAACAAAAGCAAAGGTTTTTTTTATTATAAGTCTCCGTACACATACCAGGCAACCCCTATGTAAGAATAATATATATTAAAAGTGAAATGCATAAAGTAAAATTCTGAATAAAAACAGCCCCGCCTTCCAAGTTCTTTACACAGAAAGATCATTACATCTCTTTTCGCCTCTTTCTCTCTCTCTCTCTCTCTCGTTTCCTCTCTTGTGCTCCTATTCCCCGAGATTGGGGCTCCAGAAAAAAATCCTGTTCAAATGCACAGACAAGGTTTCGTACGAGAATCTGTAAGTACGTATACGCATGATAAGTAGATTTTGTGCCATATCTGAAAGGCGTCCTCTATACCAACTGCACATCGGATCCCCTGTAAGCAAAATCACATTGAGTGCTCCCCCCTTCAGATCACCATGACAATACTTAGTGGATCATCCCGTCACTCTCCCGATACTCTCTTTCCCGGTCTTACGTTCCTTTTATACTTTATCCACTGCCACCCATATATGTATATATAGGCAACCCCAAAGCACACATGCCACATACAACGCAGGAATTGTCCCTTCGAGACTTGGGCACAGGACTGAAAAATGCAACGTGGTTGTAGCCCTCATATGTAGCACTATCCGACTGGAAGATTCAACCGTATCCAATAATTTCTGTGATCGGTGGAAGATCGTGTTAATATGATTTCGTAGGGTTTCAGCACTGCCCATGCATCCTCAGTTTTGGTGGATATCATCGTAAATCGCTTATCATGAAGAGGGAATGCAGGGTCCTTGATATTCATTGCACGCTCAGTTTTGCACAGCATATTTATATCATAAAAGATTATGTTCCGTGTAAATCCTGGCAGTAGGAATAAGAACACAGATTTAGTTATGATTACGAATCATCCCATATCAGGGCTGACGCCAGTCTTCCCAACCTTCAAACATCTAAACCTTTTCCGAAATCCTACCCGGAATGACTCAATACCCCATAAGTACATTACAGGAGTCATCAGAAATGCTCCATGTAACGTAATAAAGTAGCACTTGAGCCAAGAGAGATATATAGATGTATGCTCTAATAAAAGTCTCTACTACAGATACACTATACTATGTGTCTGTAATAAGTGTGATAAGTGTACACGCTATAATTTCGCACCTGTTAACCCCCGGTCAGCCTATTCCTCCTGCTCTATCAGGAACCAAGAGACCAAGTGAAGCATTATAGACCTGAATTGAATGATTCTTCTGTGTACGGGAAAGGAACCTGATAAGTTTCCTTCTTCTAGACTTTCAGTCAATTTTCCTGCCACTTAAGAATAGCCACGAATTCCCTCATCCAATTGAATGCACGCTGCTTGAGTAAAGTCCGTGCAGCAGTAGTTTACACACCACAAGATTTCCCTTCCACACAAAGACAGTATATACACAGCCTGCTCCAAAACTACAGAATAATAGTAATGAATGAGACGAGTTGTATTGTACTCCTTGAGCCCCTTCCAATTCCAATGATTCATTCTCTCCTCCTGTCATGAAATAAGTTACGTTCGAGAATTGAAGTTGCCCCTGGAAAACAGAATTTCCTGTCTTGACGGTACGTAATCTTTTACTACAACAACAGGAAACACAACTGAGTCAATACAAATCAATTCTCAAATAACTGACGCAAATTGCGTGCCACCAGAATGTGAGCCCTGGGTGTATGTTCTCATTCACTGTTGATAATTCCTTGTGAATTGATACAAAAAGATTGATACATAAAATTGAAACAAAAAAACAACTTGCATACTCCCTGAGGTCTCGTAAGATCCTGAGTACTGAGAGAACCATAGAATGACTTCACTGACCTACAATGTCAGCAAAGTGCAAGTAATTCAAGGGACACTCCTTGCACTTCCATAACGACTAAGTAGTCAATAAAAGGAAAAAGGATAAAAGGTTCTGAGGCTTTTCATAACACAACAGTAGCATTTGCCGTACGACCGAGGGCATTCAATAAATTCTCTCCTCGTGTTACCTCTCTCGTCAATAAAATACACCTCCAAGTGGACTTGTCAGCAAATGGTGAAAAGTCGTCCCTAAATGTCTGACACTGTAATAACTAATCGAAGAAAAATCATGTGTAACTGCAAAACCTCAAAACGGAGAGCTTTTTACTACTAGTACTGTTTCTGCAGGCGAATCGGTGTACTTATACTATGTATTTGATGAGTGTGAGATCGGCTCGGTATGAAACCCCTTCTTCCTCCTTATAGCTGAGCTACGGACAGAAAATATGGTATCTGTTTGGGATATGTATTGTGTGTGCAAACATGGGGATATGTACATAGTCCCTATAATGAGACAGTATTCAATGGCTTTTATCTACCTCCTATTGTTCTCATTCCAGCGAGGAGCTCTCAGTGGTATTACCATAGGCACACACACCTGCTCAAGATGTGAATGCTCTGGCTCACCATCTGGTTGGAAGTTCCACATCCATGTCCCTACACCTCAGCTCCTCACGTTTACACGTTTAGAGAATGAATCCCTTTTATACACAAGGCAGAGCACAACCAATGAATACTTCATTGTGGGATCATCCTCCTGCGCTGGTCCTCAATCTTATCCTCGAATGGACTCGAGAAACGTATTTTTTTGCTTTATATTTTAGATTAACAGTACATAAAAGTTCCACAACATCCTTAGCTTCAGCTCCGTGGCTCTCAACTCTTTTCTTCTCCCCAGAACATTTTGGTCTTATAGTAGCCATAGGAGGATAGTTACAAGAGACCATGCCAAAGTAAAGTTTTTCTGAACTAAGTTTTTTTTTTCTTTGAACTTGAGGAGCTGTAGTACTTGTTGTATATTTTGTATGTACACATGTCCTAAGTTTAAATACAAATATGGAGCCTGAGATCTCCCTTGCACATTTTCACATCTACAATGAAAAAAGTGCACGAGGTCTATATGAGAGGTCTTTAAATCCTTAGGAAATCCTACTTTGTATCCCGCAGGTAAGATAGGTCCAACACACACCCTCCAGTTGTAAAATGTTTAACGTAACGGCTTGGGAGTACTCGAAGGGAGCTAAGGGCTGGGGGTACCTCCATAACCATCCTGAGGTCTCAAGGTATAATTAGGCCCAAGCCGTACCTCCTTAAGGTGGAGGTGCATGTCTTCGCTCTTGCACGTGTTAGTAGCCTCCATAACCACTCTCTTATACAAATTCATGCATTATCAAGGAATGCTCAATAACAGCTCGCTGGCATTGCGAGAGGTGATTTGGCTGGAAAGGTATGCCGTGCAATTGTCGAGCCCGAGCCTCACAAAAAAAACTACCTTTTACGTGCACTTAAGGAGAGAACTGCAATTTTTACCAATTGAGATGGATACTGGATATGGTGAATGAAACGGTGCTGACGTATACCGGATAGCATAGTCTTCATAAATGGACATTTCCTTTTCTTGTAGCCTTTACTCAAGGAGGAACAGGGTCACAGGCAGAGTGCATACAACACCACATAGGGCTACTATAGGTATGGAGTTGTTGTAAAGAGCAGCCCAAACCTCAAGTTTCTCTGAAACCGCTGTATGAAAAACGGATGCTATTTTATATTGTTGACAGTTCCATCACTCTCGTAAAAGTTTCCTCGACTGAGCAGAGAAGTACTACTTTTGGATAGAACTTTCCTATAGATCCTATACTTCCTTTTATTCACATATCCTGACAATCATCCCAACATCTATAGAGACAGAGTTCCCAATCCCTCAGACCTATTAGGACCTATTTGTGGAAATGTAGACAAAAGTAAACGCATGAAACTCTATAATCAGTCACACTACAGATGTCGTCCCGACAAATGTAGAAAGTCAAAACTGCTTTTACGTGTGGTATAGATTGGGTTATTCATTTCATCGTTCTGCAAGATCCATGAAGAATTTCCACTTTTTAACAAATCATGTCCCTCCATGTCTCTGTGGATCCGTAGAGATAATTATGTATATACAGAAAAATGTATGTACAGAAACGACAGGCAAAGCTACGACAAATGTCCCTGGACATTCAACTAGGGGTCATTTGGTTCCTCACGACAAGAATACATGCAGGGAAAAGGCCGAAGGTGATTCTTAACTCATCAAATTTGCATAAACCCATAACCTGATATAATCTAACTACTTTCCTTGTCACAAATACTAGCATAAGATATGTAACGAATTGGTAGGACTCCGCGGTCCTCTCCTACATAGCCTCATCCCACAGGTTCATTTCAGACTTGATAATATCTCCATGCATCAGAGTGAAGACTTGAGCAGTACATACACGTTCCACAAGTTTTATTATAACTGGCATTATTACCGTTTATTGAATAATTTATTGGCATTGCTTGTACTTAAGTGAATAAACAAGAAATACATTTTTTCCCGAAATTTATTTGAACCCTATAGGGATGAGTGGAAGTTATCGACTTTCACAATATGTATATGCATACTCCTGCAAAAGGCCAGCATCCAATTGAACGGTTTCAATAATTCAGGTATTATACATTCCTGCCTATATTTATGAATAATTTCTTTGTCCAATACCCCGCACTTGTTCCACAGACTCTGAGCTGAGAATCTGTGGAAGCCTGTAGTATCTCCCTGAATTGCCTAAAAGCTACAACAACATTTATCTCTGCAACTTACGGTCATGACGAGAGGGTTCGCTCGAGAAAAACGGTTAAATGATGGATTTTTTTGTAAACCAAGAGATAATAAGTATGGTGCACATATGTAGCCACCTCTCCTGACTTTTTCCAAACTGGAAGACTATACGAGGACAGGAAACTTGGAAGAGGCTTACACAAGACAAGACGCTGTACTGTAAACGTAGTAAAAGTTTGTTACAGAGCAAGAGAGAGAGAGAGAGAGAGAGAGAGAGATAGAGGAGCAGCCGAAAATAAACAGAGGACTTCAAGTCAAAACTCAAGACAAAACAAGTAGCTCATCGCTGTTTCCACGTGGAAACTTTCAGAGGGTTTGACTTTTTTACGCACCCTCCTCGGAGCTACTACTGTACACTGTTGGAAAGCTAGGGGCCGAATCATCATCATCATCAAGATGACGGCAAACCGAGGACCAAAAAATATTTTCCTTCGAGGTATCTATCTATCCCTTACACATGCACACATGTAAATTTAATACTTTCACAGCAACCCCGCACGCACTCATAACACATGCAAACTGTAGGCAGGCATGCACATGTTAGGCATACTTATTATATGTTACTTCAGAGAGGAGATGAAACCCCCAGCGTACTTTCTTCTCCGTATCAAATTTACACCTCATGTACCAAATTATGAATCAAGAGGCTGTGTGGTACTACCACAGGAAAATTTGGCCATTACCTCAAAAACCACATCTATAAAATCCTCTAAAAATAATATCCTTTCAACTTTCTGTCAATTCCCCAGGAGCTACACAAAACAATGGATATATACAAGTTGCACTGATGGTCCTTCATTATGAGATTACTTCACATCTTGGATGTGTTTTACGAAGGAATTCAAAAGCACCAGAGAATAACAACTTACCCCGATGCCCCTGTGGTACTTCCCTTAACCTTTCAATTTCAATCATAATATGGCTCCTCCAACCACGGTTTCAATATGCAGGAGCGGTTTCTATATCAAGAGCGGTTTCTATATCAACTGTACTATGCAGGGAGTACAAGACCTAGATAAACGACCTGATTGCCTCAAATATATAATTTAGATCCTAAAAACTAGTCCTCATTTGAGAGATGAATCAGAACAAGGAAAGGGAAAACATGCTAAACGTAGAACGCCAAGCACATGGCAGAGAGGTAATAAGAATAGTGTCAGGAAGGAAATGATAAGTACGTAAACATTTTCACCAGATGAGAATAAAAATGCAGCCTTAAAATCCTACAAGCCAAACCACCTTATCACAAGTGTAAGTTTCATTGAAAAAGACACAGAATGTAGAGAAAAAAAACAATTTAACGAGCTAGTTTATGCCCCTGTAATCTTTTACAAGCTTGAAGAACTTGAGGATTCACTCCACTCTATGTGTACTGATACTCAGCATACACTGGAGCTCGTAATGTCTGAGGAAAAACTTATGTGGAGAAAAAAGTGCCACACAAAATTCGACTTTTAAAAAACGAAAAAGCTTCTCTGATACACTTGTCATCGTAATCCAAGACTATGTAACGTGTGTACAGCTTGTGCATAAGAACTCGTTCGGTACGTACATATAGGACCACTGGACCTCAAATTTAATAGCCCGGATTAATCGTACAACAATCCCAACTCTGAGGACTTCACTACTACGGCTATGTACAATTTCCTTCAACCCTCCTTGTTTCAACTCCGACGGGAACTGTCTGAATAGTAATGCTTCTTAAGTGTAATTCATCTAATGTAGTCCTGTTCATTATCTCAGCTATCTCCACACAATTCAGGCTTATCATGCGAACTTAATTTAAAAATTAATTATTAGCGATTACACTTACTTCAAAAAATCCGACCTCACACTTCCTCCTTGCTCTTCACACTTTCCATTAAAAGTATTCCTTTCGAAATCACAGAAGACACAGACACTAATAAAGTGTTATGACTCTACACATAGTCCCTTTTCCAGGAAGTAAATGTACGACGATAAGTGCCAAAGCGGAAAAGAGAGAGAGAGAGAGAGAGAGAGAGAGAGAGGTTTCACTGCCGTCATAAACGGCTCAAGCCAATGGATAACATAAATGGTTGAGCTAATACACACACACAAGTAAGTACCTGGAGCCAATTAACCTTGCCCTTATTTCAGTTCCTACGGATTTTATTACCTATCCCACACAAACCTACCCAAAGGACAGGTCAATTCTGAGACGAGTGGAGGATCTTCTGCAAACAAATTTGGGTCTACAAGGATTTATATAACAGAGCCTGGGTGTAGTAATTGTTAGAAAGCCTTCACTCCAATCCGACCAACTCCAACGACAAAAACTTTCAAAATACACTAAGTTTCTCGAAACTGCCCAGCCTTTTCAGAAACTTATAAATAAACTCCTTGAAATAGGACTCCCTTCACACATGTATGTATGCACTACTTCCTTTAAGCTTGCGAGTTCACAGGTAAAATTGATTAAATCGCACTCCAGAAATAATACTCACTTTACTCGAGAAATATAATAATAGATTACTGAATTAGTAAATTCAGCTTGTACATTGGGAGCACTCTTGTTTGTAGTCACAATTACTATTACCATGCTCTGTTAATTAGTATTGAAGACATATATAATTACTGGGAAGCAATTACGAGTTCATGAATCCCAATAACAACAGTGACTTTTCAATGCGGACTGGTGACAATACTGATGGTAGATCCGAACCACGCTTACCATTTCTTCCCAACTGAAATCATTGCGAGTACACAGTATGTACATTGTACGTTACGTAATTACTCTTCATTGCACGGGGTAAGGCTGAGATGTACATACTTAGACTACATACTTCCGTGCACGCTATTTCCTCAAGGAAGTTTCCACACTCATACATAATTCCTTATGTAGGATCTATGTGAGTAAGCGTACCTTCAACTACTGTAGATTCATTAACGTTAGGAGGGACTGGACCGAAGATAGCTTTTTCACCGCAGCCGGTAAATACTCAGACCGGAAGGTCACGAAATTGTCAATCCACTAAAGCCACTGTATCAGGTAAGTTTCTCATAAAAATTAAGTATTGATTCCATCGAAAGGAGCGAGCCTCCGGTGAGGTATTGCTACTCTGTAGTAGTAGTCCATCTAAATACACATAGCTCTCATTCATTCTCGTGAAAGGAGTCTAAAAATCGATTTTGAAGGGGAAGCTTAAGCTTTTTCATTTTCCTATATATGTATCTCAAGTCAATAGGACTTTTATGTTACCAACGGAATTGAAAATTTACATTTCCAAATTTTAAATGCAGTGAGTTACCTGGAATACATTAAGCAATATTACTTATATCCGGTGCGTAAGTCATTACCTTTTTTCCCTTGTCGACTGCTACAGTAGTAGTAGCTTGGGTGACTCCAAAAATTCCTTTTTAAACTCTACGTAATATATTCACCAAGTCACTTCACAATTCCTCCGATTTCCTCTCTCTCTCTCTACAAGACTGAAAGACAAATATTTGAGCACTGTTGAAACACTCACTCAACTGACTGGATGCTCATAGTGAAGTATGGCTATGGCTGTGCTACCGGACAGCTATATAAGAAACGACAGCTACTACAAGGAATACTGTATGAGATCTTGACCAGACTGATATATATTTTTTTTACTACAGGGGAATAAAATAGTTCCCAGTGTCCAACACAGCTTCAATGAACACTTGTACACAAAGACTTTTTTTTCAAGAGGCACTTGGAGGAATGAGTAAATTTTTCCAGTACTGGAGTTGAGAAGACAATTATCACACATACACAAGTTTTTAAAAATTATTTTATGATTTGACATTCCCTTCCATTTGCACACACACACACACACACACACTCACACACACAAAAAACCTGGGGAGACAGAGAGAGAAAGAGAGTGAGAAAGAATCGAAAAAGGACCAGAAGCTGTGAGGATGAAGGTTTCGCTTGAACTTCTCAAACTCTATTAAACTGCCAGGCTCAACTCTCACCCTTGTAGCCCCTTGAATTGCCTCAGTTTCCCGGCCCTCTTATTCCTACATATACGGTTTGAAGCCAGAGCTTTTACTACATGCCCCACATGTTCCTACAACTACAGCACCGCGTCATGAGAGCCGTACAAAGGAAACATATAGAGGAAGCCAAGATGCCTGCTACTACATCTTCCCTCAGAGAGTACTGTGTTCCAGAAATTTTTATCCTATGCATAGATACAGATCCCTCCATACCTATATAATCTTCGGCCCGCCTGTGTATAGTCAAAATTATATTAGATAGGGAAAAGGGATGCATACTCAACCCTGTGAACGAGTCTGGATCTGGTGCTCCACACAACGTATGTAAGTATGCACGTAATAGTACATATGTACGTCAGGGCTGAGGCTGCTCCTATTACAGCGGAGCTTATTTCCAGTTCCTATTTCAACCCACAGCAGTAGTAGGTAGTTGTCCTTAAATAAAGTTTTTTTCAATACACTTCCATGAACAGTTCATACATAGTAATCCAATGGAACTGACGGAGTAGTGATGGTGGTGGAAGTTGTACTAGACCTTTCTTGGATGTACCTAAAAGAGTATCACATAAGCCCTGGTCGACGAGACTGGCCATATTCCGTATGTTCAAGTTGGGACAACGACCACAGTGAATCAAGGGTTGCATGCTGCATACTCTGAGTGTATTCGGGAGGAAAGGAAATCAGAGGCTACAGGTTTAGTACACGCTTTCAGACTGACTCGTCCTCACACACAGTGTAGCATAAAAGTAGTGGTAGTAGTCCTTCCTTACTTACCATTATACCCTCTAAACTCGGTGTGGATTTTGGTATGGTACGAATATACACTGCTCAGTCGTCATACTTAGTCCTCGATCTTCATGCATGTCCTTTTTGATGCTCAAAAAGGCATATCCCCTGAGTATGACTCCAACAGCTCGGCTCTGACGGAGTATGAATACTTCTAGAGAGAGAGGGCCTCCTGTAGTAAAAGTCCTATCTGTAGATATATATATAGGAGGGCATGTGCATATATCTACCTTCGAGCACACTGGATCCGTCGGTACTGTCGAGGAAAGTAAGGATGGTAGTAGACAACCATGGAGCTTTGCAGGAACCTTGTTCCTTCCTTCCAATCCCGCAGCCATACATACACAAGGCTGGGTTCATCATCATCATCATATCTTTGTTTGCAACACGCTCAGTCTTAACTGAATACGCATACGTGCGGAAGAGCGTATACTCGAACACAAATACAATTTAAGCCTCAAATGTGAAATTGGAACGAAATGCGTTTAAAGCCACGTCCTCTCTCTCTCTCTCTCTCTCTTTCGCTCTCACTCCGTATATCTTTTTGCTTTGTTCAGCGACCAACTTGAAGCATATAATGAAAAAAATATCGGGGAGCAGTCAGTGGGGAAGTAGGTAGGCTCTCTGAACATCACAAACTGGGCTTCATGTATAAATTACAGAAAGTTAGTTCCAAGCGTCCACAATAGCTCGGTCTGTGCTGACGTGATGAGCAGAGAAAGGACTTGGACTCTCTGCACCACCCTTTGTAGTATTACATACTCACATATTACTTATCTGTACTTTGGTTATTATACATCCCATTTGAAAGTAATAACAAAAGGATTGCATGATTCAAGGCTCCCAACGGCAAAAGCAGAAGCAGCACAACAACATGCACCCCACAGTAGTTAAACTTCAACGACGACCTAAACCTTCACTGGGACACAATACAAAATACAGTGTAGTCAGAGTCTCAGACGTCTATAGGCAAGGGCCACTGTCAACCCCGTACAGACACAAATGCAAAGACTGCAAAAGTATAGCATGCACTTTTAGCACCAGCATCTGTATGTACATATGGAAGTGGAACGTTGCGCAAATGACAGCAAAAACCCAGCTTCTCATGGAACTGCGGGAAAAAACAGGAGCACGGGATGTCAAAGTTGATGGATTCCTATGATAACAGACTTGTTTTGCCAGTTCCTGTTCTATACTGATTCTGACTCTTCACCATGACGGGAGTATAAATAACTCAGACTACCTTACAATAATTAGAGACATGCAATACAGAGGATCTACCTTCAGCCTCCTATACAGTATAGTCCGCAATGAATATTTATCCTGGAATCTATTTTATTGTACTCCTGCATCCTCTTTCCCAGACGAACAAAATGGGATGGCAAAATGAAGCTATAGAAATTATGGAAATGACAACCAACTCAAAGTTTTGACTCCAGTCTGCAACCCTTAAACTTCCCACCTGATCCAGCCATCCAAGATAGCAAACTTTCAGGACGAGTCAACACAGCAGGTGACATTATGAATGATATTCCGGAGGCAACTCCAATGGGGAATTGATGGCCGAGTCGGACTTTGCAGTTATTGCAAAAATAGAGTAACCCACTTCAAAAAACAGCTGTCATATAGAGCTCTAACTCTGACCTCCCAAGCCGTACCAATATACAGCAATACAATATAAAAATATGGAACCATGAGCTACATGGTACAAATAGCTTTATTTGCGTAACAGGAACTTAAAATAATACCCATAATTTATTATTCTTTACCCCTACTTCATGATCAGCTTGCGGAAAGTGTTCCGAAAATAATTTCTGGCTGATGCCCAGCTTTATAGACCAAACTGAAAATGAGAGGATGGACAGAGAAATAACAAATCAACTTTATTGGGTTTACTCGATAAGAGAAGAAGCTGCTGGTTTGATAGACTCAGGCTTGAGTCCTTTAGTGGGACATTTAGCATTCGAAGTGACACTCTACGACAGTGCCTGAAATGGAATAGAATTGTGTGCGATGACTAAACTCTGTAGAGAGCTCCTCCAACCCACGAGTTTGTGTCACAGCCATGCTTCAACAGCAATAATTAATACCCGACAGACGCTCACCACCCTTTCACATTATATCTGTACGCGGACCATCCCGACATTATTGTATCCGCACCCTTAATAATGTGATGACCCCCTGCTCTTCCTACAGGCAAACCAAATGTGCAATCTTTTTTTCCCAGAGAGCTCTCTCTCTCTCTCTCTCTCTCTCTCCCATGCAATACTAAACTGCTTATTACACTGTCGAGAGCGAGGCAGGGGCAGGAGGATGCCTTGCTTCCCTTCCAGTGGTTCCTGTTTAGGCGAATCTCCGATAATTGATTACAATAATGAAAAAAAGCATTACAGGACAAAATCAAGATCCTGGCAGAGGCCAGAGTTAGGAAGAGCTTACAGTAGTACAGCCATGCTCCCTCTTTGATGCCGACTTTTCAACGGAGTGCTCCTATTGACAAAACACTTTCCCTCCCAGAACCAACACGAAGACTTTAACTTGATACAAAAACAAAATCTTACGGCAAAAGACACCACATTAGAGGAAGGAGAGACTCTCTCAGGATCCTGTGCCGAGTCTCTTTTTTTTGGTGTCTAGCAGTATACAAATTCCTTATATACAAAGTTCCTCAAGAGAACCAACGAACCAAAACATACCACGTAACAAACCGAAGCACAGGCAAGACAAGCTATATGGGAGATTTAAAGCTACTAAAGCAAATCTAGTTATCACCGTAGATAAAATAAAACTACAACAGTTTCAAATGCAAACAAAACCAGCACACATATCATTTCCAAAGTTGGAGATCAACGAGCCACACAGAGTATATATTTAAGTCACTGAATGTGTCGGTGGACTGTAATCTGGTACCTCCATGAGACTGAGAGGGGCATTAAAAGTTGAAGTCAGACGGATGTATGGAGGGAGGAAAGGTCATTATATATTTTTGGCTTCTCTCTACCAATGCCGACATCAATCGAATTTAAGAAGCTTATAACTCTCATGACTCACAAAGATTCTCAATTAATTCACCATCAGCAGCAGTAGTCACACAAATTCATTTCTGCGAACTCTAATGGTCAGGTACTCAGGCAGTTTAGTTCCTGGACGGGGAAAAAATATCACGACTCTCTCTCCCTTTTTGTTTTTAAATCTCATAAATTCTTTAAGAGACGGACTTGAAAATTACAATGTCCTAGAATAGAACTGTGATGGACTAAATTCGTAAAAATAATTTTATTATTATCTTTTATTTATCCCCACCCTGCTTGTTGAAGTCAACGGAAAAGACGGGCTGCTACGGAATCAGTTACAAGGGATTAAGTGAAATGAGACACGGCCTGGAGACAGTACAGAACTTGATGGACATTGTAATGCTTCCCCAAAGGAGACACACCAGCCAGGAGCAGACCTACATTATGCACATACGTGTTCGGTAATAAAATGTCGATTCTTATACATCCCCGTATAAAGTAAATGCAGCCACAATGACTGGAGCCAAGTAATGAACACACGCGTAGGTAAGTAAGTAAGCCGAGGGAAATGCATAATACATTTGCAAGGTCTACACGGCTATCGCAGAAAGTCCACTGTATCGATTTTAATTCAACTCAGTCAGAGGAGGTAAATGTGAGGACGATTCCCCTCTCTCTCTCTCCCAGCCTTAACTTTATTATTAAATGCAACTGAGGTATAGTTTTCAGGGAAATTACTAAAGTTGCCAAGGAACCGTAGCTCCGACAATAATCGCTCTCAACATGAGGAAATTGAGGTACGAAGGTTAGTACCTCTTTACTTTTATTAAACTTTCCTTCAAGTGCTTTAGTAAATGGACTGTATTTATATATGTATTCATATATATATATATATCTATATATATATATATATAAATACCTCCTACATTTTAGAATAACAATTTCTACCCGACACATTCCACCTCCAATAATATTCCTTAGCATTACATTTTATCTCATATAAATATTTATGTATGTTAGAATTTAGCATGAAAACTTGTAATCTAACCTCACATCATTACTAGTTGTATTGGAACAACGATCCAAAATCCACATTTTAGACTATAGGAACCCCCGCTCAAGCCATACTACAGCGGTTTCATTCGTATATCCCACGAATTTATTCCATTTCAAGTTCCCATTGAAATCCTCTCATGAAACTATACGTAGCACAGTGTAGGGATCAGACTGCTCCAAAAAAACAAACTTCTAAGGACTCCTTCTGCAGTGGGTGACGGTGACTGTCATTTTGTCGGGGGATTTAACTCAATCTCAAAATATAACAGGTCAGAATATATGGAGTAAATTATTTTTTCGGATCCGCACTCACTCTCAAACACAGGCCAAGTACAAGGTGCAACTGAGGAATCAAGAATGAATGCACATCGGGAGCCAGCCAGAGCTTCATTATCTTGGAACGCCAACAAAATCCAGCCTTTGAATTTGTGTCATATCGTATTTCCTTATCTCAAATACTTAGTAGATTGGGACACTTTGTACGATACGAAAAGCCACTAACTATGCAAGATTTCAATGTCAGCACTCAGCACTCTTCAACTTTAGCACCATACACACAAAAATTTAAATTATCTATTTCTCTCAACTCTGAATTAACCTATGGGTTCCAACACTCACACATTATGAATGAATATGAGCCTCTGTGTAATTAGGCTAATAATGAGTTGTAATTAATTGTCACGAGTCCGCAGCCCCCTGTTATCAAGAGGATTTCTCCAGTTTAAATCCTCAACGATTTGTAAATTTACTGATATGGATCTCAATGAGGTCATCCTTCCCATCCTCCCAAATGCATAGTAACCTCAGACAAAGTTGCATCAATGTGTGTGTGAATGTGATGGTACAATAAGCCGAGCGTGAAATCAATCATTGCAAATCTTATCAAATTCATAGATGAAACTTTTATTGCTGTAGATATTTACAGTTAGTGGTGCAAGCTGTAATAATTATTATTATTGGGAAGGACGAAAATAAATAATCCTCATAGAACCCCGTCCTTGGGAAATATGTCACGAACCATGAAAATACCCTTAGCATCAATACCAATTGCATCAAGCAATTCCAACAGAAAGCATCCATCTCGAGCCGTAATGCTCACTACCATTGCGTGATCCCGAATGAAAAGCGTGAATGCATGGGGCCAGAGAATTCTCAAGGAAAAATTGTGACCCCTCATTGGAAATAACGGCAATTAGTCTAACATATCTTTTTCCAGATCACCCGATATGTACACACATAAGCAGGAAATAGTTGAACGTTTCCCAAAAAGCTCAACATCAGATGAGAAGATACGGGATTTGGGGATCGCTGGAACAGTGCACACCTTTAACGTCCTTATGCATCTTCGATGCTAATAAATACACAGGGTTTAAGGTGAAATATTCAAGGGATACCATCAAACATGAAAATACTGTACCGGCTACATAACCTCCAGCCGGGGACAAGTTGATAATATTTTTAATCATTTTAAAACTCCAATTATTTAAGGAAAGGGGTTCAGAGAGGACCTGCAGCACTGCAGCAAAATACCATCAGCCAGCAATCTCTCCCCTATGGACTTTTGTGTAGGTAGATGTAACTATACTCACACATCGTGCTATCTGGGGGTCTCTCCGTTCCACAACTCATGGAGCAGAAACTAGGAGTTCATGTATGAAATAATTATGTATGAACGTACAATATGTATATCTAAGGCATATAGTGCAGGTGATTGAGCAGGAGCGTACCCCATGTCTTGCCTCTACGGTTACCCAACTCGACAAGAAATGGAAGTTCCATGCCAAGCAACACAAAACCTTAACCATCCTGTTGTCCTCTCCATTCCAGTATCAACAAAACCTTCCTTTCGATAAAATTGCACAGGGAAATATCATTTTAAAATCCTGAAATTCAATAGAGTTGAAGTAGCAGTGGAGCTCCTTTATTTTGATAATTGATTGACGAAATACAAACAAAAGTTTTTATTTGGATAGATATCAGGGGGGTGAAGAGGCAAAATGGGACACATATACATTTTTGCTCAAAAATAAAATGGTCTACGTGAATTACAAAGCTGAAAGCATGCATCCTCAAAATTAAAACAAACATATAATGTAATCTAAATTTGTCATGTATTTTTCGTTGTAAAATAAACAGCACGTAGTCCATTTGGTTTCTAATTGTTAATACCCTTCGTCCGTTTTTTATACTACGTAAATAAAATGATGTGTAGAGATCATCTTGCTTCCAATTGACAATGCATCTAGCTCATTTTGTCGCCTCACTGACAATATCTTCATTGACCATAAGGCCTGATAAGAAAAACACATTTTTTCCTCAAGCGTGTGGAGTCAATTATATGACGTATTTTTTTAGTTCCCCGCAAATATTTACACACAGACACTATTCTTTAGTAAATTAACGGGAACTCCGTGAACTTTCCACGCATATGTACACACATGGGATGATAAGCAGGAAGGAGAGGTGTGAAAATGAAAAAAAGAGAGATGATTGCTCCACAACTGACAACTCATCATGATATATGACATAATGTGCACACCTAGACAGCCGTACATGAGAAAGGGATTCCATGTGCACAGGAACAATCCTTCGTTTCATACCATTGACACGCTAAAATGTATGAATCTTATATTTTTTTATACCTCCTCCTTTGCACCACTCAAGTCAGATTACTACATCCAATGCCAAGTCAATGCCAATTGCCAGCGCTGTTTCACTTCAACTTTTTTACTTAAACCTTCCACGCCAGTGCAACGAGTCAAGATCTATGTAGGTGCATAGTCCACAGCCGTCTTCAGAGCCAAGGGAGGATATGGAACATGTATACATATATATATATATTTGAGCCTGTCAATAAAACTTAATATTGAAGGTTCCCAATGCCTAGTGTGCTCAAAGTGGTACAGTTCCATGACAGAGAAGGCGACTACAAGAGAACAAGACTTTTCTACTCTACAAGAAATAGTACAACTATGCTCCTTGCAAGTATCGTATCCCCGTATAGACCCAGACGTCAAGGCTGGGAATGCCATACATATGACATTTATAGTTACCTACATGTGTTTGGGTAAATCCCTACATGAAATCTCAGACTCAAGTGCTTCTGGAATGTCACTACAGACGAACATGCAAAATGATGGTAGACGCAAACGCTACAAAAAAAAAGAATCTCGATCCGTACAATAGTACACTTGCGGAGTAAAACTGTACTTACTCCTGCAGTGTGTGTATGACAATCCATGAGCTAAAATTTAAGCGTGAAGCTACTGTTTCAGTGGTTTTTATCTGTGACCATGACCATTTGGCCACACATTCATATATATACACGCTCTTCGCGAATCAAAGTATTAGATGCGTCGGAGCTGAGGCAAATGGAAAACATATTTTCCAATCGTTGATCCCTGGCAAGGTTACAAAGTTTTAGCACGAGTTACAAATTACTCAGAAAAAATATCTATGTAAGAAAACTAATACTGAGACTAGAGTTTAATCCTGCAATTACTCTCCTCCCATCATAGCTTGAGGATTCCTGTGTATGTAAATATAAATGCAAAAGCCCTGACCTGACAATGAGCTGCAAATCTCTGAGTAAACTACAACTTACAAGTAGCGAAAACTATACACATGTATCTACATATTCCATCAGCCCTAAAAAAACCAACTATGAGCCTCTTGCCGAGTGACATTCACTCACGATATATTGTAGATATAATTTTTAAAGGCCCATCAACACACTGAACCGCAAATAAAAACAAAGCTCAGCATTGTGACTTCGGACACTGCAATGCTTATTGTTTGTGCTGATGTCTCATCTCTCTGAGCTCATAACACATTAGTCATCCCTTCAAGATACAGTTATAGTAACTCTGTAAATACTATAAAAAACAGCATTAGATGGCTGGCAAAAATGCAGCCAGCTCATTACATTACGTCTTTTACCTGTTATAGTTGGCGTACCTTGAGCACGCAATGCAACACAAGTACTCAGAGACACCGTAACCGTAAATCCTGCATATACAAAGAAACAGAAAGTGTTGTTGTCCACTATATGATGAGATGCCTACTCGGCTGGTCTGCTGTGTTGACCGTACTTTTTTTTTTATTCCATTCCAGTCTCTCTTCGAATACCGTGCTCTGCTCCCATATTTTATTCTGAGGGAGCCAAAGCACTTTTTTTTTCACATTCGTAGGAGTTCATCTCTTGCTCTTCCATGAATTATTACTCCCCGCACTTTCAGCCTTTTACTTCATGAGTACCTCCCAATGTACATATGTAAGAACTGTGTACCATTGATAACATACACTTGAAGATATTCCGCTTAAAATAATATTCCCATGAAAAATGTGCCACAATTTTCAAAAATAGGAATAAGACCTTGATTTGAAATGTGTGCAGAAGCTCCGGAATGAAGACCAGATGCCTGCTCCGTGGCAGACCAGCCTCCATTGGGTGTACATATGCACTGCCTCAAAGAAAAACGCTAGATTTACTTTTTAACACTATATCACTGCTGCGTCGGAGCCCGACCTCCAAGAACTCTCAACTTTTTAAGGGTGCATAGGAAAATCCTACCTTCCTCATATCCCAAGTACAACATGCCCAGAGTAAGTTGTTGACATAAGGGGGAAAAAAGTATTTCCTTGGGCTTCAACACTGCACTTATGTATGTACGTCCCTGTCATAAATATAATTTTTATTGATCTATTTCAGTCTCCTCGGTCTAGAATCTCAATGTTGCGATTAAAATGTGAGATGAAGTTCCTATAGATACTCTGAATTCCAAATTGCAAACTACTGGCAAAATACTTATTCTTTACATTATCCTTCAGAGATCAAGCAAAACCTGAACCCGGGACTGTTTTCCTAAAGTCATGGATCCCCAGTAGTACATATGTACATTTGTATCTGTAGACACTTCAACAGAAAATTAGTAAAAACCCAGACAGTGACGTCGCTAATATCCGCGACAAACCCAAATCTAACTTGGCTTTACAAAAAGGATGAGAGGCGAGAGGCTCGAGTTACCAAGTTCTAGGCGTATTTAAGGACTTCACTTTAAACAACCTATTTAAAACACCCCAGTCAATTACGGGAGGACCCATAGGAACCTACACACACGCATTTTTCCTACAGGATAACTCTGCAGACCTACACTACACATATGTACATATGTGCGGACGTAATTACTACAACTGGTCTCAGTATCATGTCCAATGCCCACAGTAGTAACTAAAAGGACGTATGTTATCAAATATATTCTAACAAAATAAATCATGCCCGTAGTAGCGTCGTAACAAAAATCATTAATTCTGGTGTCTCACAAAATCATTATTTTTGGTATCTCACAAAAATAATTATTTCTGGTATCTCACAAAAATCATTATTTTTGGTACCTCACAAAAATCACTATTTCTGGTATCTCTCAAAAACCATTAAGCTCACTATCAGACCAAATTCATTTATCCTGGTAACACAAATTAATTCATGTGACAGCAAAAATAATTACTTCTGGTAACAAAAATGAGTGAATTCTATTTGAAAAACATAATCAATTCCGCTGTGGCAAAATTAATTAATCCTGTACAACTTCCCAATGATAATCAGCTCTGTGGGAAGAATAATGAAGAATAATTCCGCTTGAACGACTTTTAACAATTCTATAATAACTATAGACTGTATTATTATTCTACTTGAAAAAAATTGAACAAACTCTGCTTTTGAACAAACGTGAAAAAGCAATAATCCCACTGGAACATTTATAATCAATCGTAACCAAACAAAATGAAACTGTGAAGGAAGATAATAAAGTTGAAGTACCTATAGTTGGTTACGTTAAATGCATGAGATTAAAATGACATGACAATATATAAACAAGTAAGAATTAAATCCCAGAGACAGAACTGACGCAAGGGAGACCCAACACGATAAGGACGCCTGAAGTTCGAGCACAATGAAACATTTACTAAAAAGAGATTTGAAGACGTCTGGGAGAGATGACGGACTATTGACTATGACTGATTGTGAGTTTAAACGGACGAGGAGTCCAAGAAGAGTTAAATTGAAAGGGTGACGTTACCTATCAGAAGATTCGGAGGAGTCATATCTGTCACTTCGTCTTTTCCCCTTATCCGTTGCAGCGATGAAGTCCAAATGTGAGAAGGACGAGTCGCTACTAGTTTTGTTATTCCTGGAGCGGCCATTAGCCTGAGCCACGGCGGCTCCTGTCACTGACATGGATTCACACTCCCAGTCTTCAGTCATGTCCACGCCACGGTCACTAATAATTATCCGATCACTACCCTCACCGTCACTATCCTTGTCCACACTACTACTGTGACCATGGTGGTCGACAACTGACGTGACCATTGAACTGTCCGCCCCTTGGAAGTCGTCGTCGAGTTCTATCTCTAATGGACCAGCAATCTCTTCATCCGACTCGAAGGGCCCCACTAATACCCGGGTGTCGCCCTGTCGCCCGTACAAGTCCACACTCATCACATTACAAGCTCACTGGTGCCCCTTCAGATGATATCCAACAACAACAACAGCAACCACACTCACGTCCTCAGCCATCTTCACTCGCGGTGAACTTGCCAATTGCCAACTTCCTCTCAGGCTCTCAGTCTCTCTCTATATACTTGGGCTCCGTCTTCCTCACACACTCACACACACTCACGTATACACACTTTCAGACACAACACACCACCGCCGCAGACAATCTCCTCGCACACAAGTCCCACACACACATACACCATATACTTACTCTCCGGACTTTCCCTTTCCCCTCATTCTCCAGGAATCTCCTCTTCGAAAACACCCAACGAACAAAAAATCCTCGTACCCGCCATCGTTCGAGTACTCTTCCCATGCTGTAATATACCGTTCCATCCGTCTATCCAAAATACTCAAGGTAGTCTTCCATCCCATGTGTACAGTCCACTCTCCTTACAACAGACCCCTGAACCTGAGCACTGTCTCTCTTGAACAAGATCCTTTGGACCTTACTCCCCTGAGTAAGTCCCTGTTTTTCTCTCTCCACAATAGCATATACATATGCCTTTATAAAAGTCGAATGTGACTTGTCTCACCGACCCAACCACTCATAAGGTTCTACTGCAGTCATATATGTACACGCTAACTACTCATTTAACTCCTATTATTATTTACTTAGAGACACTCATGCGGTGGTCGGGCTCTGGTATAGAAAGGAAAAGTTTAAACTAACCAAATTATGACGACTGTTTAATTTACAGTAATTACCTGTGGACATGTAATTACTTCTTCCACACATCTCTGTGCATGCACAGCCTCCTTCCCACAGTCCTCACTTTTTATCATAGTACAAGAAACACTCGCTATGCAGATATGACGGGTCTCTGGATAAAAGGGATTGCTCGCCATAACGGATTGTCTTATCCCTAGGTCTCCTGCTCATTGGTATAGACAATGATGACAAATAGGACAGTGGAAATATAACGGAGTTTTTTTTTTTGTAATGAATCAAAATCAACGATTCCCATAAAAAATGTATTATCGTGAGAGTCGCCTGCATTCAATGAATTTCTGCTCTATCTTATGTAAGCTCCTTTCGCTTATGGCTACAAGCGCAAGGTACACATATGCTGGATTTTTACTCTGTTTATAGAATGCTGCATAGAGGTATCTACACATACAGTAAAATCTCATTTAGAGGGATATTCCCAAGGAGATTTGATTCCCTTGGAAAAACCGTCCCTTGCAATAATTACATAATTATTAAGTATTTTGTGACAGATGACTACTTGTGATAGATGCTTGCCTCCGAATAACAAATCCCTTATGAGTTCAGCCCTACCAGGCAGATCGTACTGTAGAGCATTTGCAGAGAGGGAGTAAAATTATTTTGAAGCATTGGTACATAGATAAATGATTTGAAAAAAAAATACGACGAAGAGTCTCTCATTAATAAATAAGGTTCAAAAATATACGCAGTATGGAGTAGTAGTACAGCTTTTTAGTCCCATTTTGTATGGGTTCAGTTAAATGTGGGATTCATTTGAGTAAGTAATCAGAAATGCATGTAAGATTACATGTTTTGTGTGAAGAACTGGAGGTTATAGGATATGGCTCAAAACCTATACGGATGGAAGTTCAATGTGAAGGGTTAAATATTTTTCTGATGACCGTTTGGTGTGTATTACCAGGAGGTTGCAATAATTCCTCTGGGGATACACTTTTCCTACGAAATTGAGTATATAATGGGAATGCTGAATTTAACCCGACCATATCTATGCATGTGATTATGATGGCCAAGAAGCAGGTTTACTTTCAGGGGTCTCACCTTCCATTTCTTTAGATATTGTGATACTCCGATAGGCTCTCTCTCTCTGTCTCTCTCTCTCTCTCCTTCTCTCTCTCTCTCAGGGAGCACCTGTCTATCCTTTTATATATGTGAGTCATGTAGTTCTTTGGTTGTTTTTCAAGTTTTCATCCGTCCGGTATTTGCATGATTTTGTATAGCTTTTGAGCCCATACCACAAGGGATTTTAACTTTACAAGCAAAGCGTCTCTCAAGGAGTCCGTGTATGTATGTGTGTGTGTGAGTGTGTGTGTGTGTGTGTGTGTGTGTGTGTGTGTGTGTGTGTGTGTGTGTGTGTGTAGGTAGTAGGTAGAAAATGGAAATAATAATATCCAAGCGTATTTTCAGATACATAACGTGTGAGTGCGAGCTTGTGTCATCTTCCAGTCATTCAACCACCCAATCCAGCCGCCAGACGGTTCTCCTCCTTTTGCTCTATACAGTGTACTATGCAGTAAAAAGGACGCACCGTATATCTCGTCAATGAAATGCGTTCGAATTTTGTCTGGCCGCATAAATGCATATGGGAGTATATATAGGAGCCCCAGACAAAACGTGAGGTTTTATAGGAACAAACATGCGAACGTGAACCAAGGACGGAGTCTTTTACTGATCCCATGCTTTTCCTTATATACGGCTTGTTTGGAATGGGAAAAAAACTCGGTGCATTGAATCCTCATAGGTTAGTATGTACACACTTTTTTGGGGGGTATGCATGCATACAAGCTATACTTAAGAATGCTTCGCTGGTGTGAGGCTTTTGACCTTATCAAGCGAAATACCCTTCTCAAGATGTCGCGTCCAACCGGATCCAGAAGGAAGGCCCTATCACCTAACGTTGGCAACTTCAACGATTTCTCTGCAGATTTTCTCCGAGGCTTCGAGCAAAGCAGTATTTAGAGGGAGCTCATAAAAACCATTGTCAAGAGCATCCTAGTTCGGGGAAGTCTCAACTACCCTTTTAGATTTTTACGTGTAGTAAAAAAAACAGTCTGTCTTCTCAAAATTCCAAATGATTCCCTTAGAACCACATGTATACATATACAGTAGAGGGTTCTCTCTGTATAGGAAACCCCCCTGACAAGAGAATTTTGTCTGTAAGGACACAATTTTATTTCGACCAAGTTCCCTTTTTGGCCCGATATTGATTCTTGGTCCTTAGATTTTGTGACACGTTATATTATCCTGTCTTCAGCATGCTTTTAGAAGGGTCAGATTTCGCTACTTTAAGGCCTCCTATAAGGGCTGCTATTATGGAACTATGGAAGGAGTGCACTGTCTTGACTTTTTTGTGAACACAAAGCACAATAATAAAATATGAAGACTCATAGCGGCTTGCTCGTCCTTATTTAGCCCCAAAGGCCTTTCATTATTGCTGTTTAAAATAGGATTAGTGCGTCGTAATTTTAAGCTGGAAATGACTTGAGAAGTATTTTTCCTGATGCTCATATAAAATTATTATACAGTAATCAAGAGTACAATGAGAGCTTTTGATAGGGGATTTTCCGCGCTTGTCCCCGTAAATGCTCCCATTATTTATGGCTATTGTGAGCTGTAAATTCTGTGAGTAATTCTTTTTACAATGGTTGTATCACTCAAGAGACATTCTGTCAGTTTAAGGAGCAATCTATCTTATATTGTGCATTAGCTTGTTTTTATTTTTGTACTAGAGGAGTCGGTGCTTTGAAGGAATTAGGAGTAGCAATAAATATGTGGATTAAGGTTGCTCATATTAACTTTAACAAGGATTTTCAGTGATTCAGGAAGCTCCGTGTAAAAATCTGCTTAATGGGAGGAGAGGAATTTCTGAGTCTGCAATTATTTTTGATGTCTATCAGAATTGCAGGGATTCTTTGCTAAAGAACGTATTTACTTTACCTGCAACGAGTACTCTCACATTTAAAATGTGTTACTAGCAAGTCTGGTTTTTTATTCAAAATACTTTGAATATAGAGCGTTTAACTATTTTGAAAGTATTTTTTTTACGTGGGTAAGAAATTTATGACAGCGTTGTCAAAATTTGTCGACCCTGTTTACTCTCATATTGTATAACTTGAACCCGAGCTACTGAGTCTGGTTCGGCATATTATATATATATATATAACGGCATACTGTTCGATTGTATCACCAGGAAGGTACATTGTTGAAAAATGGCAGAATAATACCCAAAATTAATTGTGTAGGTGGCAGCACATGTTGGAACGATGTGGTTGGTAAGTTCATTATTTTACCAACTTGAAGCTGACAATTGTTACGTTGAAACCGTCTAAGGGAGTGAACTTCCGAAGCATCTTCAAGTTTCCATCGTGGTTTGCAAAATGGATGACGTAATTATTATGCAAAGGGAATGATTACAAATGGATGTGAATATGTATTACAATTTATTTTATTGGAATCTTTTTTATGTTTCAAACTATCTCTAAAATTTTGATGGTCGAGTAAATGTGGAAAAATCTAATTATGAATTTGCAAGTAATTTTGAAATGCTAATTTATAAATTTTGAAAACGCTACGTGTAAAAATAATATGGAAGAAATCTGAGGAATCAAATTAACCGATAATTCCAGCTCCGATTCCACCACCGTAGAGACCAGCTCCTCCAATAAGACCAGCGCTTTCGATGCCAGCGCCTCCGAGACCAGCTCCTCCGAGAAGAGCGGCGCTTCCGATGCCAGCTCCTCCGAGACCAGCTCCTCCGAGAAGAGCGGTGCTTCCGATGCCAGCACCTCCGAGAAGAGCGGCGCTTCCGATGCCAGCGCCTCCAAGACCGGCTCCTCCAATAAGACCAGCGCCTCCGAGACCTCCGTGACCAGCTCCTCCAATAAGACCGGCGCCTCCGAGACCTCCGTAACCAATTCCACCCAAACCGATTCCACTACTAATGCCATAACCAATTCCAGCCCCACCCCCGAGGCCATAACCGAGTCCAGCTCCACCAAGCCCATAGCCGATTCCACCAAGACCAATGGATCCGGCGGCAGCCATGGAGGCAAAAGCCAAAACAACAGCCTGGAATTTAATCAAGATACAAACAATATGAACACATAATCAAAACAAATGTCCGAATCCCCGGAAAAAAACGAGTTTTGATTTATATAAGTATTCACTAAACTAACCAAAGATTTCATCATTTTGAAGTTGAGTAGTTGAATTTGGAAATCCAAAATTTGATGTAATATTTAGTTCTACTGAGATTACTATTCAGGAGATGTCGATGATGAACTGGATACTTTCCAGGAATTTCCACCAAGTTTATATACCAAGTAGTTATGTATGGGGAAGGTATTTTCCTTCAAATCCTATCCGTAATCCATTCCAACCTTTTTGGAACCACATACCATTTCTACAGACCATGAGCCGGTGTCATATATGTACAGCCAGTACTTCATCAATTCCTTTGTCCACACCTGGTACAGTTTATCACAGGATTTGTAATATGGAAGTTATTAAAAATAGAACAAAAACATCAATAGCATATAGGGTAAATAATTGATCTCTCCAATGTCAATGCAATGCCACATTCCTGTGTGGTAATTATGAAATACATTGAGGCAGAAAATCCGCAGTTAGCAATCAAACCAAATAAAAATTAGGGTCGTTCTGACAAATGCTTGGAACCAAATAAAATAAAGTATTTTTTGTCAGTCTCATTGTAGTCAGCACATCCTTGCTATTTTTTAATGCCGTTGTCGCGGTGTGTAAATGTATGTTTAATGGGATACCCAAAAACCTCAAGCATAAATACTGATTGCCTGTAAGCCTTTGCTTCTAAAGAATCATTCAATATTGAGGAATCATACACGTAGTTATATTTTATATAGCACACAAACGGAAGGAAAAAAGGAAGAGTGTGCAAGTCCCTTTGATAGCATTATGTGAGTATATGTAAGCTTCAGTTTTAATGCCGATCGCTGTGTAAGACACTCACAGAACTCTTGGAGCAAAAATAAAGGATTCCACAATGAGTATAATCAATACCAAATAACTATAAATAAATGTGTCTTCACAGACACGCCTGGAAAGCTCCTGGTGGAGCCATAGTGCTTTGAGAAAGCTTATATAAGTATATAGCCATAAGTTATTGCTGTAGTTTCTATAAATATTATCTATTCTATATAAATTATTTACGAGATATTGCATAATTTAAAGTTTCTTTCATGCCGATTCACTACGTAAATTGCAAATAAATGTTTTCATAAATATGTCTTGCCCTTTTGCTGTCATTTTAATAGGAATTTTGTTGTCGTCACAAACTATAGATTTGTTGTTGTTTGTAGGATTGTGAACGTTTGTTTCTAAATGTCCAATATGTGGTGAGGAATATTATCGCAAATGTGCATACTGTCGTAGCACCTGTAGTAATAATTCTTATACCATAATTTTTTAATGCAAACGCAAATTGCAGAGAATCTCCAGATCATTGAATCGGAGAATCATAATTGTCTGGGATCGTGAGGACGGGCCAGTGCACACATCATTGTCAACACTCCGGGTCGAATAGTGTCACCCACTGTGTGTTGAATAGTTCTCCATCGTTTTATTCCAGGCAGCGAGTCATGTCATGTTTCTTAAAATCCTGAATAATTTAGGAAGTGAATGTTCAATTCCGTGCTTATTTACACGGAATGCTAAATGTCAAAGCAGGAAAAGGTGATTTGGGACCAGATACATTTTTGTAACATTCTATGCGTAACAGGTCGCAACATGTTATAAACAATAAATAGTAATACAAATAGTAATTTTCCGTATGCATACTTGATAGCAGACATTACTGCAGGACAAAAGGGTAAATAATTAATAAGGGTAATAAATGAAGGGTAATGAAAGACATATTAGTTGTCAGACCACACGAATGCAATATTTTGCATTAAAACGCTCCCAGGCCTTACATTATTGTCAATGCCAATGAGGAAGTGCAGCTAAAAAGGACGGCATTAGATCCACCAGAAAAACTCCATGACGCTTAATTCCATGTACTATATGGATATGATATACTGTACTTGACAAATGAATGCAGTCTGAGGTCAGACTGAAAGAAGTTAAAAAGATCTGTGTAATTATTACTACAAAATATCGGTACAAGAGATTCTCAAGACACCGAAGATGTTTGCTCCTTTAAAACTAAATTTTCTATTCTAATTACAATAAATCTAAAATTTAATATGATAAATAGGCGGAGCTAGTTAGGTTACGGACAATGACATATCTTCAATAGGCAAGTAAATGGATATTTTCAAGAATTATTGGGGCTACAGTCATCAAAAATATGCGACAAAGTCGAGAGTTTTTGGAGATTTTTAGATATTACTAATTTTATTGGCGGGGAAGATTTATCCCAAATATTTTCTAAGGAACTTTCCGGGGAGACATCCAACAGTTCTGTACTTTGAGAATTGGCCCTTATTTGAACCCGTAGCACGTTGTCATTTGGGAAGTCTAGCCATAACAACTGCACTGGTTGTTTCAAACGCATGGCTTGGAGCCCTCTCTATTACAAACATAACCACTGAGTGTATTTAGGCGCGAATTAAACTTTTTAAACCATTGGAGCTTGAATTTTTAAGCGAATCTTGTCCTTGCATTTCCTGTTCTCATTTCGCAATTCAATTCGAAATATACAACAATTAAATAAGCTAAGAGTAGAGCACTCCAACACTATCTCTACTTTGTGTGATTTCATTTCGTGCTTCAGACTTTTATTTAACTCTCACTATCATTTCTCCAGTGAAGTAATTGAATTTTTTAATGTTAATTTAACCATTTATTTCGGAGTTTATGCCTTTGGTTGATTCCTAAAGTACTAGGGATTTAAATTATTTTGGGAGGATGAACTCTCCGGACTCAGGTTCGTTGCATGACCTGGATCTACCAGGCCCAACTGTGAGCAGAGACGATGATGATCTCAAGGATGATGATGATGGGTCAAGGAGCTTCCATGAAGATTCCTCTCTGGGACTGGGTGATCTTGGGAGTGATTTGAAAGCAGCAGCCCTTGAAGCATCCGAAGAAGCGAAGAGAGCCTATAAGGAATATGTCAAAAGTAAAAAAGAAATGGAAGAAGAAGAAAGAGAAAAAATGCAGTAAGTATTTTTGGAAATTGTATTAAATTGAATAATAAATCAATAAAATTATTGAGATTTTAGAAACTTTTAAAAGTATAAGTTTTAAATGAAAACTTTAATTTAATCAAATGCTGCTATAACCTCAATAGGGTCCTGGTGTCTAATTTCACCGAAGCTCAACTTGATCGATACGAAATGTATCGGAGATCTGCCTTCCCGAAAGCTGCTATCAAACGAGTAATTTTGTTTTATGATACTGGATTTAATTGAGTGTTGAGCGTGCTTCTGCTTTTAGGGTTTGCTTCTATGAGGTATGGTAGGTTTATATGGGAGCTTGCTGAAAGTTTTGAGATAAAAGGTGGGAGGAATTTGTTGAATTGCTTGAGCATTGGAAGTGGAAACTTATTTATGTTAGTATGGAACTGAACTAATGACTGTGTTTTGTGCTATAATTGTGTTATTGTATGATATTGCAGTTGATGCAGACTATCACTGGGAATTCGGTCTCTCAGAATGTTGTGATTGCTATGTCTGGTATTGCTAAAGTTTTCGTCGGCGAGATAGTTGAAGAAGGTAATGAGGAATCGTGATTGTAGTGCATAGAAATGGGTGGACTTGTGAAGAATACAATTATTTGACTTATTTTATGTTCGGCAGGTCTAGATGTAATGGAGCGTTGGGGAGATACTGGGCCAGTTCAACCGAAACATTTACGGGAAGCTGTAAGGAAGATGCGCCTTAAAGGGATGGTACCCAATTGCAAGACAAGACGATTTAATCCGTTTTCTGTGTAAACATTTTGGATTAGGGGTATGCAAAGTTATAATTTATTCTCGCGCACTTCAAAGGAAGGTTGTTCCCTTCTAATAAATACTGTTTATCATTTTCATTGATCAAAATGTTTTAAAAAATTACCTAAAATAGATTTGACATTTTTGAATGTGTAATTTGTAACGATCATTTGATCAGTTCTGTAATTTGAATAATAGTCAATCATTAAGGAGTATCACGTTGACGTTAACTTCTACTTGTTTTAATTTTATGGTGTCAGCCTGGGTGTCTACAAATCCGAAACAGTTTTAAACGTTATACAAGGCTTCCTCTACAAGTTAGATAATTCAACTTCAGTTTTTTTAACATTTTATGGAGTCTTTATATAAAAAATTTGGCTAGAGTGGTATACATTTTGTACATAATAATTTTTTACATTAATCAGCGGCACATAGATGCAATAAAGTCATTCCTGTGTTAATAATAGCATAGTGTTTTATTTTTTCTTTATTTATAGTCATTAATAAGATTTATCATAGCGGTCGCATATAAGTACTTTACATTAGTTAAGTTAATAAATAATTATTAAAAACAAATATGTTCAAAAGATTTTAAATAGTTTTTCGTAAAGGAAGCATCCCTGTGTACTTATACTTGTATATAGTTTTGAGCATTCACCATTTTTCCCTCCAACTTTATTAATGGAATATTGGGACACAAGCACATTGTTCTTATGTTGGTCGTTCATTTGGTAATTGAACCTTTGCTTGTTTGTTTTGTAAAATGCGGTCATCCTGCTGTTCTTCACTTTGTCTACAATAGATTTGGATGAGCAATTATTTGTTTATATTTTTGGTAGCATAAAGCATATTTGTATTAAAAATTAATACCCCGGAAAATACACCCCAACTGCAGTGCAGTTGAATTAAATAGTGATGTGAGGTATAGGTACGATAAACATTAAAATTATTAGTTGTTAATTGATCCTTGCTACTGTCTAGTAAGCAGTAGAACTGCAGTGAGAAAATACCTTTTTACATTGCAGAAATTACTGCAAGTTGTCACTCATTTTGTTGTCGCTCCCGGTTACGTCTAAAAATTCTTGCTTGTAGTTTGGTCATAATTAACTCTATAGGCCAGCCACTGCTCATTAATTTCGTAATTTAAATAAATTATTAGGATGTATTTATTATATTTTATTTTGTAAAAATTTGTATGATTTACTTGGAAAATATTTCGAAGCGTATTGGAAGTTACATTGTAATTATTATTAAATACATTTTTACATACGTATTTACTTATAACTATTTAAGTACTGTACTTCTTAATCGTACCACTGTAAGGTACTCATTTCAAATTTAAGTCAATGATTTCAAAATCATAATATACCATCCGTTTTTCACTAGTAGATTTCACTCTATTTCATCTAGTTAGTGTAGTTAGTACCTCGTCAATTTAGCCTAGGGGTGTTTTATAATTTTTTAAAATTAAATTTATTTGAATTGCACTATCTACCTACTCTTGCCCTCCACTTGGAAGCATTTTAATTTAAATAGCTATCGCCCTGCACAAGCCAACGCGAGAAGCTGACTCGAGAATCGACCTCGACCTATGAGTGGAAGTGTGCGTTGATTATTTTTTCAGTACTTTTGAAAAATTTGAGAAGTAAAAGTGAATTTATTTTTATGCTTGAAGTTTTTTTGTGCTATTTATAGAGCAGATTTATACAAATTGGATTAGCATGGTTGATGGCTGTATATAGTAGAAGGGCTGTTGAATCTACACTGTGTACAATGGAGACGGAGAAGATCCCTGCAAAGGCTGAGAACGGCCTTGGCCAAAAAGATAAACCCAAGATTAAGAAAATTGGATTTGCTGTTGGCTATGCCGTCGCATCAGTGCTGATAATGAGTGTCACTAAAGTTGTACTTACTACTTACACGTAATTTCCTTCATTTTTAATGTAAATTATAAAAAATTCTAATGGTGACAATTATAATCATGCTCATGACGATGTTTCTATTTCTGTTTGGGGTTACTTCCATCTGAATGGATAGTCATGGGGCGACACGAGGACAATGTTAAAGTTAGATTTTTGTGCAGTTCATCTGTTCTATGCAAAGCACAGTGTCCACTCACTACAAGAGACTCCAATTTAAGAGCACTTTACGGTTCAAAAATATTTCCATACATTATCTTTTATTACAATGTAAAATGCTACTTTTATTTTATGGCGTAGTGGTACTTATCTTAGAAGTGCTTTTATTTAGAGGGAGTGTACTGTAAACCGACAAGCAAATATTAGATGTTAATTTCGCTTGCACATAGTTGTTCAGATAAATTGCGTTTAAAAACCACAGTATGTTGAAAATTGGGAGAATCCGTATATTGTAATCGAAGTTTGAAGTTATGTTCTGTTTACCTTGCTTCAGCTTTACCTTGTTTCAGCAATGGTTATTATAGGTTAGTTAAAAAGAAAAATAACGTTACGGAGAAACATACAATTTTGGAGGAGATTCCAGCTTAATGTAGATTTAAGTTTAGCTACCAGGAAGTGGCACTAATTTGTATAAAAACTTGGAGATGCCTGTGCATGCTTTATTTTGCTTGTGGGTCGAAACACCAGAACAATGCAAATAACGTCAGCTTGTGACAGACTGATACGGAAGTTTGTAATTTAGTTCACAATGCATTTATATTATGACGGCATTCCTTGTTCTGTGCCTTTCTCGCAATTCCTCGATCAGACGGGTTTTCTAAGGAATTCGATTTATTGTTCTTGAAATTATAGAGAGAGAGAGAAATTAATCTGCTCTGTCCTTATTCACATCATATAATGTTCTATATAACCGAAAGAAACTGATCTGGGTTTATTATAAAATAAATGTTCATTTTACGTTGGCATTTTTCATTAAAACCTATCTAATAGGTTAGGTTATTATTTATTAGGT
Organism: Allacma fusca; assembly: GCA_947179485.1. Classification (NCBI taxonomy): domain Eukaryota; kingdom Metazoa; phylum Arthropoda; class Collembola; order Symphypleona; family Sminthuridae; genus Allacma; species Allacma fusca. The sequence continues at coordinate 4,113,583 of OX359249.1, forward strand.
TATTGTCGCTTAAGAGACAAAGTGGTCTAGATGCATTTTGGATTAAACCCAAAATAATGAATTTGGTTAATAAACCCCAATTTTATATCAGAGAGGGATTCTAGACATGTCAAGTAAAAATCCATTTATGTAATTATCTGTCATCCATGCTAAAATTTTCTAGCCCGTGTCTGTGAAGAATACGCAACTATACAAATCCTTTGATTTTGGGGAAATGAACAATTGAAGATCCTAAAACGTGCAAAGGATTATTTTGAATCAGGTTAATGTCAATCAACTTTTTCCAACCAAGCTAAAAAACTAATTAACTGTAGCTTTGGTCAAAAGGGGTAAACTTATGTGCTTCAGGAGTTAATTAAATAAATACAAAAAATACGTGGAAAAAACGTTTAGAAGTAGCTGCAGGCATAGTTAAATCAGCTGGTTTATTTTGAAAAGGTAGCTATCATTTTGATTTGAGGATGAGAATCCGGGTTCCAAAAATAATCAGATTGCTTCATCCCTTGTAGAATCTAATGGTTCAAGCGGCTTACATACATGGTCAAATGATTAATGTTTGTTACAATAGGGCATTTTATGCGTAATTATATCTAATGTCTATTATATTTTTCAGATTCCCTTCTCCCACTGTTATTGTCATAGGTCAAATGATCACAACCTTGATTATACTATTTGTGTGCAAGAAGCTGAGATTCGTTCAATATCCTGATCTTTCCAAGGACACTTTTAGTAAACTGCATCCCCTGCCATTTCTGTACCTGGCCAATGCTATTACAGGTCTTGGAGGAACCAAGGCACTCTCACTGCCAATGTTCACAGCTATACGAAGGTTTGCCTTTAAAGCACAGTGAACTCTCCCTATAGGAGCAACCTCTAAAAGAAATCTAACTGTATACAACGATTAAGAATTAATATTACAGTAATTGAGTATATGTCCGAATAGTTTTGCTCCTATCTATGAAACACTTTTATAAGGCGTGTCTTATGGTGAGAGTTGACTGTGCAAATAAGATTCACGATTCATTCAAATTATTGTTCATCATGGTAATTAGAAACATCCAAGTTTAGGTAGAATGGAAATATTTATGCTAAAAATGCCGGCTGAATGCTGCTTAAAGATGTTTTAAAACTTGATCATGTTTGTGAAATTTTTATCCACCTTAATTTTACAGGATAGCCATTTTGCTCACAATGATTTTGGAGTACTATCTGTTGGGTGTGAAAGCTTCCACAGGAATACAGATCTCTGTGTACGTGATGATCATCGGGGCATTTATTGCTGCAATGTAATAATTATTTGTTTTTATAAATTATGTTAAAATTATATACACTATATATTCATTTAATCCCAATCCCTTTCCCAGTGTTATTTACTCCCAGTGAAGGTGGCTTGTGAATGGTATCTCTCTCAATACGAATTTATTTCTAGGAATGATTTTACAGTGAGTCTCAATGGATACGTTTTAGTGATACTGAACAATTTTTTCACGGCAATCAAAGGAGTAATTATTAAGAAGAAACTAGACACAACTGAATATGGCCCGTTCGGACTTATGTACTACAATGCCCTGTTTATGGTGTTACCAGCCGTTGGGATTGCTTTCTTAACCGAAGAATCTTACAAGGTAGAAACTTGTAGCAACCTTAAGGAAATAAGTTTAACCTTTAGAAAAAAATGGCAAAAATGGTCTGTCTCTGAGTAAACTATCCCTTCAATAGAATTTCTAATTGTGACAAAATTATAATCTCAAAAAATGCTGTCATAGTAGAAGGATTCAACCTGCAGTTGAAAGTACTAAAAGTCTGAAGTAGATATGCATAGAAATCATTTGAGAAGAAGTACTAGTTTAATAATATAATTAAATATTTTGTCTTTATATATAATTTTTATCGAAATCTCTAAAAAAAATTACAGTAGTAAGCTCCAGTGAGCTGTAATTTTGATCACTTCGATTGCACGACATTTAAAAAACTATGATCCCTTTAATCTTAGAAAATTACTGACTTTTAAATTGATTCCTTTCAGATTCTTAATTTTACTCATTACGACTGTACTTACTTCTGGGTGAACATGTTCTTCAGCTGCACTCTAGGATTTGTTCTGGTGTGGACCATGGTGGAGTGTACAAATTACAACTCGTCACTCACGACATGTATTGTCGGAGCTATCAAGAATATTGTCATCTCTTACGCAGGGATGTTTATTGGTGGAGACTATGTATATGAGTTTTACAATTTCATTGGAATTAATATTAGCATTGCTGGAAGTGTGTTTTATACTTATATTGTTACCAGGTCTTCTGGCTGATATCCAGTGTCAAAAATAATTTTATTACTGTTTCCATATTGAGTGGTATATAGATTCTTTTATTTTATGATTTGTAATTTTACCTTCAACTAGAAGCCCAACCTTTGTTTAGTTTATTTTGATTCAAAGTAAGTATTCATATGACCAGAAATAATAACCAAAAATAATTTATTGCCGTAAGTAATAATTATCCTTAATATTACAGTCCTAATGTCACTAACCAAATTCAAATTCATATAAACGATTATTAGCTTCAAGGAGGGTAATTATTTAATGTTTTCATTTTATTTTTCCAAATCGGACCCACCTTGAAAAATTTAATTGTAGCTTACTCACAGCAGTGGTATACGTGATATGTACGTCTTGTGGAGAAATAACCTAAATAACCGGTTCACTAATAAAGGGAATTGTACAAGGTACAATAAACTCCCTCTATATAAGCACCCCTAAAGAAGCAAATGACTTATGAAGGAATACTCTCATAATGAAAGGAATTTTCATTAGTAGTAAAATTCTAAATAAAAATTGAGAAGTAGATAATTACATTTATTCCACCGATTCCACTGAATCCTGCAATTACATTTATAGTCATTTCAATTTGCAGGAAATCAATAAATATATATAATGTACTTCAATTGGATAACATTTTGGATTTTATCATTTTACACTGTAATTGCATACTATTTATTTACAATTAGTGCTGAAGACTCTATACCAGCTAATATATAAGTATATAGTCCATCACTAATAATTATTTATAATTTTGAGAAATTGTTTCCTAAAGAGTTGAATAATTAGTCCTATTACTTTCCTTACAACTTGAAAACACATGCCGAGTTTGTATAGGTATGATTCAAGTCACTAAAAAATTTTCTGAAAGATTTTATATTTTCGTACCAAAATAGACTTTGTGTATCCTTCAGATTCATGTGGCATTATTTGGTGAAATTTTCTCAGCTTATAATTTGTCGTAAAATTTTAGGACGTCCGAGATATCAATAAAAACAATAAAGGTCAAGGATATCAAATGTTGTCCGTTCCTCTTTTTTTTTTCATGAGGCAAACACATGTTATTTTTACAGAAGAAATCCTTACAATCTGTATACATTGTAGGTTAAGGAAGTTCAAACAATTTAGACATAAGTGAAAATTTAGTTAAGATTTATTTTGTTTATCAATAAGTAAATATAATTATTATTATTACACTAAATTCATGGAACGAGACTTTGTGTCAACTCGCTCAAATTATGTCACTGATTGTGCAGTGCCACCGATATGATGATAATGCATATACATATAAAAAATCCATAATTTTTTAAAGTGGCTCTACATTCATTTTGAGTTCGTACACAAGTTAATTCTTACACATATGTAGATACTCATATTCTCTTCGCACTCCGTCTGTTTTACTTACAGATTAAGTCAACGTAATAATTTATAGAGACAAATAGTCAATTATATTAACTTTCGAGAACGGGTTTAAATATTAGCCATGTCGTGCTGTATAAGGGTTCCCTTGAAGGCATAACAGTATGTGGAATGTGCAGGGCTACGAATTAAATGCAACAGATTATTTTCTAGAGGGCGCTGACAATAGTGAAAACATTGGTCGAAACTCCAAAGTTCCGAAAATGTATCTAATAGTAATTTTGCTACTTCTAGAAACAATCCTTAAAATCCCACAAAATTAATTATCCGCATCCTCGCTGTATTTACTCCCTTATGCTGAAACACTGGTGTAATAATCTACTAGCCAATGCACACATACACAAAATAAAATGAACAGACACAAATAATAGTGAAAAAGATATTTTAACATGGCCACTGAATACTCTCGTGAGGACCAGGATTTAGGACAAGCTACTGAGCTATTTAAATAAATCCCAATTAACAAAGTGGCAATACATTTTTCGAGTGACAATGAGCAACGGAAATTCCATTCCCTGGAAAAATCTCGCACATCCTAGATGTGGTAACAAATGTAACACGTCCATATCCTAGTAACATGTGTAATCTTATATAGATACTACACCAAGTAGTAGCTAATTGTGCATTCAAACAGAAAGTAAAATTGTGAGAATTTATATAATAATACAGGATTAGACATAAACTTTGCTCCCCATACCCGATCGTTATCTCTTCGGAGTTGACCTTTGTAACACTCAAGTTCTCAATTTTGCAATAATTTGTTGTGTAGATTTTCAATTTTTTTTGTTGATCTAGATCAATACTAGCGGTTGTAGTAGTCAAAAATGTGAAGCACAGTTTGAAATTCTGAAGGATTTCATTGGCAATATTTTATCCCGCCCAATTTTTTAAAGCAACTTAATTTCCAAGTTTCTTTTGCTCCAAATTTCAGATATGGCAAGCACAAATCTACTGAACAAGGTTCAGGAAAATTCCGCCTGAGGAGCAAATGTTTGAAGGAAGTTCTGGCTCTGTCATTTTTTTTCATGGAGGACGCTGCAGTTATAAAACGTTTTGAAAATCCGGGATTTGTAGGAAATTTTATAAAGAATCTTCCTCATTTTAATTCATTAGGTAAATTGACAGTGAAAAATTATGGCGGCAGGAGCCAGAAATCTGAGGCAAGATTATGATTTTTTTTATTGAAATTATTTTCAGATATTAAGGGCCCTGGAAATTTTAATATTGCTTTATGCGTTTGATCCCTGCTACCGGAAATATTGAATTGGGTCAATGAAACGAATTTTATATAATCTGCAAGAAACTTTCCTATTCAATGGGGAACTTGAGACCTGACAGATTCATAGATCACTCCCTTACAAGAGCCAGAATGGGGGCAGAGCTTATAGATTATGGCCAACTCTGCACTCATATGTAAATTAGTAAATGCATTAAAGATTATATTACTTTCCGTTTTACATTAGTTGAATGCGGTACAAGAGTTAAAAATTGTTTGTAGAACTTCTCAATATCTCCACACTAAAGAAAATAATGGAGTCAAAATTCTTTGAAAATCATTTCCAAATTACTGCCTTAAATTCAAGCTACAGGATTTTTCGGTACGTAACAACAGCTGGCAATTGCAAGCCAATTGGACACACATACATAATAAATGTGCTCCGACATTAAATTAATTTTTGGTATAGGAAGTCGGAGAGTGGGTCCTACAATTATTTCACATCTCTTCAATGGAATCCGCAGTTGTGCTTTCCTCCATCAGAGTCGGCGTTGAGTACCCACTTTTACGGGAACGACTGGAGGGAACGGAAAGATTCCTGCAGGAAGTCAGGTTGTCAAAATTGGATTTCTTCGAAATAAGTTTTTGGCGGGGCTCGACACACTCTCCGGAGCTGCTACTTGTTTCATTTTCAAATCGGACGGTGGGGACACTGTCACCTCTGGATTTCTTCGAATCGGACTTTTCCAACAGGGACAGTGGAATATCTCCTTTGCCCATACAGTTGGGATGTTTTGATTGGTTAAAAATTAAATCCTCATACCAAGTATCGGGCTTTTGATTTGGACGGCCTCCACGAAATGATCCGGGACCACCTGGGAAACTTCCACCACTCTGCAATCATCATAAAAACTCATGATATTTTCCCCGTCAAATTCCTCCGGAAAATACGTGACATTTAATAACTCCCACTAACTTCTCAATCATTGTCACACGTATCCGCATTTACATATATGGGTATCATTTGCGTTGATAGCCCCCAGCCCTCATTATATAAAAAATAACTCACAAAACATTCGTTTCCCACAAACTATAGCAAATTATTTTCACAATTTTATGACACTTGTATTTTCCCTACGTCAGTAAATATTTGTGGGCATAGCAAATTTTAGTCTTTTTTTTCAAATTTTAGCCGTTTTTTCAAATTCAACCGTTTTTTTCAAATTTTACCCGTTTTTTTTCAAATTTAACCGTTTTTTTCAAATTTTAACCGTTTGTTTCAAATTTTAACCGTTTTTTTTCAAATTTTAACCGTTTTTTTCAAATTTCAACCGTTTTTTTCAAATTTCAACCGTTTTTTTCAAATTTTACCGTTTTTTTCAAATTTTAACCGGTTTTTTCAAATTTTAACCGTTTTTTTCAAATTTTAACCGGTTTTTTCAAATTTTAACCGTTTTTTTCAAATTTTAACCGTTTTTTTCAAATTTGTCGTTCAAAAAATTTTTAGAAAATCTCTGCTTCAATAATTTTTGGGAAATTGAATATTTTATGTGGAGGTGACTCCTTATTTTGTGGGCTTTAGAGGGGAGGGGGCGGGAAATGAGATGTAATCCAAGTAAATACTACATATGAAAATTGAGGCCATACACAATAATAATTTATGCATGATAATGTCTAATTTAGAAAAGTACATTGAGGAGAAAATGTTACCAATAAATTCTCATGGGCTGCCGTTCCCCGCCCGGCTTTGTACTCCATGTACTGGGAGAAGACGCAGAGTAATGCATACATCTGGAAGACAAATGAAATTTCCATGGATTTATTTTCAATTAAACATTCCTCCTCCGGATCACGCAAGGGAAGAATAATTCCCAAGGAACCTCAGGGAAAAAAACATATTTCACAAGTTATTATCAGTCAGATCGTTTATTGGTAAAAATGTCCAAAGTTTCCTGACCAAGTTTTTTTTTTCTTACGTAATCCCATGTAAACAATAATGCTATTATTGGAGCTCCGTCCAACCATACATTACCTACAAGTCAATTACCGTTTCTGATTGCTCGCATGCCCCAACACAATTTATCCTCGAATTTCCTAACTGGATCAGTCATTACAGGATCTGAGGATTAGTAAAGGGGATTTTTCCAGAGCTACAGTAGACTCATCTAGTTCATACAAAACTTTTCTCCTTTTGCCCCCATCATTTCCTCTCTAATCATACAGGGCCACTAATCCTAATCAAATTCATTCCGTCGTCTTACTTTGCCCCAGTACAGTCTCAAGATACAGGAAGAGCAGACACTTACTTTTTTCTCCAAAAATATTTTTACCATTTACCCCAACGGTAAATTTTTCTATGAAAGAGGAGCTTATTCACGTCGGGAACTCCCCTTATAACGGTCCTTATAAGAGCCTCGGAATTTGAACAGAAATAGCTCATGGAATTAATGGTTAGGAAATGAGATCCAAGGAAAACAGTAGAATTATTTTTAGCCTCAGTAAACGCATTTCTCTCAAGCCCCATCAATCTTAAATTGACAAGGGAAAAATCCAGACAGAATTATTACATTTTTTTTTCTCTCTAAAACCAGGAAAAACATTCGGAGGGAAAAGATTTGTACTCATGGAACACTATTTTTTTGGGGGGGGGGGGAATATGGGAATTCACAGGAAGGAGCGAAAATGAGATTTGTCTAGTTTCACGGAAGAAAATAGGCCTTATATAAGAATCATGGATGCAAAGAGGGCTTTCATTAAAAACACAATCTCACAATCCTACTACAATGCTATTACTTTACGAAGCATAAAGAAAATAAGGTCGAATAAAATCTGCCTTAGTTTTGAAATTCTGCCTTGTTGTTCCTCAACGACGGTCTTGTCTCATATTACTTTTTGGGGAACATAATGTTACCGTGATCTGTGATTACACACTCAGTCCTCCGGTTCGTAAATACCGGGACATTCAATATGTAAAAATATATAGGGACATAGTCCTGGCCCTCTGAGTATAGACATTCCCTGAAAGACGAGGAATGTTAAATACCATGCACGGAACAAACCCAATGCCTTTACTTGTACAGGATGTGCAAATCCTTTTTCTCTCCTCCTAGTCCCTACGTTTATGGAACAATGTTAAAAAAAATTCCAAGTGAAATGTTACACCAAAATGTTTCTTTTTCTAGGAAATTGTCATCCAGATTTTTGAACAAATTTTTCCATAATCATCTAGATCAATAATTGAGACTGGAGTGGTAAAACATGGTCTTAGGAGAGTTATCTTAGGATAATTTCATTAGGAATTTCAATTTAGGAGGCAAATTTCAAATAATTTCCAAAATATTTATTTTTCCCGTAAAATGGACTTAAACCTTGATCTTCTTAAACCCCTGTTGCACTCTTTTAACCTCTATGACCTCAAAATTGACCTGAGGTCATGGAAACAATTTGCAAAGCAAATGTGGTATGATGAGCCCCAGTGAAAAATGTCGGTGGCCAGGAATGAGACGCAAGGCCAACATTTTGAAGTTGGTATTGGGGGGTATTGGTTTGTTGGGAAGCCTGTAGACGGATGTGCCACTAATATCGTAGGCTAGTTTCATGTCCCTTTCATTGGGTTATATGGGAGGGTCTGGATTAGTGATGGGTTGTGTACATTGTACTCCGGGAATGAGACGAATGAGAAACTCAGGGAAACTAACGAGTCTTTTTGTGAGCTTGCTTTCTTCCTCTGGTATTTTCTGACAGGGAATAATTCCATCTGGGGAATAGAGCCCAGACGCACAGAATTTCACGGGTGCAATCAACAACTAATTTTCTGTACAGATGCTGGAGCATGGGGTCAGATTATATACATACAGAGTCAAATCTTAAAATTCTGGAATTTCTAAAGCTCTCACTCCAGTCCTTCGACATGGTCAATCCATTACAACCCATAATTCAATGAGTCTTTTATTACATAACCTCAAACCTAAACCCAAACCATTTTCCCTAATCCTTTCAAAACTACTTCCATCTTCAACTCACGCCTCACCAGAACCCCTCTGTCAAATGAATCCCCACATCTCACTACATTACACAATCCCACACTATTTTCTCCAGGGGTTATAGTTAATGTGCTCCACATTTAATTTCCAGACCGGGGCTTTCCCTCTCTTGTCAATGGCGAACAGCTTTAGGAGAGATGGGAACTCGGAGTAGCCAAACAAGCAGTGAGTTACGGTTTGTCAATTCAGACAAATTCCATTTTCTAAGATGTCCTTCTTTGGCTTTATATTATTTGGACATGGAAATAGAATAGGATACTATTTGCATTTCTCCCTTCCTTACATTTCCATACCCATTCATTTCCAGCCCAATCCGGAGGTGTTCAAGCGTTCTTCAAAGGTCAAATATATAAAATCTCGTTACAACGGAGGAGATTTTTGTTCTTATACAAATCCTGACTTGCATAAATGACTTCTATCATGACTGCTCCGCGAGAGCCGAGGGATGGTGGGACCGATGACAGTACGATCTCGGTATAAGGAAAGTTTCGATGTAAGGGACGTCTCGATGCAAAGGACGTCTCGAAATAAGGAAAGTGTCGATGCAAGGGACGTCTCGACATAAGGAAAGTGTCGATGTAAGGGACATCTCGACGTAAGGAAAGTGTCGAAGTAAGGGACGTCGCGATGTAAGGCAAGTGTCGGTGCAAGGGACGTCTTGACATAAGGAAAGTGTCGATGCAAGGGACGTCGCGATGTAAGGAAAGTGTCGATGCAAGGGACATCTCGACATAAGGAAAGTGTCGATGCAAGGGACATCTCGACATAAGGAAAGTGTCGATGCAAGGGACATCTCGACATAAGGAAAGTGTCGATGCAAGGGAAGTCTCAATGTTAGGAAAGTCCCGATGCAAGGGAAGTCTCGACGTTAGGAAAGTCTCGACGTTAGGAAAGTCGCGACGTTAGGAAAGTCGCGACGTTAGGAAAGTCGCGACGTTAGGAAAGTCGCGACGTTAGGAAAGTCTCGACGTTAGGAAAGTCTCGACGTTAGGAAAGTCTCGACGTTAGGAAAGTCTCGACGTTAGGAAAGTCTCGACGCTAGGAAAGTATCGATGTTAGGAAAGTATCGATGCAAGAAACTGCTCGATGTAAGTGAAGTATCAATGCACGAAAATGCTTGATGTAAGGAAAGTATCGACGCAAGAAAATGCTTGATGTAAGTCAAGTATCAATGCAAGTTTGCTTGATACAAGAAAAGTATCGATGCAAGAAAAGGCTCAATGCAAGAGAATTCTCATTGAAAGTAACGCATTCACTGAGTCCCACACAGTGCATAAGAAATAATTTACAAAATGGTAATTCTGTCAAGAGAAATTTTAGAATTTATTGAAAGGTACAGAAAATCCATTGGTTTTCTATTTGAATTCCTCGTAAAATCTCATATTGACTAGAGGATCAGATTGCATTGGAATGGATCGGAAGTGAAGCTGAATAGGGCTGACTGGAAGGCGTTTACCACACAACGATCCATTATCCCTCCGCAAAGAAGTTTGATTATGGAAAGACCTTCCTGCATCGCGACTCTTGAGGTTACGAGAAAAATACCGAGGAATTTCCTGGAAGAACCTTCCTTCCTCTTTATCCTCACAAAAAGCAACACATTCCACAATATTCCTTACTCCAACACCATATTCCTCAATTTCCTCCACTTTTCCCCCAATCCTCTTCTACGGCCTTTCCCACGGATATCCTTCATCCTTCCCATATTTCCCACTCTACAGTCCTCCCTCCATAAAAGTATCTCTCTTTACAAGCGCCAAATCTCCTATTTTTGCCCAAACGCCAAATCTAAGAGGCACCTTCTCAAAAAAATCAAAATGACCCACAACCACCAAATTTTACTAACAGCAGAACGAACTGAGTCCCTCATGAAAATAAGATACACCCAGACACCCAAGGCACTCATTTGACTCAAAAATTAAATCCCATTTTGCTTTTATGTAATTTGTGCGTAGCTCCTTTTTCACCCTCCTCTCCACAAATGTCAATTTGTTCTTGGACTCCATATATAATTACATATGTACACAATACAGTATGGTCTTTGAACGGGGTCCGTTTTAACGAGACTCAAGGGTTCCTATCCAGTCGCACACTATACAATAAAGTCCTACGTGAAGAATGATAAGGAAAAAAAAGTTAGGGGAAGGAAAATATGATAACTACACGTGGAATCTCCTTACTTTGATATCCAACTTTAACCCTTGAAGACTTTAGAAATTGTAACATTTTCATTACTTTTGTCCCATGTGTATCTCACATTTGAAGCCCTCCCATGTGAAAGCTCTTTTGTGCCGAGAGTATCAAATAGGGTAAATGTGTATTGTGAGAGACTCCGAGGCGGAATTTCTTGAGGAATTTTCTCTCTCCGAGACTTCAAGATATGACTGTCGTGATAATCCCTTCCTTTTTTTATCATCTCCCCGACGAATGAAAGTCAAATGAAAGAAACTCACGTTTATGGTCGCTGTTATTGATACAGCTGTTAGGAGAAGCAGGGCTCCATAACTATCTTGCCCAGGGTCGGCGTCAATCGACTTTGATCCCAAGTAGACAACCTGTAATTTTAACAGTAAACAAAGTTCAAAAAGCTCGGCGTGTGCACACTTCATTTTAAGTAACAGGGGACCCCGGCTAGAACTAGAAGTCAAAGGTTACCAGGAAACATTTACCCCCCCCCCTCCCCCAACCTTCTTCCACACAAACCCCCTTTCCCCAGAATTGTATAAAGCATTTTTGTAAAAACTTTTCTTCTCTTTCTCTTAAATTTGTAGAATTTTTTTAAACAGATTTCCTGAAAAAATTTTCAATGACCTAGGTCAATAATATTTCCGGTCACACAGGTATAAAAACATAAAGAATAAGGGTCAATGGACCAAGGTCAAATTTTAAAGTCATAGGGGAAGCGGAGACGTGAACACTGGAGGCGTCTACGCCTGAATGATTTGACCCCTGTGACCGTGAAAATGACCTAGGTCATGTATAAATATGAGAAATGGACGAAATAAATAAGAGATCTGGAAAGCGATAAGAGATGCGAAATTTGGAAAGCGATAAGAGATACGAAATTTGGAAAGCGATAAGAGATACGAAAATTGGAAAGCGATAAGAGATACTAAATTTGGAAAGCGATAAGAGATACGAAATTTGGAAAGTGATAAGAGGTAAGACATTTGGAAACGAAAATTTCCCTTAGGTGTGGAAAAATTGTAAGACTGTAATTTACGTATTTGACCCTTGGGACAGTAAATATTGACCTAGGTCAATTAAATTTTGGGAGCTGTGGGGGGTGGGGGGAGAAATTTGTATAATTTTTTTTGAATTTTTTTATCATGGTACAGTAAGGGATTAGGGGGGAGACTTAAGTTTTGAGGGGTCTTGTCTGCATATGTGCTCCCCATGCATCAAACTCCGAAAAATACTGTGGTTGAAGGATTTTTCCTCCATGCAATTCAAATCTAAGTTAAGGATTGGGAAAGTCCCATGAAATCTACATTATGGGGCTGAGGAAGTAAATTACTCTCTACTTAAATGACTATCGATTGGGAGGAAATAGGGGATTTTTGACGTAATGGGAACTAATAAAAATGAGTGTTGAAACCATTACCACGATCTCGCACACCGTGTAAATATCAATAATTGTATGAGTAGGGACGGCTATCATCCAAGGAACAAGGAATAGTTTTCTTTCCTATAAACCAAAAAAAAAATCCCAATTTTACTCATAGCTTGTACACTCCATCCATAAAAGTTTATATTCCAATGTACATATATATTTATTCCCAAGTACAGGGCGACCAGAAATAATTCCCCACTTTAACCCACAAAAATACCGGATTGGATAAAATATTTGATGCCCTTAATTCAGATTGTAGAAAATGTAATATCAGATTTTCATGTCCGGTGAGACTTTTACATCCAGGACAATTTTTTGGTGTGGGGTTAAAAATAATAAGCGAAGTTTAAATTTTTGAAGGATTTGACATTCAACCAATTTTGTTTCCTGAAATATCCTGCAAATCATTTTGATTTGAATCAAAAATGCATATAGGACATTTTGCCTTTAAAGAAAAAATCATTTTGGTCATTTTGCTCCGAACCAAAGATATTAAAATTATTCCCGCTCACCCACATAAAAAAAAAATTAATTTGCTTGGGATAAAAGAAAGATAAAATATTCCTTACGAGATAAAAATTCTTACATGAAAAAGTCCATAGATAAGGACAATGGAAGAAATGAATCCAAAAACTTCGCAAGAAAAATCCAAGAGAATTAAGACGAGAGCTGGAAAAAAGAAGAAAGAAGATGGAGTTAGGCCAACCCGCGGACATCACACAGGGACATTAAATATGACGTGAAATGACCCACAACAACAACTGAGGATGCCACGGACGTTACCCCCAATTCCCAAAGTATACCTGACCTTTGAGTCCCAAGGAAATGCTCCCAGGTTATGGTCTGTAATGGCCACTGATAAAAAAAGGCTGCAGTACAGAGATAGGACCAGACCCCGTCCACGGAGTTATCACAGACCTCATTTTTCCATATAATTACACACAATTTCCCAGTCAGAGCCAATGGAACAACACAGAATCGGCTCGTAAAAATTTATAAGCCTCATTTTCCAACTCAACTTTTTCCTCTCCAAATGGATCCACTGCTCCTATTTTCCCTGTTAATTCTAAATACTTTCCTGCACCCATACAGTAGACACAGGCCTTGATGATCATGCACTTCTCAGGGGGATATGGAGGGTGTCTCGCTATACCGGTCCCCTTACAACACCAGACACTTCACACCAGTTTATACTCTTAGAAATTAACATTGGGGGGAATGGGCTCAAACCTCTTGCTCCTATCAAGAGCCAGGCTCTTACGAAGGGGTTTTGCTATAGCGAGAATTTACTTGGTATTTAGTGTCTGATTTTTTATGGGGGAAATTAACAGTGTGGTAAATGAAAATGAGTCTAAGTATCCTCGCCCTTATTATTGAGCCAATCGGAGGTGAACTTTTAACACAAACGTTTTAGATCATTTTGCTTTCAATACAAAATATACATAGACCATTTTGCTTTCAACACAAAATATATATAGACCATTTTGCTTTTAACAGAAATTGTATATAGACCATTTTGTTTTTAATAAAAATTGTATATAGACCATTTTGTTTTTAATAAAAATTGCATATAGACCATTTTGTTTTTAATAAAAATTGTATATAGACCATTTTGTTTTTAATAAAAATTGTGTATAGAAAATTTGGCTTTAATAAAAATTGTGTATAGACCATTTTGCATGTACTCGAACGAAATGCACTCAAAACGGGTTTAGAATAATAGTGAGAGAACACTGGGATCCAAAAAATTGAGTGAAAAAATGAATTTAAGACTGAATAATATTTGCGCAGAGTTCCTTCCTAGAACTGTAAAAGACTCCTGGAAGTATTCCCATTAAGGAAGGCCTGCTACATTTAGTTGTAGAGTTTAAATTCAAACCGGATTCCACACTAGGCTCAAATCCTTCCTCCTTACGTTCAACCAATGGCCAAACTATCCCCATCTCAAAAGTCCAGCTCTAAGTAAACAGTTTGAGAACAATAACGGACCTCATCCCATGTAATTCCAACTAAGCCTTATTTTAAATAAGCCTTATTTTGGCCCAGCACTCCCAAAATACTCAACTCTCAAGCAAAACAAAACTATGAGCACGTGGAAAAATTTAATACTCAAAATTATTACTGGAGACAATCGGACTGCAGTCAACTCTCCTATAAAGGACTCTCCCTATACAGTCCCATGTATTTCCCACTATCGTCCCACACTGGCCGTCCTGCGACAATAATCCCACGTAATATACTCAATCATATACTGCTCATCCACAACACCTTTATAACGGCCTACAAGTTCCCCGGATGCCGTTATAAAGAGACTGGACTGTGTGGAGGAAGGTAGGTAAATTAGTGAGTCATTACGAACTGCCACTGTGAGGTCCAAAAGGAATGTGGAGCAATCTCTGGCACAGTTTAATAATTCCACTCCTAGGATTCGAGAGTGAAACCTCGTTATAAGGGATGATTCACTCTCAGATTTTCCCTCCTTTAACAGACTGCTTTAAAGAAACGGCTTGTAAGGGCTACACAAATCTCCGGTCCGCTGGGGGGATCCCGCTTTAAATGATTTTGACCTTCGGAGAGAAAAGGCTGTGTTGAGGGAGTCCGTGTTAGCGAGAGTGTTCACTACACTGTTATAAAAAGAACATGTTCCCCCTCCGTATTTAACCATGAAATGAGGACTGTTGAAAGGAGTGTTTGGGAACATTAGGAGAGGGCTGGCTGATGTTGGGCCAGGAAATTGTACATAAAACATAAGATCACATCATTTGGCCCGAAATGGAACGTCCTCCAGTACGTGCTTAGTCCTGAGCAAGACATTAACTGGCACATTTATCCCCTCAAGTATTACTTCCATTCAGCATCCACCGTATGAATATTACTTTTCAAAAATTATTCCCTTCCAAAAACTTTGAACAATTTTAATGGGTCCGGTAGGAAACCTTTATGTACAGGGTGATCAGAGTCATAGCACCCCTCACATCCCACTACCTCCCATTTGTCCATTTGTTGAGCCACTCTTCTCTGCTTATCCAATCCCGAGACAAATTTACATTTTCACAAACGCAGGAATCTTTTTCAGGACGTCGTTATTGAGGAGCAAAATGGTCTAGACGCAACTTTACCTTCAATTCATAATGGTCTAGATCCAACTTTAATTAAAACCAAAATGGTCTACATGCAGTTTCACAAAAAACAAGTTGGTCTAAATGCAGTTTCACAAAAAACAAGTTGGTCTAAATGCAGTTTTACAACAACAATAATAGTCTAAATTACAGTTTTGCCAAAAATAAATTGATCTAAATTCATTTTATCGAAAAGTCAAATGGTCTAAATGTGTTTACACTAAGCTCAAAATTGCTTTAATTAAAAGCAAAATGGTCGGCTTACACAAAAATTCTGTATATACAATATCTATTAAAAGTAAAATGGTCTATAAACATTTTCTATTAAAATCAAAATGGTCTACAAACATTTTATATTAAAAGCAAAATGGTATAAGTGCAGTTTCACAAAAAAAAACAAAATGATCGAAATGTAGTTTTACAAAAATTGAAATGGTCTAAATACAGTTACACAAAAAACAAATAGGTCGACATGCGGTTTTACTAAAAACAACTTAGTCTAAATTCATTTGACCGGAAAGTAAAGTACACTACAAGCAAAATGGTCTAGATCCATTTTTAATTAAAAGCCAATTGGTCGGCTTACAGAAAAACGCCAGTTTGAATTCAAACAATTAGAATATTTTTTTTTGTTTTGAATAAAATTTCACATAGACCATTCACCATTGTATGTTGTCACAAATAATAATTTACATTTAGGACATTTTACCTCTTCACCGCGGAAGTGCTATATCGAAGGCACACTACATGGTAATTTAAAGAGTCAGATTTGGATTAATAAAAAAAAAGTGGTGCGTACACATTAAAGGAGATTGACTTGGAGGATTGACGGAAGTAGAATTAACACTGCCCTGCTTTGTGGGTTCAATACGAATAGTGTTTCCAGTGGAATTGGTCCCAGTTGCGGTGGAATTGTCCATATTAGGGCCTCCAACCATCTCGGACTTTTCCCCGAGCGAACTCCTCAGCTCCAGGTAAGCCATACTTCCTGTGAGGACTGCAAATGCGAAGAAATAGACCTGGAAAGACATCAAAAGAGAGACACTGTACTTTGTCATCCTTCCCTCACATTTTGAGCATCCTAATTCCCAGAAATCATCTCATAACATTTTATTTACATTCCACGCTCAGGCTCCAAAAAGGCTCTCCCGGGATTTAAATAACTCCGTCGATTAATTTGAATTCTAAAAAAGAGATTCTTCAGATGAAAGGACTCCCCGGCAAAATCTTTCTCAGAAACTCATTAGCTCTCAGAATATTATTCCCAGCCTGTGCGTCCAGCACTGTCTCTACAATCCCCTCCCTTTACAACAGACCCCCTTCAACTTTCTCCAGCATTAGTCTTCCCCTAAGACCTGTTCTAAAACACACCTCAAAATACTTCTTTACCATTGATTTCAACATATGTCTACAGCACATGTTGATTGAAGATTATCAAAGCTGGATCCCTCAATATAATAATAATAATAATACATTCAACTCACAAGGGCCCTGCTCCCTTTGAGAGACAGAGGACGCTCAACCACATGAAGAGAGACAGGTGTAAGGGAAGATCCTCTCAAATTAAATTCCTCTTTTCATCAAATGATAATTATTTCTCCCTGTAAATTATCAACTCTAATTATGGGATATGGAAGTCCCTGGTTTAATTTCCCCTCCTTCAAAAGCCCCTCATATAGCCCCTGCCCAATATTTCCTCTGGAGAGTAACTCACAAAGGGAACAACAACACTTCATCTTATCATTACTTCAATCAGGGCCGTAATTCTGTCTTCTAATTTAAAGCTAATACTTACAAAACACCAAATAATAATTCACATGTCATAACGTAAGCACGGGTGTGGTTGGAGGCTGTAGAGTCAAACTCTGTTTAAGACAGACCCCGCTGAATAAAATAATTTCTATTTTGGGGCAGTGTGATACAAATTAGGATTTACTCGTTATGTTTTATTTTTGAGGTGGAAATTGTGCTGAATGTGAGACATGGGAGGTTTAAGTAGAATATTTATTGTTTATAATTTGGGTGGAGGGAGTGTGGATGTATGTATGTATATACGTGCATAAGGGTGAGGGATGGAGACTGTGGGAATTTTGAGGGGGAATTTGTGTGAAGGTAATGGAACTTTCACCCTGAGATGTTAAAATAAGCGGGGACGTGTGTTATAATTTATGTAAGGAAATGAGCAAGTTTTTCCCCTTGGTAAAAAATATGAGGCTTAAAATTTGTACAAGAATAAATCTTTTGTTTTTGGCCCATCTTCCGAAAGTAAATCCGGCAGTTATGACGCATTTCCTGGGATAGTCAGCACTACTTTCTCCTTTGTCAAAGGACAGGGGAAACTTTCACGGCATCCCCAAAATCACAATGAGACAAAGTAACAAAAGGGAAAAGCTTGAGTTGCAAAATAATTCAATGATTAAAACGACGACAGGATGATTTAATGGGATACGGGACAGACTCGCTGTAAGGGACCCCCTTGTAATAGCTGCTTCTCTCAGGGGGGGAAGAGGGTTTTCTAATGCTTTTAAATACAACATTCTCTCAAATAATGGGCCAACTTGTAATAGGAAGTCTTTCCTAAGAGGCATTACTTAGGAAGATATAGGCTTCAACGGTGATGATATTTCTTTATCAATTCACTATGAATTAGATTTTTTCAAATGAAAACATCGGATTATCGGAAAATTCGATTCGAGGTATTGGAAACCTTAAGAGTTAATGTACCAGAAATTTAAGTGTAGCAGATTCTCAGTATGGTGGAACTAGCATTGTAGGACAGACCTCGGTCGGTAGAACGAATAAGTAGATTCGATGTAAGGGGAATCTTGCTCCGATGCAAGAAAGACATCGCTCCGATGCGAAAAACATCTCTCCGATGCGAAAAACATCGCTCCGATGCCAAAAACATCGCTCTGATGCCAAAAACATCGCTCTGATGCCAAAAACATCGCTCCGATGCCAAAAACATCGCTCCGATGCCAAAAACATCGCTCCGATGCCAAAAAAATCGCTCCGATGCCAAAAAAATCGATCCGATGCCAAAAACATCGCTCCGATGCCAAGGAGGCATCGGTTCGATGAGAAAAAAAGGTGTAATCACAATTTTTGTTTCAGCTTAGTACATTGTTCTAATCGGCAAGCCTGAGCTAACAAACATCAAATGATACTGGTTGAAAAGTTATTACTGATAAATTCTCATAAAACTGCAGTTAAAAAAGCAATAATAGTGGTCGCCGAACAAAATTTAACTAGTAAAGAAATTGTTACTAAAATCTCCCTTTTCCAATGCATACAATAATATTTGTGGGATACAAGTCCACGGAATTAGAACACCGGCGCCGTTGGCCCCATGGACACTTCCCCTTTTGGGGAGTATCTAGTGATTTATCGAGTAAGAACATTTTGCGATGATCTAAAATATTACGGATAAGCAAGCAGGGTGCCACAAAACATTTTTCTCCTAGCACGTCATAGGGGCCACGGTAAAAAAAACTACTTCCCTGTTCTATAGGAAGTTTTCTACCAGATTTTTATAAATTTGTTCCGTCTCTGAGCACAAAACTTCTCGATACAATGTTGCAGCAAGGAAGCGGACTGAATTCGAGATTTGTTTTTGGAAAAACAGAAAATTTGATAGTTTTAAATTTTCACTAAAGTTTTAAAATTTCATAAAAAATAAACATAATTTAATCGGGTTTTGAGCAAGCACAGCATGGAATCGCTATAATGAATAATTTAGACAAGTGACGAAGTAAGATTTAGCTACAAAATGGGGAAAAAAATGGGGGGTTTTATAAATTGAAAATGCAAAAAATTAAAATAAATGCTCAAATGCTTCAATTTTTGTTAAAAATATTTGACCAGCTCTTGACCCATTTTAAAGATAATGACCTCAACGATACGCTCGGGAACCTTATCCCCGTGCTCCTCACAAACAACGATGCGTTTGTACCTTTATAAACGCAGCACGCATGCGATCAACGATTCTTTCCTGGCAATTTTTCTTGTTTGTTCATTTGAGAAAGTTAAAATTGTACTTAAAAGCTTCCAAAACATTTTATGAATGAAATGAATAACATTCCAGTATGGAAAAGATGTGAGAAATCTTGGGCAAATTTGGTTCAAATCTGTGTATAAAATCAGGGTAAATTTTTACAAATTGGTTTGCACACAATTTCATAACAATGCGTACAGGGCGGGATATTCCCGCCCTCAAACTTAAGTTATGGTATTGGTTTTGTTATGTACAATTGTGAACAAGCGAAAAGCTTGAAATTTATTCACATTTTCGGACGTAGTTCTGGGATGCCACGGAGAATCGCTCCGATACAACGGAGACATCGCTCCGATACAACGGAGACATCGCTCAGATGCCACGGAGACATCGCTCCGATACAACGGAGACATCGCTCAGATGCCACGGAGACATCGCTCCGATACAATGGAGACATCGCTCCGATACAACGGAGACATCGCTCCGATACAACGGAGACATCGCTCCGATACAACGGAGACATCGCTCAGATGCCACGGAGACATCGCTCCGATACAACTGAGACATCGCTCAGATACCACGGAGACATCGCTCCGATACAACGGAGACATCGCTCAGATGCCACGGAGACATCGCTCCGATACAACGGAGACATCGCTCCGATACAACGGAGACATCGCTCAGATGAAACGGAGACATCGGTTCGAGTGACATCGGTTCGCTGCCACGGAGACATCGGTTCGACGCAACGGAGACGTCTCTCCGATGCAACGGAGACGTCTCTCCGATGCAACGGATACATCGCTCCGATGCAACGGAGACATCGCTCCGATACAACGGAGACATCGCTCCGATACAACGGAGACATCGGTTCGAGAGACATCGGTTCGATACCACGGAGACATCGCTCCGATGCAACGGAAACATCGGTTCGATACCACGGAGACATCGCTCCGATGCAACGGAAACATCGGTTCAAGAGACATCGCTCCGATGCCATGGAGACATCGCTCCGGTACAATGGAAATGTCGATCGGAAACGACGGAATCCAGGCTAAAGCATTAACTTCGATTGGACATAGCGGAATCCTCGGTAAAAATAAAATCTCGTCATAATGTTCCGTTGACATGCTAAAAATCCTTATCATACATATCCACACGCACGTGCACACTTATTAAAACTAGTTATAGCCAGAGAGAGAGAGAGAGTACGTTACAGCGAGGGTCTTGTGCAATACGTCCGTGACCCAAGATGAACTGCAGTACTGGCCAGCTCTAATGGGGAGTTGCACACAACCAGGAAGACATTAGCTTTGTCGAGGGAATAGAAAAACCTGTGGAGGTCTAATTCTGACAATTATGTACGATCCGTTATGAAGATAGGAAGTAGCCAAATGGCCATAAAAACAAGGAAGAAGATCCTCTGAAATCAACTTAATACGTCAGCAGTTTCACATTTCCAGTTCAAAAGTGGCTTAATGGTCTTCCCACAATGTTCCAGTATACACTCCTCATCCTGCAAGGCTGTAATCCTTTAATTGCATCTGTAACCTGGATAAAACCTAATCTTCCACAATATAACTCACTTTTAAATCCTTCCTTCGACTCATTTCTCCAAATCCATATGTACAGGCCACTCCAGCTATAACGGACGGCTCGGGAGCCCAAGCCTCGCTATTGCGGTCTCAATTTCCTACCCCCGACTTTCCCCTCGTCCTCACACACACAATCCTCAACAATCACTCAATTCACTCTGTATAAAATTATCTTCACACAATTATAACACACAGCGCACCGCAAAGCCACTTTATCAAGGCAGGCCGCTATATCGAGACTGGGTTCGAATCTGATTTCTATTAAAATAAGAAGCCCCAGTAGACATAAAAACTCTACTCTATTTATTATCACCCTCTAAAATTCCCCCTAAAAATCCCCCTACAAATTCCAGCTTCAAAAGTCTCTTTATAATGTCCTCTCTGGAATTTTACAGCCATCCATTACAGCCAGAGTTGCCTCTATTTTGTACAGTGTCTCATTTCACCTGAAATCCCACACCATCCGATAATTTCTAACAATTATTCTGAGGATCCCTGAACTTTGACCTTTGACCTTTCCCCTTGAATTACATCAATACAACATCACCTGGTCGAACAAACAACACTATACAAAGGGAGTCTCGTTAGTACAGCCTTCCTAAAAAAACAGCAAAGGTTGCTCCCAAAAAATAATGTTTTCTCTTGCAATGAAAAAATTAACATTGAATTAAATGGAAAAAATTGAGAATATTTCCCCCATGTAATTATTGGTATTTTGTATGGGCCGTTATAAGGAGAATGTACTGTGTAAGGTTGAGTTGGGGAAAGTATAGTTGTTGTGAGCTCAGCGAAAAGTTGGACATTGAAAAAAAAAGTAAAGGAGGAAGAGAGATTGTGTCGGTAATTCTGTCGATGATATGGCACATTGAAAGCATATCTCAACTCAACGGCTCCCTGTACAGTGAACTCTCGCTGGGAGGACAGTCCCCTGAAAGGGACACACTTTGATTTGTAGAAGAAATGATTGTTGAGGGAAGGAGGGCAGGGAGCATTGGGTCATGTGGAGGAGTATTTTTGGGGGAATGATTTTTTGATTTGGAAGATATTGGGATGATTGGGAAGTGGAGGTAGTGAGGGGTGACTGTATGCTTATGGAAAGGAAGAGACATAGGAGGAATCCACAGGATACATTTCATTTGTGAGGGAAAGAAACGAACCCGAGGGAACCGGCACCGCCTTGGCTCCTACCAAAATAATATTCGCTCTATAACGGCCTAACAACCGTCTGTCTGCATGTCCACAGACACATATATATTCCCTCAGCGAAGCACTTACAATATCAGGTTGAGCGTCTCACCGCAAAAGCTTCAGCAGAGCAGTCAAACTTCTTCCAACTCAGACCTTTCATCCAGACTTACTGGTAAACCTCACTATGTCAACTCAAAGCATTCATTTAGTGTTTTTAGTAAATTTTCAAGTTTCAGATTCAAATTTCAGGGATTTTTGGGATTCAAGTTGGAGTCAAGTTTGAGATTCAAGTTGGAGTCAAGTTTGAGATTCAAGTTGGAGTCAAGTTTGAGATTCAATTTGGAGTCAAGTTTGAGATTCAAGTTGGAGTCAAGTTTGAGATTCAAGTTGGAGTCAAGTTTGAGATTCAATTTGGAGTCAAGTTTGAGATTCAAGTTGGAGTCAAGTTTGAGATTCAATTTGGAGTCAAGTTTGAGATTCAAGTTGGAGTCAAGTTTGAGATTCAAGTTGGAGTCAAGTTTGAGATTCAATTTGGAGTCAAGTTTGAGATTCAAGTTGGAGTCAAGTTTGAGATTCAATTTGGAGTCAAGTTTGAGATTCAAGTTGGAGTCATGATTCAAGGCTCAACATCGAGAGCACTAGAAGACAATGTCATAGTACTTAAGTTTTAAGATGAGTTTACACTCGAGTGAAAAATGAGAAATATGAATTTGTACTTGAATATTTGTAGTTGAAGTTTTACAGTATACTCGGACTTCGAGTTTGAGTTTTCCCTCTTGAGTATATTTGGTTTGTAATAGGCTTGCGGCACAAACCAAGTGAACGAGGCCCCGAGGTTCTTCATGTTTTGGGGCGTTGGGCCAAGTGCTGGTTTTTTCTACAAAACTGCATTGCCTTCCGGACGCCAGGAGCACGTGGGAAGTTTTACTTGTGAGACTCGTCATAAAGGTTGTGGAAGTTGAGTGTGCTTATGGGGCTCTGTGTAAGTTGCATAAGTTGGTGTATGAATGGAGGAAGCAAAGAACTGCACTTTCCCAACTGGCAATATCATAACGACCCGGAGGATCCTCTTACGCTCGCAAGTTGTTGTAACACCCATGAGCAATCGGGAGCCAGTCCAACCGTTTTTCATTCCGGATTCCGATGAGAATGACATGAAGAAGCTCCAGCATTTTTTTTCAAGAACAATTCCAATTGTCCAGTAATCTCACGCAAAAAAACTTTCAGCCCAATTCACAAACTTATTTTCTGCTCTGGGCCATCCTTTATATTCAGAACTAACTTACCTTCAATAACACAATCCCCACAAATACTGAAGCACTTGATGAGCCAGTACTTAGGACTTTATTCAAAAATTAACATTGTACTGTACTGGACTTTGTTTAAAAATTAACATTGTACTGTATAGGACTTTATTCAAAAATTAACATTGTACTGTATAGGACTTTGTTCAAAAATTAACATTGTACTGTATAGGACTTTGTTCAAAAATTAACATTGTACTGTATAGGACTTTGTTCAAAAATTAACATTGTACTGTATAGGACTTTATTCAAAAATTAACATTGTACTGTATAGGACTTTATTCAAAAATTAAAATTGTACTGTATAGGACTTTATTCAAAAATTAAAATTGTACTGTATAGGACTTCGTTCAAAAATTAACATTGTACTGTATAGGACTTTGTTCAGAAATTAACCTTAGGCCGAATAGGAAAGAAATTGGTTTTGTAATGTTAGCTCTGTGCAGAAAATCAAATTTTGGTTTCCTATGGGCATGGTAGGGATTACAAAATAAGTGAATTAAAAAAATCAACTAAAAAATATCAAAAACTGAAACACGAACCCAGATATTTTATTACACCCTGTACCATGTGGATTCTGAGTACCCATGGAGTCTCCGGAATTTTTCTATATTTCTTCAATAGTATAATTTAGCCATATGCACTTTCCCCGGGTTTTTTATATGAGAAGTTTCATCTCCATCATGTGGATTTTGATTCATTGTATGTACTTTCTCCACAATATAATTTTTTTATGGTTGAAAATCTGTCCATTTCAATATCAGCCAACTGTTAGTTACTTTCCGTATAAATTTGTTCACTCCAGTTTCCCTCTATATTCTGGTACACGTAAAGCCAGCTATATCTATACAAGAGCATCCCAGCCCCAAGTAAAATTTTTAGTCTGAGACGTCCCTCAGGACTCTTACCCCTCCAAGAATTGGTCATAGTAGGGAGACTGAGCTAAAAAAAATTGAATTGCCTGTAAAATCCATTGGTCATCTGATTACTATGCATGCGACATATGAATTGAGTGTCTCTCGTTATCATGACAAATGCATTCCCTCCTATTTCCATACTTTCTCTTTTATGGCCTATCAACTGCTAAACTTACGACTTGGAACACTTGTTCCTGCCCTTCCCCATATGACCTCCCCCTTTGAGAGCCGTAAGTATAAGAGTCCAGGCTCAAATAAAGAATCCACTTGTATAACAGCGACTTCTCTATTGAGTGCTCTGTCGCTATAAAACACTCCCTTATACGAACATTTCCTTTAAGAGGGCAAGAATTCTTGGACACATTCCCGTTAACCCCAATGTTAATTTTGATCCTTGTAAAACAGCATACAGGGGAGTCTCTCTACAACGGCGTCCTTATAAGAGCGTTTTCCCCACAGGGGAAAAAATATTTTTCCACGTTATTGCCCCAATTTTTCCCAACGGATTGCATTTTCAATGGTAAAATTTTTGCCTCTTTCTGAACCCATGAAAGCCAATGTTCTGTAATTATTTAAATGACGAGGAACCAGGAAGCACGTGTCTCTCCAACAAGAGGCTTTTCCCTGGCCTTAATAATAAGCTCCACATATTCCAATGAATTTGTGATGAATTTAGGAGAGGGAAGCATTTTGTGCGTGCGTGTGGGAAGAGGTGAATGGGAAGATCACAGAGTAATTCGCCCAATAGTTGACAACTATAATCCCATACGGAAGATAATAACTGTGGAAGAAAACACACGTCTTTGAACTTCCCACATGTAATTTACTTGCTCAAATAAGATACAGGGTCCCAGTAATCTTTTCTGTGCATCCAATCCCCGTAAAGATAAAAATGTGGGAAAATTGGGTAAATATATCCCATTCCTCAAAATTGTAGAAAATGTTTTTGGAAAAAAAAATGAACTGACCTAGGTCAACAAGGTATGTAGGTCAATAAGGTCACAAGGTGGGTCAATAAGGTCAATAGATCACAGTAGGGGTCAAATTTCCGAAGCAAATTTAGTGCCTTTCAACTTTAACGGCTCACTAAAGTAACATTTGCGGGAGTAAAAATTGTGTATACCCACATTTATATTTTTGACCCCTGTGACCGTAAATATTGACCTAGGTCAATGAACCAAAGCGTAGAAAATGAAGAAAATTAGCTGGGATTTCAGAGAAATTGGTGATGCATGTCCCATTGGTAATGTATAATTAGGTTACGGGGGATGCAATTTAGGGGTGATCTGTATCAGAGAGGATGTCTTGACATGTCCACCACACAGGAAGAATTTCCCGTTGGAAGGCATGAGAAAAGCCAGAAAAGATGTCACACATGGAAATGACAAATTGTTTCCCTGTCCCACCCGAATCCAGAATATGGGGAAAGGTAATCCATGGATATTTCCTTGATGGTTGTTACAGCCCATCATGCTCGTAAAAAGTACTACAACAGTAACTATGTATTTTACATGTGTGTGAAGCCTCAAGGAAGTGAAAATTCCCTCCTGCCTTTGTAATCTCTGAAGGAATTCCCGAAAGACCTCTTTTGTCACTGGTTTCCCCTACAACAACCATATAACACATAGTTTTTTTCTCCAACAGGATTATATTTTATCTGGAAAATATTCCCCGAAGTAAATCTGTTTTAAAAATATAAGTAAACTCCGAGAAATCTTTATTACATTTTTTCCAGGATAAGTGAGAAAGGTGTGAGAAAACCCTGAGAAAATGTCTCTATTAAAAAACAATACTCATTGAAAATAACCCATTTCCCCGGAATACTCATCTTGAGTAAGATTTCCAAGGGATTTATTTTTAATCAATTTGATGTATATTTTAAACACATGATGCACCAAACATTTCCCCCTCCCACAGCCCCCCCCAAAAAAAAAACTATCTTTAAAAAATCCCATCAAAAAATATTTATTTTGTGCCAAAACAATTCACTCGGAGGCATTGAAAACAAAAAATTTGACCCAGGTCAACTCGGAAATTCACACGGGTCAAATAAATCACTTCAAATATTTTAAATCCTTAAATTTCATAAATTATTTGTTTTTTAATTCAATATTTTTTTCCCTGCTTACAAGTAATTAATAATAATTACAAATACGATAGACTTTTCTTCACTCAATTTGATCCCCTGGACCTTACAGGTTGACCTAGGTCAAATTTGTATTACAAAAAAAAAAAAATCTTTGTAGAAAGGACAATAATTTCCAGAATTTTTTTTTTTAAAAGCTTCTACTGTCATGGGCTAACAGGGGAAAATGAATAATTATTTGAAAAGACCCTGGAAATCTGTATATGGCTCAATGTGTCAAAATATTTCCTTTGAAATTTCCCTCACAAAATCCATGTTTCATAAGAAAAGAGTATACAGAGTATGTGGGAAGAATAATTGGGGGTAAAGTCACCGTGGGAATCCCATCCTTGTGGAAAAAAAAAGCAAGTACATAGTTGAGTTCCCTTGATTTTTTTTTTTAAAGCTGTTTAGTGTTTTCCAGGAAAAGGGGACTTTCACATATAGAGCACTGAATCTGTAGGGAGATCCCACACTGTAGTGACGGTAAGAAGATTTGAAATGTTAAAAAAAGAATGTTTGATGGATGGGTGTTCTTGAGAAGTACAATGCTGAAGGAGAAGGACGTCAACCCCAAGAATGTAATAATGGGGTCATCCATGATACATTCCCAGGGAAATTTTTCATGGGAAAAAGTATGTCGAGGGATACAAACATGAAAATCCCAATTTATTCCCACCTCCATTTGTATATTTTCATTTTCTTCGAGACCTCTCCTTCCATGTCAACGAGATACATTTTTTGATCCCAAGTTTTGAGGAGGAGGGATGAGAGGGGGTCTGATCCTCAATTTCCCTATAGCTCAGTCCATATGGCTATATAATTATGAAGAGATTTTCAGCTCTGAGGGGGGGGGGGGGGAAAGTTGAGGTGAGAGAAAGCGTCAAGCTCCTGCCAGCTTCAATGGTCTTCTTTATGAGATTTTTTTTTTTTTTATTGAATGTCTTGTATATAAGAAGGATAGGGAAATCCTCAGACAATATTATCCCTTATGTTATACGAAGCCCATCAAAAGCTTCCATATACGGTGGAAATACTTTGAAAGATTTTTTTTCCCTCTAAATTTATAAGGCATCTCGTTCCAATACTATTGTTACACTTTTCTTTTCTTTGCAATATAGTCCGTACTGTTTTCCCCATTTCATTGGTCAATGGTAAATACTTGTACATACTTTTTAGTGCTACAGCCTTGTACAGCATTGTAGTACAGTAAGAATATTTTTTTTATTTAAAGGGGTACTGTTATAACGAGAGGGCCCTGTTTGCACAGCAGAGACAATTTCCCAGAATTCTACCGTACACTTTGACATCCCGAAACGATTGATCTTGAGTGATCCCAACAGTAATCCCAAGGGACTTAAGTTTCACCCGGTGATTTCACATTTTCACTTTTTCTCACAGGAAAAAAAAATTGTATGAAAAATAAATAAGAAGGGAACTGTGAAAGTGAAAAGTTGGTCTAAAAAATTTTTTTTGAGGGAATCCTTTCATACAAGTGTTTTTCCCTCGTGATTTTATCAATTGTGAGGGAGCTTTCCCATATCCTGGGGAAAGACATAAGAGCAGAAGATCCGTTTACTCTCCAAACACTTGTGGGCAAACTTGTGGGATGTGGAGGGAGGAGAGGGCTATTTTTATTATTTAGATCTTGTCCTCTCTACCGCCCAGCTGCGTCAAGGGCAAAAGTCCAAGTGTAGTTTTTTTTTTTGGGGGGGGGGAAATGGATCAAGTTCAAAACAACGGCCAGAAAGGGATTTCCCTTATTCGATGCATCGCATCGGGACTTGTACCTATTCATTATTCCGGGGATATGTCCAGCATTTATGCTATTTAATGTTAAAGGAATTATTAGTATGAATTATCAGGAGCCCTTGTCATTCTCAACCCTTTGGGAACCACAAGTTCCCATCTTCAGGAGTATCTTCCCAAATTGGAAGAATATCCTTGCTTCGACATTCTCTTTCGATTATTACGTCCGCTGTAACTTGATCATCCCCCAGCTTATCTTCCCCTAGCTCAGCTTACAATGACGGGAGATCCTTCCAGCTATTATTAGGGTATTGTGGAAGTATCCCCTGAAATTAATGTATGTACGATATACGGGATAGGCAATGACTCTATTTTACGGACCCCGAGGTCAAACATTACATGTGGACAGAGCTTATTGGAACAGTGCGCGAGCGCGTGTGTGTTTCGTGTATGTAGCCCTCGCTTTATATTAAATAGTAACAAATATCCCAAGTGCAAACAACGATGCTGGACGATCCTCCTGGCATTGTTTTTTTTTTCTATATTTTTTGAGTTGACCACTTCCTTTCACGCATCATTATTATCCTGAGATCATGATGTTGTTGTAGAGCAGATGATATTTTTATCCTCGGAGGATAAAAATGCTCTCTTGTAATCATTAAAGGTGCATTTGCATGCAACTCATGGATTTTCGGAATCTCTAGATATTGGTTGGGGGCAGCTCGGCTGGACATCTCCGAAGATCAGTGCGTCCAGATGTTCCAGCCAGGACAACTTAGCACATTCCCACACGTGCATTTTTATACAACGTGTTGCTATATATTGTGATCCTACGAGCTTCAACATTCCTCCTCACATTTGAACATCATTCCCAGAAACGTTCCACATAATCCCAAAAGGTTCCGTGGCTACATTTACATTTTTAAAGGGTCCCTTATATTTAGAGAAACCCGTACAGAATCCAGCACACTTCAAAATTCAATATTAGTTCAAGCAAGCAAAATTCCCTCAGCTCTCAAAAATGTAGAAATAGGTATATCAAAGCCTCTCTCATACTTTCAAAGTGTACGAGTTGGAATTTAAATTGGCTTCAAATTAAGTGGGGACAAGGTCACGTGAGAAGCTCCGCTCCTGATTGGCCCTTGACGGACACTCGCCAGCGGACACGTGACCGTGGTCAAGTTCAGCATGGGAATGTTCCTCCTAAGCGTGTAATGGAAGAGGATGGAAATTCAAGATCAAGCTGACAGCCCGATAGGAGAAATTAATGCTGAAAGCCTTATCGGGACTGCCCGAGCTGTGACAAGGCTTTAAAGAGGGCCAGGTTCTTAAAACATGAGGGGAGATGGAGATATGGAGATGCAGTGGAGTCGGAGAGAGGAAAAAGTTTTTTTTTTGAAGTTCTTGTATAATGGCTTTGTGCCTTGAAGATCTTCCATTTGGGAATCAGGGGTAATTCATTTAAAAGAGAATATGAGGAAGTGCTTTGTACTCCTACTCATTCCTTGGAAAGATGTACTTTGGTGATAGGACCTCAGAGGAGGAGGAGAGAGAGAGACAGAGAGAGAGAGAGAGAGAGAGAGAGAGAGAGAGGAAGGTTCGGAGGGAGACTTTGGTTTGTAAATGACTTGTATAGGAAATAAGGATGAGCTTTCATGTGCAAATCTGGGAATTTGGACGGGATGCGGTTGGAGTTGGAGCTGGAGTTGGGACAAAGGGTGCTATCATTGGACGGCACATCATTCAACTCTTGAGTTATCTTGGCGAAGTGGAGTGCGAAATCGCATTACATCACCACATCACACCAGGCTGATGATGCTGAGACTGACTGGAGAGCCGTTATCTTGAACACGGTTCTCTTTCTCCAAGACATGACATGAGATCCCTCTCCCAAATTACGTCTGTTCGTCAAGCCCTTGTTTCAACACGGAGCTCTCACCTCACCCAACCACTGTAGCATTGGGGATGGATCCATCCTCAAAAGTGGGCCCATTTTCTCCCGTCCAAAGTCTCTCCAAAACTGCCCTTTGTTCCTCATACCCTCTCCTGTAACTCATACCCGGGCAGATCAATTCCCCTACATTTTCCGCCAGGGAAAAGGGATATGCAAATAATGACACTACTCACAGGAATTCCTTTAATCTTGTAAATGGGAAACCTGAGAAGATTCGACGTTTTTATGTATGTACATACATATGCACTATAAGAGACCCCGTACCAGGGGGCCTGGCGTCTTTCCCCCTAATAGCTCATACCTGGCTACCTAATAGCTACATATATCTCTATGTGTCACTGGTGAAAAAGGTTTCGATTTCCTGAAGATTTTCAAAAATTGTCTTGCACATTTTAAAAAATTTACTTGATTGACCCAGGTTCTAAAGTTTCCGGTCAGAGGGGTCAAAACTGTGTAAGAATGTCTGGATGTTTGATATTTAAAAATGAGGTTTAAAATTGAGGTTTAAAAATAACTGTTTTTGCCAAGGGCTTTTCGGGATTCATTCAAATTGTCGGCAGATTTAGATCTTAGTAATAGATTAGGTTCCAATAATGACCTAGGTCAATACTGGGGGCCACTTGGTCAAAACAGTGGGATAAAATATATTTTACTATTGGACTCTGAAAGCTGAGGGCAGGACTCAAATTTTTCTACAGACCCTGTACATTCATATGAAGTCATACAAGCACAGGAGCTCAAGTAATACTGAAATGGCCAATTTGAAATTGTCTTCTATGTTTTCATTGAAAGGTGCCATTAAGTGTAATGGTATTCCAACTACACTGGTCTCAGTTGAGCCTCAATAAAAATAACAACTGAGACTTTTGTGAATAAAAATAATGCATCTTGCCTTTTTTTTACCTTTGATCTTCATTAAATTTATTCTTGAAGCCTGACAGAGTCGAGGAGAGAGAGAGAGAGAGAGAGAGAGAGACAGTTGGAGGAAAAATGACATTGAGTATATCCAAAGCTGGGAGGAAATGAGTTAAAAAAAGAAGGGTCTGTAGAGAGTTAGTACTGTGCGTGGGCCTATAGATCGTTTGTATATTCATATTTTTATGTTGAAACTAGATACACCCTGGCAATTCAGTAATGCTATTAAGATCTATTTCCTCAAAATAAAGCGTGGGCTAATTCAAGGGAAATTTCCGAGGAATATTAGATCCTTCATTTTGATGAGATGTAGAAATCCATCTTTTTTTTTTTTTTTTTTTTTGCAAAAAGAAAATCTAATAAATCAACTAGAGTCTCGCTAGAAGAGACTCCTTCAGAAGATAACCTCCTTTTAATAACAGGAAGTTCTCTGGATTATTAAAAGGACAATTTTTGTCATCAATTTTCCCCTCTTAAGATTCCATTTGTAATTTTTTTCCCCTCTGAAAATCCCATTTGTAAAATTTTTTTCATTTATCTCTTAAGATCCCATTTAATTTCTCTCCCATTTTCCCCCATAAGATTTAATTTTAAAATATTTTCATTTCCTTCTATAAAAATTATTACATTTAAATTTTTTTACCCACAGTTAATTTTTTTATAAGATTAGATTTTAAAAAGTTTTGCATGAGAAGAAATCTTTGGAGAAGGAAGGTTGTACTTGTATTGTAGGGGTTGGAAATGACGTGAGAGCTGATTATGGTTGAAACTCTCGGATATGGTTTTTGGTAAAGTCTCTATTGTGAAATAGATTGGAAAACTTTCCAAGTCTCAACATGTCAAAATAAGAGGGGAATTGCTGGGGGCTATTGAGTTGATCCGGGTAGGTAGTGTCAGGCCGTGTGTGCTAGGTCATAATTTAAACTTTTTTTTTTTTGTGGGGAAACTTTGAGAGAAATTTGCGTGGGGGCTGATGGGACCTTGTGCCAAAGAAAAAGTCTCATCGATTCTCACATTCCAAAAACAAAATTGAATCCATCATTTACCTTATCTCCTGTAATTTAGCAATATTTCTTTCCAGCCATCAGAGTTTTTGAGGATAGCAGAGCAAATGCAAAAAAATAAATTGCCGAAAGGAAAATATAGAATTAATTTTGAGAGAGTCGAGATTTTTCACACTGTTCAGGGCATACAAGGGTAGTGGCCGTTATAGCCAGAGTGAACTGTACAATTATAAGATACATATCTGACTACATTAGTTCCCAACACTTAACTTATTATACATGCGCATAATTTTAAGTCTCTTTAAAAAATTTTTTCCTCAGCCTTGAGCTTCCCTTCCTTCCCGTCTCTTTTCCCCCCCCCCTGACTGACTGAGCCAATCTTCAATTTCCGCTAGACCAATAGGAGTCACATATAATGAGAGCGTCACGTCATCAGAGAGCTCCTGTAGCGCACTCTGTACACCTGTCAATTATGCCGCATCCCTTTGAAGCCCGTCTTTAGCTTCCTGTACCTCCTCAACCTTGCACATGTTCTGCATTTCATCAAAACATTTCCAGCAACTTTCCTCAATCAACTTTCTTTCGGGATCTTTTCTCACGTCTGTTTTTATAATTTGTTTGCACAAGTTCCATCTGCAACCTCCCTACACAGTCAATCCTCGCTATAGCGGACTCTCCCGTGGTTTTTATCCCCAGACACTAATCGTCCAACTGCCCTGTCAGAATTAATTCACTGGCTTGAAGGTTGTAGACAAATATGACCGTTATATCGAGACCCCTAGAGTCCACTCAACGCTCTAACCCTATAAATTTCACTACAGTTACAAAAGACGTAACGCTCAGAGGCGGGGGGGAGGAGGGATGTAATTAAATAATTAAGTAAATTTGAAGCAGTCTCCCTGGAGAGTCTCGTTTTTTTAAATCCTTGAAGGCAGAGCCGTTATAGGGAGAGTGGACACACACTGTACAGAGACCAAGTGAGCGGTAAATCCCTTATTTTTTTCCCTAGTAGTAATTATTTTAGACTATTTAAGGAGATTTGGGATTGAGTAATAAATTGGTCCTTCGAGCCGGATATTTCCTTGCTTACAAAAACTTATCCGGCTCGAAGGACCAATTTAATGAGTCATTCCTGAAATGTGCTTAAACAAACAAGCCGGAACTGTATGTCCTCGTTTCCTCGGAGAAGGAGCAGTTTCTCCCATGACTTTTCCCGCTGACTTAGCCCATGCAGGTAAGGAGCTTCATGTCTGATGATGGAGGAAATGCCGGAGACTCAAAAGTTTTCCAGTTAGACGTACTTTGTGAATAGAATTTTCTCCGGATTTACATATCTACTCTATTTGTAATTCGGAATATATATGCGGTGGAAGTGACTCTGTGGATAAGACGGTCCCCCTCTCAAGTACTAGTCCCATAAAGGAGTGCCCGGGTTCCCCAGGAACTTTAAATGTCTCTTTTCCAACCACCCGTCTAAATGGTGTGATTGAGTTGACTCAACTATGGCCTTAATTGGACTACATGCTTCACGGAGTTTCCATCCTTTCCAAGGTTAATCCCATCTCCATAGGTTGTTTCCCCATACCTGAATTTAATTACTGCAACAACTCGGGGACGGAACTTTTCCTCATGTTTGTGTTGTTTCCCTTGGAACAACGTAACGGGTGCAACTTGTACTCAATGTCAGTGCACCCTAGTTGTACCGGTCACCCTTATAGAAGCAACTCAGGTCTCGGTGTAACAAAACCTAGCGTAGTATTTTTATATGACATTTTCATAAAAATGTACATACATTAATTTTATTACAGATCATTAAATATAAAAACAGAGTTAGCTTAACCTGAGGTTGTGAGTAGTCACAACTTATTCATTTACCATTAATCGTATGCTTTACAGTGTGTGCTTACTTAACATATCTACCTAACAGAGTTACCTCCATTTAGTGTAGGAAATATGGGGACACGTTTTTATATTTTTGATAGCAGCGTCCAGAATGACATTCCCTATAACGAACCCCCTTAGGATAGTATTTGTTCCTTTTAGTAAAAATAATTTTTGAGGGAGCGTTCCTTTCAAAAGTAAATACACTCTTACAATTGTAACATTTGGTCCTGTTAAAAGACTTCCATGGAAAAAGAGATTTAAGGAGGGTGGATAAAAAAAAAATGTACTCCTGGAGCTACTGGATCTGCCAGGAATAAAGATATCCTTGGTTGTCCAACGTGTGCCAGGGAAGCCGGAAGAGTCAATTTTTTCAAGTGTAATGCTATCAACATTTTTTTCCCAGAGTCACTCACTTGTCAAGAGGGAAGCGGAAGGGAAGTCAAGGGACGTACATATGTGCTCAGTGAAACCACACAAGGGAAACGTGTTTCCAATAAATTAGCGTCAACGAGATCTGCGGTGAGTTCAAAATTTCAAAGGCATTTCCACCATATGTAACGCACTTTTCCAACTATTTATTTCCCGTTCGGTTCTGCTTTTTCCACTATCTATATCTGTAGAGTAAAATTTTTGGCAAGCATCCGCATTAATTTTTATATTATAAGAAATCTTACGGAGTGAGTCTCGATAGAGCGGACCCCCT
Source organism: Allacma fusca (assembly GCA_947179485.1). Classification (NCBI taxonomy): domain Eukaryota; kingdom Metazoa; phylum Arthropoda; class Collembola; order Symphypleona; family Sminthuridae; genus Allacma; species Allacma fusca. The sequence goes on from OX359249.1 coordinate 4,148,642, forward strand.
TATAAGAGAAATTTTCTCCGTTGGGGCAAAATTTTGAACACGTTCCCATTTATTTATGGTATTTTTTTTTTATTTGAGTACTTTTTCATACTTTTTCTTTTTCAGTGGGGTCGCGATATAGCAGCTCCCTTGTGTCAGCAATTGTTAAAATTGGTCTTCAAAATTCGTTGAAAATATTTACGATTATCACAATGTTGTTGTTTTATGTTTGCAAGAGCATAAGCAAAATGTATGGGTTTTTGAGGGAGAAATTTGGGATGAGATTTGTGGGCGTAAAATTATTTCTGCAAGTGGACTGTAAATATGGCACACGTACAGCTCTCCAAGATTTGATTGAACATTTCGCACCATGCTTCACAACGACATTATGTGAGTGTGTAATTACGTATAAAAGTAATTAAGGATGGATTGTGTAGAGCTGGGCAGGCGGGATTCGCACTGTTTGTAAATGTAATCAATTGAAAACAATGGTTGTGCGTAACTCAAGCCAAGTAATATGAGGGGGAGTCGGCTTATTGGGACTTAATTAGTCACATTGATTCTCCGTTGGAATTTCTAAACATTGTTTGTAATCAATTCCGTAACATAGGATCGGCTTGTTGAAATTGTTTAAACAGAAGGATTATATAGGCAAGTCTCGATGTAACGTATTCTCTGGGGTCCGTCAATTTATGCTTTATAATAGCTCTCCGCTAAGTACATGGTCTATGATTAACGCACCGTTTATTTGGGGCTGGGTACAATAAGCCCGATCGTTATAACGAAGTTCGGGCCATAATTCACTCTCTGGGACCAAGGTTTTCATAATAATCATTTATTATTAAACATGCATTATTCATGCTTTAAGCGATGAGTGTCTTGATACATGGATATTTTAAACGATACGTGTTTTGAATCGTGGGAATATTTTAAGCGATGGATGTTTTAAGCCACTGAATATTTTAAACGACACATGCTTTAAGTTACATGAATATTTTAAGCGATGCATATTTTAAGCGACACATGTTTTAAGTCTTATGAATAGTTTAAGCGATGCATGTTTGAGTCATATGAATAGTTTAAGCGATGCATGTTTTGAATCATGTGAATATTTTAAGCGATGCATGTTTAAGTCATTTGAATATTTTAAGCGATGCATGTTTAAGTCATATGAATAGTTTAAGCGATGCATGTTTTGAATCATGTGAATATTTTAAGCGATGCATGTTTAAGTCATTTGAATATTTTAAGCGATGCATGTTTAAGTCGTATGAATATTTTAAGCGATGCATGCTTTGAATCATGTGAATATTTTAAGCGATGCATGTTTAAGTCATTTGAATATTTTAAGCTATGCATGTTTAAGTCGTATGAATATTTTAAGCGATGTGTGTCTTGAATTATATAAATATTTGAAGCGATGCATGCTTTAAGGCTAATAACTATTTCAAACCATGAATGTATTAAATCATGTGAATATTTCAAGCTATCCATCTATTAAATCATGTGAATATTTTAAGCGAATCATGTGTATATTTGAAGTGAGGTATATTTTAATCGGTGTGCGTATGTTTGAGATTGATGCGGAAATATTTGTCAGGGCTATAATTCCATAATCGGATTATATTTTGTGCTCAAGTGAGAAGGTAAACGTAGATTGAAAATGTTGGATTGTTTGGAAAGGTCCTCAGGAGCATTTTATTTACTCAAGTCTGGAAATGCTAGAACAACAGTCTACAAATAAGGTTACGCCACAAATCATAAATAGAGCGTATGTAAAAATGTATGGCAAAATGTCTACCTATAGGCATACCAAAATGCCGGTCTAATAGCACCAATATGAAAAAGTAGAGATTAAACCGTCTCCAGTGAGTAATTGTTTCTCTGACGATTGGGAAAATATTAGTTGTTTTTCCTGATAAATTTCGGGCGTGGCTAAGTGCACGAAGAAGACAGTTGTAGCAGAAAAAAGGCTTTTGTTGAGCGAGACGGTGGGAAAATTGTAGCGGTAATTTTCTCTTATAGGATTATTTATGAAGTTCGAGTGAGGAGGAAACCAGATATTTTCCAAGGCTATTTCTGTATAATTACATTTATATTTATTTTTCTTTGGCAGTTTCCCAGGAAGACCTCTCCCAATTTATTTTGTCCAGGAAAACTTCCGTCGCGTCAATTTTTTTCCCCGTAGCTCGGCAAGATAAGACAATTCTCAAAGGAGACGTATAGAAAGGTTGGGCTAATGGGTAATGTATGGGGTTTAATAGTGCATGAGGATTGCAAAACCTACTCTTCCCCCAGTAGCCCAAATGCATAAGGGGCAGTAGGCAAAAAATGTCAAGGTGTTGTTGAGCAATCTTTATTGCAAATTGTGTTGCAAATTGTGCTGCAAATTGTGTTGCAAATTGTGTTGCAAATTGTGTTGCAAATTGTGTTGCAAATTTTGTTGTAAATTGTGTTACAAATTTTGTTGCAAATTGTGTTGCAAATTGTGTTGCAAATTTTGTTGCAAATTTTGTTGCAAAGTGTGTTGCAAATTGTGTTGCAAATTGTGTTGCAAATTGTGTTGCAAATTTTGTTGCAAATTTTGTTGCAAATTTTGTTGCAAATTTTGTTGCAAATTTTGTTGCAAAGTGTGTTGCAAATTGTGTTGCGAATTTTGTCGTAAATATTGTCACCTGGGGTCAAAACGTCTATATTTGTAAGTCCAAATGTTTGTAACCCGAAAGTCTGAAAATGATTTCTTAGAAATCATAACAATTTTGCGCCAAATTCCAGGTTCCTGGAGGCGCAAGCCGTAAGTTTAGACTAGGGGGGTGTGGAATCATATTTTTGAAAATTTCTTACAAAACCTGTAAGTTCGAATTTGTTAATACAAGCCAGGTATTGTTCATAAAATAGTAAAATGAAAAAGACAACAAAAATATTTACCAAATCTACCAGAAAATTTACTACAGCTTGGGGATTCGAAAAAATATTGCCCGTATTTACCCTAAATGTTGTATCTACATCTATCTTTATCTGTACATAGGTCAATAAAGCAAATTTACAAAAAACTAGAAGTTTGTTCCAATTTAGGGGGAATGCATATTATCCACCGCCTCCACTTACGCTTCCCATCGCATCTTGTCCCCATTAGGGCCAGAGTGGAGGGACATATTTCGTGGGACCCTACTAAGCAGGGACTCTCTAGTTGCATCTCGCATGAGTAGTGGGAGGGGAAATGTGTAGCTCTTGAAACGTGTTTTGAATTTATTTCAACTCACTTTTAGTTTGGCAAACGGTTAGCCCTATTGTGTCACTTTGAATTCGAAGCATATGGGCCTCGTGGTTGTTGCAGTCGTTTTTTTTCATTATTCTAATGCATTTTTTTTCGGCTCCTGCATTTACCAAAATAATAATTTTTACTCACAATCAGATACAAAGTCCATGTTTTTTGTCCCATGATGAGTCTCGGAAAGAGAATTTTATCGAATTTACGAAGTGTCCCAGAACTTAATAATAACTGTCAACTATTCGAATGTGAGCTGAAATCCTCCCAATGGCTCCCTCCTATTGTATGTTTCAGACACAGTTCACTCCCCCTTTAACAGCGCCCCTTAAAGGACCATTATCTCAAAAATATTTTAGCATCTTCCCCTGTAGACTATACCTTAATGGAGATTTATTTTATTTTCTCCCCTTAAGAATACATACTCCGTAGGTCTCGTTATAACCGACCCATATTCCTCGTAGGATTTTCTCTCCAAAATTCCAAAAATATTTGGACACTTTCCCATATTAATTACTACAATACGTTAATTTTACTCCTAGCAAGAACATTCCCCAGAATTTATTTCTGTAGTCTGGACTCCCACTGTCTTTGTTATTGACGTCAGGTCCATGGTCCAATTTTTGAAAAATTCTCCAGGAAATTCTCTTGAATATGCAAGAGTGAATTTATATGCCCCTATAATTCATCTGAGCTAGAGAGAGAGAGAGAGAGAGAGAGAGGGAGTCAAATATTTTGTCACACTCCGTACAAGGAATTAAAACAGATGTTTTGGCCCTGACGCGTAATGATTCGTTAAAATTCCACTTGAGTAACCCAATAGTCATTCAAATACACTCGGAAGATCGTTGATTGTTATTTATGTATTTGTGGTGGGAGAAGTAATATTGGTGCCAGAAATCAAGAGAAATTCCATTAATTTTGTGTAATTTGTTACGTGAGACGTAAAAACGGTGGGTAATAGAATCCCCATATGTTTGGCATATGCTGTCCATAAACAATTGTCTGAGCTCTCCTCTCAAATCAGAGAGGTGGAGCACCCCATATTAAATAACGCTGATTCAGACGCTGAATTAATTCCCCTCTCCCGAGTCCAATAAACTCAAAGCTATTTCCGTAAAATTTATTATTTTCAAGGCAAAGCATTTTTCTGGGTTCTATATACCACATTTAAGTAACCTTTGCTATAGGGAAAGCCCATATAAATAAATATAGCTTTACAAAAAAAAATTGCACCTATTGGACACAAATCAGCCGTCCCCATAGAAAGTAATTACGTTATAGTGAGATGTGCCTCTGCATCCTACAGGGAGAAAAATAATTTTACGTTGATGTGTATATATCTAAAAATATTTTTGGAAAATGTTGTTTGTAGGGAGTCCCTTATAGCGAGAGGATGCTCGACTCTGTATTTATTTGAGTCCCAGTGGGAATTAAATCTCAAAGTAAATCATCCGCTTTGGACTCACTTTTCCTGTATGGAGTTTCCCTCCGTCTCTTGTCATTAATTAGGAGGAAGTGTAATTAGCTGTAGGTGAGAATCCAGTGACCTCAAGTATCTCTGGAATGAGGATGCTGTACAAGGGGAACGGTTCAATTCCAGGGATTTTCCAAGTGCATTCCCTACTAAAGAGATGCTCGGGATCTGATAAAGTTATGTAAATTTTACTGGAAACTCCACGTCCCACTGTTTTGGGGCACTTTGAAGAACCCATAACGTGTGTGTTTGCAGTTACCCAGTAATTGAGTCTCTCGCTACATTTCCGATCCCCAACATTCTCATTATGTCTGGTGGAGCCCTTTAGTTAGGGATAGCCTCATCTGCATTATTTGAGTCCCTGTTTTAGCACCAATTCAACCCTGGCGTCTAACCATCATATTTCATTGTAATCTTCTGACATCATCGAGGTACTTGGTAACTTCCGAGTATGTCCTTTAGTTTCAAGCATATTAGCACAGTGATGATGGTCCGATCCTTATTTTAAATTCTGAGACACCAGTGCATTTTCCAGCACTAGATGCAAAATCCTCCAGCTGTATTTTCCAGCGCTAGAAGCAAAATCGTCCAAGTGTATATCGATTCGATGCAAAATCGTCCAAGTGTATTTTTAATTCGAAGCAAAATGGTCCAAGTGTATTTTTAATTCGAAGCAAAATGGTCCAAGTGTATTTTTAATTCGAAGCAAAATGGACAAAGTGTACATCGATTCGATGCAAAATGGTTCAAGTGTATATAGATTCGATGCAAAATGGTCCAAGTGTATATAGATTCGATGCAAAATGGTCCAAGTGTATATAGATTCGATGCAAAATGGTCCAAGTGTATATAGATTCGATGCAAAATGGTCCAAGTTTGTATCGATTCGAAGAAAAATGTTCCAAGAATGCATCGATTCGGGGTAAAATAGTCCAGAAGTATATCGATTGGAAGCAAAATGTTCCAAGTGCATTTTTGATTAGAAGCCAAACCCATGCTCTGGTGCATCCAAGGTGACCATATTCACTGAGGACACATGATGCAGTTTATTTATTTACTTTAATGGCATCATTCTCCTACAGTCAATTCTCACTATAAGATCTTATGGGAACTGATGATTTGTATCCTCATAGAAACTGTCTCAGAGCTCTCCTTAAGGATTCCACATGAGAACCTGGGAAGTCCGGCCATTCTATCAAGGACACTTTCACTATACACTCATCCCTTACAGGGACCATCTCCAGAGTTATTATTGTGCAGCTCACAATTTATTGATTTATTGAGTTATGTTGTATTGTAACCTGGAATGCTTACTAATTTAATTCCCCTGCAGCATTAACTTTCTCCCGCTTTGCTTTGCCTCGTCCGAACAACACTCCGCTTGTACAGTGGACTCTCCTGAGAGCGACACCCCACGAGGAGCTAACTCAACCTTGGATTGGGCTAATAGGTTATTCCGTTACGGGTTAATAGGTTCCGTGAAAGTGACGCATTGCCTCCGGCTATGTTTTCCAACACTGGACACTCCATGTCAATCCAACCTGTGACTCTCACAATCAACAACGATCCGATTTGGCTTCCCTTGGGGGGATCACGTCAAGAAATTAACTTCTACTTTGATCCTCCTTCGGGACATACCTTCAGGCTCCTCTCACTATGTATTACAATCTCTACCGGAACCAGTGATGTTTCTACTGCTCAATCCTTCAGAGCTGAGGGGTCTATGCCCTTATAAGGAAGTTCCCGCCATACATAATAATTAATTACAGCCATTCGTTACAGACAGATTTACATTCAGAAAGCATCATCATTGAAAATACAATGGCAAGGAAGTCTCCCCAGTTGACTGGAAAGCGGAAACTTCGATACAGCGGTCAGAGTTGCCTGTCTCTCCCAGCTCAGCTCTTAATATTTGCAGTCCAAAACCATGTAACACAAAAATCCTTCAGATTCATGAGGGAAATGCACAAATTTTCATTAGGTTTGCTGTAATTTGTTCGAGAAAAAAAATGCAGTTAATGTTCCCGAAAAAAATGCATTCTGTATTAGGGGGGGGGTACAGTGCTAAAGAATTGACTGTACTTTCCCCGACTATTACGGTCCCCAGGTCAAGTGAGGCAATTAAGGTCGGAACGTATTGTGACTAAAGTGTGAGGCCGTCGATCATGTATAGAAATGACGGAGGATTTGGCACTTGCCAAAAATCCAGCCCTCTGGAGTATGTATGATGGGTATTGGGATGGAATTTTACTATATGAGAGGAATGAAAGAACGTCGGTTGACAGTGTGTTAAGTGGCTGGAGGCCAACCGTCACCAACAATAAATGTTCCTCAGTGGCAGTAATCTAATCGACTCTTAACATCCATACGGATCCCCGAAATTACTGGCCCACATACCCCAGTAATTACCTCAGCAGTGAAACCTCCCTATAAGGGACTCCCCCGGGACAGAGCCTCCAATCTCCCGTGAAGTCAGTGTTGAAGGACGGTCTTCTCCTGGAATACTGGGACGACTGCTATTGGAAGGTTCCTGGAATATAGCCCGCCGGTACAGTGAGAGTTGCTCTTATTCCGAGGAATTGTGTCACGTATTGTGTGGAGTTTCCATAAATTACGGGTAGGATAAGTTTTTTTTTTGTAGGGGTGGTAGTAGTAGTTGCTCCTAGTATTTTTATTTTCAAGAGCATTCTGTCCGTATCCAGTTTTTTCTCCAGGAATTGAATAATGCCCGTCCCACATGCAGGCTCTCAATTACTATTACATTCTTGGTTCGTACAGACACTATCGGCTAACAGCTTTAACATTATGAGCATGTTACTTGGGAAAGAATCCACTGGGATTATTATTACGTTCGGGGAGGTGGAAGTTCCAAAGCGGAGTCTCCACCATTTCCCATAGAGTCAGCTCTCTCTACAAGGGAGGCTACTGCAAGAGCATGTGATCTCTACGAGGGCTGGAGCATTCCTCCACTTTGGTATTGCTATCATGGAAAATGTGGGTCCGTGGGTCATTTCTCGTCCTCAGATCCAATATGTTGGGGTTTATTGGGGGTCTCTTAAATAGACAGGGCTGACTGTACACAATGTGATGGGGATACCAGAGACAGACCATGAGTGTGTGGAAGCCCCATTTTCACAGCTGGTTGACACTAGTTATGTTCTGTGTCCTTCTGTATGGGATTGTGCTAACTGCTCCCACTCTCACACAGTCCCTTATCCCGTCGTCTGTATGTAATTATGACTTGTGTGAGGAGCAGAGATGCCACACGGAATGAAAGCAATGGTCGTACCTATAACATAACGTTGGATAATATTATGTGTGAATGTCTCTACAGCTCCATCCAGAATTATCCTGGACTTTAGCAAAATTCTTGCTCTCCTTGGTACTTACCTTTTAATTTTATTTTTTTTAATATTCTATTAACTTAAAAATATTTTCGGAAAGAACAACAATTTGTGAAAAATGCTTTCTCCTCAGTTCCTGGGAATATTTCCCACTATTCCGTTAAATGTTTCGAAAATAGTCTTGGACCGTTTTGTATCTACACTCCTTATACTATCCTATATGGATATATGATTTTTTGTTTCGAATTTCGATTGTATGGACACAGACTCGTACGTATGTCCCAGGGATAGTGTAGACAGGATGTCCTCATAGGCTGTCCCCACATATGGTGTGCATATAGACGGTGACGGCCTACAGTGCATACGTAATTATACGTGAACACATGAGTGGACGCTGGGGCTATTGTACGTGCCTTATATGGAGCCTTATATGTGTATAGAACTATATAGCAGGCGCACTCACCCAAGCTCTGGAGCTGTCTCCTGTCCCTGTCTCACCAAACCCTGAGAATTACTGAGGCTGAGGGGAAAGTGGATCGTAAGTCCTTCCCACAAGCTTTCACATATCCGTGAGTGTGTGTGTGTGTGTGTGTGTGCGTGTGAAAGCCAGCGAGTTTTTCTCACATGCTTTCATATAGGTATGAGATGATGAGAACCTCAGAACATATAGTGTTTTGTAAAGGAACGGGCCCTGTAGATTGGACGTGGGATGAATGCATGTACAGATAGTTCATACTACGGTTGTCATAAGTAAACCAAGGAGTAGTATTTATAGGGGGAAAACATAAATATTACTTTATAATTTTATGAGTTTATTGTAGCGTCACGTACGTTGCCCATATATGTATAGATAGATATATGTATGAATATATATGTACATATGTACGGAAGGTCCTGCCACGCACGTAGTATGAATCAGTCTTGAAGGGGCTGGTGAGTCCGGGCTTATGCAATATACGTGCTCTAATGGAAGTGACATCCACTATATATTTTTACGCTCTCATGGACCCGTGACTCTCTTTATTATTATGATATTCCTATTGTAATCCTGTATTTTTCCTCTCTCTCTCACTCAGTCTCACTCTCACTCTCACTCTCCCAACAATACTTTCTTTCCTTCTGTGTCAGCGCGGACACATTATGATAGGACTTTCATGTATGTACATAATTACATATATACGATAATCCCGCTCCCACATCACTTTATAATTACCGAGTGGCATGTAAAGATACAGGGGCTCGAAGTTTTCTATCCCTGCTCCTTTCCCTTCCTGAAAGGAACCTGTTCAATTTCAATAAATTCCATTCTCTCCTGTTGTACAAACAAGTATTAACTTTGTTAAAATACTTCAACTTTATTTTAGTATTTTATTTAAAGTTGTAAATTTTAATAAGGTCACATTTGAAAATGAAGCTCTTCGAAATTGAGTGAAACGATGAAATTTCTCTTCCGGTTTCATACCCAATTTTTTGTATCCCTCAATTTAATCCAAAAGCACATGACAAAAGTGTTGACTTGAGTTTGTTGTAGGAGTAAAAAGTGTAGATATAATTTAATTTAACCTTCGGAGTTGACCCCCATGTCGTGGGTAATAATGCTTGGATATTTTTGAGAAAGTAAAAAGAGAATTCTCTTTAAAAACGATATTTAAACTTTTCACACTCGCTTGATTTTGTTGGAAGACGGACAGACGGAAGGAAAGGGACGATTGGGGAAGATAAAGTTTTTGAGACACTCTGTACCTTTACACTCTCCCAACTTGGGACGCTCACCGTTTGTTTTCCCAGCACATGTGTGCTGGATATGCTTAGCAAACATTATTCTTCCTGCACTTACTCACATCTCACTGACGCCTCGGCAAAGAATCAATTTATCCTGTCTTGTCTAAAACGGATGTCCTGGAATGGATTAAACTTTTAACTACCCTCGGTTTTACTTCCCTGCCTCAGCCCAGGGGGGATATGACCCTACTGCCTATAGACGCTAGGAATGCCCGTTTGCTAAAAAGTATAGGAACTTTCCCTACTCCCGGTAATGGCTTGAAGGAAAAATAAGGGATTCCAGGAGTGAGGAGCGCATATACTTCCAACCAGGAAATGTAAACTTGACCTACTGTGACTGCGGTCGTTTTTCACACAACCATTACTATTCTGACTTGGGTGAGGAAACCGTTCTTTCACTGTTCATTTCCCTATATGTAGCCACAGGGAGAGCTTAGAGTGGTTTTGAAACTGCCTGCATGCCTGCCTCTGTATTTGTGAGTGTGTGTATGGAACTGTGTTTCATACACATTGAATATAAATCATCTGATTTGCACATTCTTCCATGTGACTCCGTACCGTAGCCAGAGAGAGAGAGAGAGAAAGAGAGGAACGTGGAAATACAAATAAATGCAAAGTGTTTTATCTACCCTTAATCCCCCTTGTCTCCTATCAAAGTCGGGATGCCCAGATTTACAGGAAATCCGAATGCAGAGTGTGTACTCTACACACACACACACAACTTACACACATGTGCCTCAACCAAAACAAAATGTGTGCACGCTCCAAACAATCTCCCAGAAAAATGTAGGAAGTAAAAATCAATGAGAGAAAGTACAGGGCCGAAAGGGTTCTGTACAAAAGTAACTCAAAGCATACTGTACACACATATTTTCTCTATGTACGGTCACTCCCCTGATATCCGAAAAAATTTACTTGTAAAAAAGGATGCTAAAAAGGGAAGGAGAAAATTAACATTGTGATAAATGTGGGAATATGTCAAAATATCAATATTTTATCCCTTTGAGGAATACACGTGGGGGACCAATAGAAGTGTCCTTTTCCCTGCTCTTATCAACGGAGTCAGTTGTAAATATAAGCAACGTATAAGAATCCAGGGTGTCATGTTATAATGTACGAGTTTCCTCGAAAAGCAAGAGCGAGTAAAGTTCCACCACTCGCAAAAAGAAATAGTAATTAGGGTAATTATGCGTTTGCCTGGGAATTAAAAATTTGTCCTCATATAGAGAGATATTGTCCCATGCGTTTCCTTCTTTTTTTTTTAACTTATATATATATTGTTTGAGAGAGAAGCTACAGGGAGATATGTAGGGAAACGGGCCTTGCTCATATCAGATGTCCTTTTATTATTATCATCGGGCTAATTTTTTAGCGAGAGACGTACGAGCTCTCCGTCCTTCATCCTGACCATTATTTCATGTCGACTAATGAGATTAAAGAATTTTCCAGCTTGGTGCTCTCCCCTCTCTCTAATGAAATTCCTTGATGGGCTTTTGGGATCACAAGATAATACTGAGAACTCTGTTAAACCCCGGATTTACATTGTCGCATTTGTTATCACCGCTGGCACTCCCAATACACACTGCCCGGCTCCGACTCTCTCATCCCTCCCATTTCACACCATCACTCTCCTTGGGCTCTCCCAAACATCCCTCTACAGGGTCCGGAGGCTACGCAAATATTGACATGTACATATATGTACATCCGTGTCTGTAAATATACGGAAGACCACACAATAATTCCATGGGGACTTTGTAGACTTGTGGTTTACCAATCAAAGCACTCTCATCCAATAATAGTCCAAATCTTTTTACCACATCAGTGTAATTCCAAATGGTCCCTCACGATATTTACAGACACTGATCTAGTTAATCTGCGGGGAGTATAATATTATTATTATTGTTATTATTATAATTATTATAATTAATATAACTATTTTTAAAAAATAGATAATTTCTCCCACAAAATTTAAGGAAGAACAAAAATATTGAGGTAGTAAAATAGCTTGTAAATTCTACAAAACAATTTCCATTGAAGTTAATTTCAAGAAGACAGCTTACAAATGTAGGATTATTGAAATTGTTGGATCTCAGGAGCATTGTAGCTCTGGAGGTAATAAAAGTGAATTTGAAGCAAGTAGTCCAGTTACAATTGGAATTTTTAATCTTCATAGTAAATTAAGCTCCCGGTGTTCTTTTTCCTCCTGAATTCTAGATCCAAGCCTGAGATCTAAAATTGCTGGAAAGTTTTCCTTTTTTAAAATTCCAGGAGGTTTTCAGTTTCTCACAATAGAGCTGAAGTGGATCCATTGTGATGCTTTCACTCTGAGGCTAGTAAAATAGTTCCAGAGATGAGCGAAGGTTTGGGAAGGTGTCTGGTTGCTTGTCGCTTTCCATTACAGGAAAACAGGCGAGCCCTTTTATGTACACGTCCCAGGTCCCAGCCCTCACGAGTAGTGCTGTAATATTGTACTCGTTTAGTTTTGTACTTTTGTATTGTTTTTGTCTTTGGTACAAAACTAAACAAACAATATCCATTTTCGAGATACAAAACTAAAACAAAAACAAAACAGGAATTGAAAAAAACAATACAATCAATCAATTGTCTATCTATTGTTTCAAGGTTCTAGAGACGCTAGAAATTTACTAAAGTGATTGTTGTAATAGATTTCTAGAGCACATAGGAATTGATTTGTGTAATTGGAATCGTGAAAAAACACGTCAAAGCACAAAAACTGGGCATTGACTAATTATTGGTAGATTCGCCTACTATCGCCCATATAAAATATACACTTACATTGAGTATGTCATTCTAGTGTCATGTGACCATTAATGCGCCAATAAAGTCAATCATAGGTGATTTACTACTAGTTACTCACCAAGTTTCATTATAGGTCATGCGCCCCTTAAAACCGTAATCTGTCATGAGACTATTGGTGACCCAATAAGGTCAATTTGAGGTCACATGACCTCAGATTGACCTTACTGTGTCACTAGTAGTCACATGACCTCAGATTGGCCTTACTGTGTCACTAATAGTCACACGACCTCAGATTGACCTTACTGTGTCACTAATAGTTGCATGATTTTGACTGTTACCATATTGATTATTAAAGGTTTGTAACGGCTGAGCCCACTATATCAACCAATAAAACCCTATTATTATTATTATTATTATTATTATTATTATATTGATTATTAGACGCCACCGATAAGAGGTACTAGTTGTAGGTTACATTTAATGTGGATTAGTAAGACGTCATGAAAAAGGTCACGAATTAAATCAACACTGGCTAATGACAATTCAATGGCATCAGATATGATACCAATGAATCGGTACAGATCAATAAAATTTGCTAACCGTATGGTTTAAATGTTGACCTGGATAAATCTAGTCTGTGTCTAACAAAGACAAAAGACCTAGTCTAACAAACGAACTATGCGATTTGTAAATGTAGTCCACGCATAGGGGACATTTCTACATCGATGAAATAGGTGGTAAAAGCCAACGGCTGAGCCAATTGAAAATACAGATATACAGAGCCCACGCGTCTACTCTATCCATTCTGATTTTAAGCAATGGTAGTGAATATTGTTTATGAAATTATGTTCTTCTGGAAATTACAATGTGGTTATTAAAGGGATTATTCACAAATAGGTTGGTGCCACAGAATTGCACGCTTCAAAATTCGACCGTCAACAGATTCAATGCATTTTATATGGGAGATTCGTCAATGACTGGTGTTTTGATCTTTTACGTAATTTTTAAACAACTAAATTGCACAAATCAATTCCTACGTGCTCTTGAACTCAGATACAACTATCACTTTAGCAAATTTCTAGCGTCTTCTAGAACCTTAGAACAATACAATACAGATTGTACAAAAACAAAAACAATCTGATAGAAGTACAAAACAAAAACAAAACTCGGAGTACAAAACAATATCTTAGTTGTACTACTTTTGTACTTTTCGCCAAAGTATAATACAATACTAAAAGGACAAATTACAGCACTACTCACGAGCACATGTTCTTATAAATGGTTTACATTTCTGAGTAATGTTAAAGTTACGAGATGAATACTGGGAGTCAAATCTTGAGGTGTGCTCTCGTCCCTACTACACCCTTTGAGACTATTTCCAAACAACAGGGCTAAGGTTTCAACTTGAAGTAATTCCATACAGTCAAGGACCTACTTACAACCAAATTATTTTAAATGGTTTACATTATTGTCAGGTTTCAGGGACTACTTTCCCTCACAAGAGCACAGTTGACTCTTTCTCTGTAAGAGACTCCTATCATCATTTTATCTTTACTTTTGCGCCGTTGCCTTTACCACAATTTTTTCTCCTTGTCAGAGAGAGAGAGAGAGAGAGAGAGAGAGTGACTCCAAGGGCCAAATTTTGATTACCAGAGGAGTATCTCCAGTAATTAAAATTCCTAGTATGAAAAGAGTAGACACTGTATTACGGACAGAGCCACTTGACGAAGGTTTGGCTTCAGGAATAAAAATTCTGGATCCGAACACGCCCACGCATAATGTCTCTGCATTAATATTGGATTTTTCAATGTACAAATAATAATTATGCAAAAGCTGCAAGTAAGGATTCGGAAGGAAACGACTCCCTTTCACAATCAATTGTCCTCAGGATCATATGCTCAAGTTCGGGAGGAATAAATTGGAATCCTTAGATTGGGTAATTACTTCCCAGCTGTTATAGTGTGGAAGGCACAACATCTTCCAGGGACTTCGAGTCCAAGTCATGTGCTCAAGAGACGTGCTCACACCTTCCTATCCTGAGTCTTTAATTTTCATATGACTGGAAATAGATAATTATTATATTTTCGAACGGTATGGAAAACGTGATTTGAATTATTGATACACATTAGTAGATACAACTTTCTCTTCACCCAAGATTGAATAAACATTTTCCCCCAAGACTCCAATAGTGATTCAGGAATTTTAAGTATTTTTTCCTTTCTTGTATAAGTCACAAGCATTGGTGATATGGTTTTCAAGGGATTCTCTCCAAAAAGAAAATTGAAATTGAAATTGATACGGGAAAAGTCCATTTCCGATTCTCACGGCTCTTTTCAAGAAGAGAACAAAAATGTGTAGCCATTTACCACTGAGAAATCAATTCTTCGGAAAAAAATCTCAGTTGTCTCAAGTTGAGAGGACAATATTTTAGGTTTCTGTTACTCAATTTTGGCGAGACGATTCCGTTGTGCAATCTTGTAGTTGTGTATATCTACCTGTGTGTGTGTGTGTGTGTGTGTTAAATTCCCATTGTATAAAATTGTCCATAGAATTTTCATATCAATTTTGATTATTAATCAAAAGTAGACACATTTGAGACTAATTAAAGCTTTCGGGAATGAAAGGAGAGGTATTGACATATTTATGTAATTACTTTCGAAACATTTACTGTTACTTTCCAATTCGCTGTTTCAGGATCAATAATTGTTTATGATTTTCAATCAGAATTGTCACAAGTAAGCTTTCCCTATTGTTCCTGGATTTTTTGATTGGACAAGCATTTACTAATATGAAGCTCCAATTAATTATTCCATAGGAGGTTTCTAGCGCATATGAGTAGTAGTAATTACAGTGTGTACTCGGGTTACAGCAGGCCTCCCTTGATGGAGTGCTTTCTCCCTGGGACAAAAAAAAATTGGCATGCTCCCATATTTACTATAACGTAAATTTTCCTCTCTGACATAGTGTTCACATCGGATAGTTTCTATAATGGAGTGTACTGTAATTACTTTAAATCTTCCATTCTAATTTTTTCCATCCTTGGGAACAAAGTGTGTTATCGTTTAATATTTTGAAAAATTGATTCCCCATCGGTAACACACTGAAGCGGATGGGAAATGAAGCCACTGTTTTTCTACAATTTTCCTGGAAAAACAAAAGACGTTTAAGATAGTCCCCCAGGCCGTGATATAACGAGATTGTACTGCCGGTGTAGCGAGAGGTTCCGCCTGGTTTGATCCAATCTTGTCAATCTTGCTTACAATTAACTCAAAAATGATAGCATGTGGAATAGCTCAAGAGTAAAATGTTCCAAGTAATGTTCAATAAAATACCTGAGGCGTGAATCTGAATTAGCTCAATAGTCAATAAGGAGTACCTAATTAATTGTACTCAAATGAAATAGCATATGTGTTATAAGTAAGTTTGGGGTAACGTGAGACTAATTTTTCAACGTTACGCAGCCTCAGGTCTATTTTTTAATTTTAGATGAATTTTTTGGAGCTTTATCAGGATTGAGCCCTGGAAGAGGGCTGGTTCTTATGAAGAGGGGGAAAAGCTCCTCCTCGTCCACAACACTTGTTTTGTGTCCCTGTTTGCAGAAAGACCTTGAACTTTGATTAAGTTCCAAGATCTTAAGGAAGGAAAGGGGAAACGAGCCAGAAATCACAGCTCAGTTTTACCTTTCATGCAATTAAATAGTCCAGAATTTCCTCACAAATAACAGGTGTGTGTACAATTAGGTAAATATAGAACAATTTCTGAAACACCGCCAGGTGGCCGGGAAAAAATGCAAATAATTACTGATAATTTCATTGAATATACATATGTCACATAACAAAAAACATTCTGTGACGGAGTCAGCACTCAGTATTGTCCTTAAATGTCGGTGAATTTTATTAAAGACTCTCGAAATTTTTTAGATGTTCAAATTTGATCCAGGGACAACTTGACACGAGGAAAATATTTTCTCGCATAGCAGATTCAAATATTCATATTTGTCTTGAAATCTAAATCAAACAATAAAAACAAAGCATTTGAATAACAAATAAAAAAAAGTCAGAATTGTCCTCCCACGTAATAATTGCATTTACTTTCACTTTACACAATATTTACAATGGAAATAGTTCGTAGAAAAATAACTTTGAAAAATAAAGCTGAAGATCATTGGTGACAGTTGAAGTTATTTTCTAGTGGAGGATTTCCTAGGGCCAAGACAATTTTTTTATAGAAGAAGAAAGAGTCCCCCATGTGTCGATACTTGAAATGAGGTAAAGTGTGCAGTCGTGTTTGATTTTTGATATAAATGAGAGCTCAAAGGTTATATTGGTTTTTTTGAGGGGGAGAGGGAAGTTTTTTTTGTGTATCATGTATCGTCATAAAAGTAGTTCAATTTGAAAAGATAGGGAGGATAGGTTGTAAAAAAAGGCAATACTTCTTTTCCTAAGGAATTTTTCCATAGTTTTTGCATGAGTTTTATGGTTACATAAAAGTGACTAGAAGAAAGGAATTATTACTTTGATAGACAGATCCCGTAGCTTGGAGGATAACTTGAAAAAAAGGAGGAAATTTGGGTTTGTAAATTGTTTGTGACGTCCTTTACTGGAAAGATCGTGTGACTGTGCCTATAGTGTTGTCAGGGTGTGTGTTTATTGTACTCTGGGTCCCACAGAACCTTCATCTCCTCCCGTGGGAACCCTACCAAAAACTATTTAAGTCCCCCATTTTCTACTGCTTATTTTTTACAAACTTGTTTCAAGGAAACTTTAATATTGTTTTCAGTCACGATACGGAACGAAACGGTAAAGGAAGAAACGCAATTTTCTAATATTCTCAAATGATTTTGTTTGCTACCACAAAAAAAAAATCAAAACATATTTTCCCATTTATCTGCATGAGATTATTTGGGTTTTTTAATGAAAGCAGAAATATTAAGAGCATTAACACTTCTGAGTAATTTAGTCCCAGGAGTGGAAGGGGGAAAGATGCGTTGGAGATAAAGTTGTTATGTTTAAATTGTATCGAGACATAGCTAAAGGCTGCTATAAAAAAATCAATATGCATAATTACACACATTGATGTAATTATGTATATTGATATGTAGCCCTTTTGCAGGAGATGTACTAAATTGTATGGTTTCATGGTAGATTTCATTAGATTTTTTCATTAGGCGCATCCAAAATTCCGACTTCAGGGGTTAGAAATTTTAACGCTGAAATTCGAAGTTTGATAATTACTTGTTTGAAAAGATTTTAGGATTTTGAGTTTCTTGTTGTGCTGGGGGGATAAAAATAGTTTGAAGGACCCTGTGTATACATAAAGGCTGAGAGGCTCGCCTGGTGAGGGCCGTAAAACCGGAGGAAATAAAAATTGAATTTTGATTCTTCGCCCTCGGCTGAGGGAACTTTTGTGTAGGACTCTCACATTTGGTTCACAGGATGTGCTTGGGAAGAGGGAACATTCTGAGAGAATGTGAAGAAACATGTGGACCTGGAGTGTATGTCTTCATTGGTCGGGCCCGCCTGGAACTGGTATGTGACTTGAGTGTTATTTGGATCTCCACTTAATTCAATAAATGGTTGATTGCTGACTACTATATGTTGAACACTTTAGCGCAATTCGCAAGGAAACCAATTGATGACAAAGATAACAGGCTGAGGCGTTAACTTGCTCAACACATTTCCTTTTGTTGTGTACATACGTCCCAGCAGAGTCTTGCAGACAAAATGAAATCAACAAGAAATCAGCCATAAAGCGCTATTCCCTGTGCTTTCCCTTTTTTATTTAGCGAGACGAGGTTGGGGAAAGGAAAAAAATGTTTATTTCCCCTGATTCTTTCCTTTATCCTTTCCCCCCCTCCTCCTGTTTTTTTTCTTTGTACACTCAGCTCTTTACTTCCGCCCATAAATGAAACTTATGGGAACCCATTCACGTTCATATAGAAAATTCGGCTTACATCTTCCCTGAACTAACAAAAGAAGCAAAATAAACTACAAAGGAATTCAAATGGCTTTCCCAAAGATACTACAATAATTTAAGCTTATTGTCTGTCTCCAAGCTTTAACTCCAACGTTCTCAATCAGCCTTGAAATTTCTGTCTTTATATTCAGTGGTATTTTCTCTAACTATACGGTGAACTCTCGGTGTATAAGAGACTTCCTCAAAATTTTTTACATTTCACCACAATAGAAATGGTGCTCTTTTTAGGAGGAAGACGTTATACAGGAGTATTTGATCCGAGTCCGATAGGAGTTGGCATGTATGAGTATAGGCTCCTTTGGCTTAGTAGATCCTTACCTACCTCATAGTAAATGAGATGCCTTAATTAAAAGAAACTCAATTCATGAATATCGTAACATATGTGCTATAAAGGAACAGAACGTCTCAAGTAACTCACTATTTGCAATACTGGCTACTTTTAGAGAATCTAGGTCAATTTCTCTGTATAAATACCTTGGAAAACACAATCCCATTATCCATTTTCTCGGATGTGCTCCGTAACTTATACAACTTTAGCCGGCTGTACTTTTCGGAGCCAGGAAATTTATTATTCTTATGTTGTTGTAGTTTTTAATGTTTTATTCTGCTATGTATGTTTGGATCCGTGGTCTGATGTAACATAATAATTACTTTGATTAATTCTATTGAAATAAATTGTTTCATAGAAATTCTCAATTTGCCAGTTAGTTAATTAAATTGAAAATTAATACATAAAATTAATTAAAAATTGCTATGCTTTCCAGAGTCAGGGATTCTCTGTATGTACAAATGCATGAGTACCTGCACGTGCTTATTTATACTCTTTGTCGATATAAGAGACTAGGAGACCTCACATGAGTGCATTTTCTCTGTGGAGGCAAAATCCCTTGCACAAATTCAAATTTACCGCGTTCATTTGTTTCCTTATTAGAGCTTTTGTAAGATTTGCAAGGGGGATTATCTGACCTCTAGGGATTCTTTTGTTGAGGGAATGTGTTTACTCTGTAGTCATATCTACGTAATCCGTTTCTAGTATACCTTGTAATTGTCTCAATTTTCTGAACAGTTGACTCTGACAAGTTAACCCAAACATTTTGTGATCAGCTCATTTTCTAGTATTCCCTTACCAAGCCTTACCATCTGACTTCCTCGTACATACATATATGAAAGAAGTGCAAGTATCTATGGACAATCAGCATACTTTAACATATACTCCCTGGGAACTGCTGATCTCTGTGCCCTGGAAACCACCCGCTATATGCACCACTGTAGAGATGAGTCTGTGACGCCAAATCTTATTTGCTGATTTAAATCTAAATGCCAATTCATGATGTGTAATTTACTTAACCCACCAACCCATTTACCCAGAAATAGCCTCCCTTTGAAATTGGGTTTGTGGAATTACGTTATCTTTTTCCTCTCTATAGAAATCCTCAGTCCTGAGTCCCTGAACTTGAATTATATGAATGGGGAATTGAAACTCCGCTCTCCCATAGCTACCGTTGAATAAGCTCCGGAATGATCAACATGATCATTAAAAATAAACTCCCGCACTTACTTCTCCCCGTGACTCTCCATCACGTCTGCTCCCGACTCTAATTTGTTATTATTTCTCTTCCCCACGCACTAAATCTTTCCTTTATTTTTTTCCCATGTAGACAAAAAAAAGGCCTGCCGTCCCTTAAATTAGACATTTGATAAATTAATACTTATCCGTACGTAATGCATCCTCACCTCCAAATAATAGCACTATAATAGAATTCGACATAGTGCAATTATTAATGGCACTTGTGCCGCCAACAAAGTGCCCCATAATTGCTTCAAATGTCAGTCGAACACGCACAAGGCTCAGTTACATAGCCTCACTCAATGATATTTACATGGCCAGAATTTCCCATTAGGATTCCCAGGAACAACAGTGGATAATAATTATCTAAGGTTAGCTAATCCTGATGATTAGTGCCCCCCGTCCTAGTTCGAATTAACGTGTCAGGCGCAGACACTCATCATTAGCAAATAGACAAATGCTAATGAGTGAATCCAGTCCCAGTCAATAAGTTGAGGTTCAAAATGACATCCAGGGAATAAATCTACCAGTGAAGTGAGACTAATTCGAATTGCATGTCAGTCGGCCTATTTTATAAGTATCTACATTCATATAATTATGTTTAATACATCCTAAACATACAATGTCCCCCCCCCCGCCATAGCCCTCAAGAGCCTATATTTAAGCAAATATCGTTCCAATTGTATGGAGGTGTTATCAAGAGTGAAAGTAGGGAAAGTAAAGGGTGATGTTTGTTGTGTGAGTGTGAGTGTGGGTAGGAAGGGAAAGTAGAATACTAGAATGCTTCTGTTGGGAATTGATTCCACTGCACCGCTGCATTAGATACTCCTAACAAAATAAGATAACAACAAAAACAGATTACGGGAAATAAGTTTTAACTAGTGAGAAATATATTATTGTGGGGGAATGTAATAACGAATAACGAACCTACCTCAAACCCCAAATCCGACGGTATAGGACGTTACCACTTTTACGAACGTCTTATGACATTGTTATTACATTGTTTTATTATCCCAATCACTACCTCAAGGAGCAAGGGGATGAAATACAGAGAGGACCATCTAAAAGTTTCCAGATAAGGGAATATTGCACCAATTACCCCGAGCACATGATGCTACTCCTTTAGCATATCTCCAAATAAAAAAAAATTCAGGGGATAAAATAATGGAGAAAATTCCGAGGAAATGCCCGCCATGTTTGGTAATAGGGAACGAACTCTCACTTTACATAATGGGGAAGAAATCTACTAAAAAATATCAGATCCCCTGAGCCAGTCGTCCCATTCCTGTTTACAACCTTGAACTCCCTGATTAGCTCGGAAATTTGACGGGATTCAGTTCTCGAACCACAAACACTGTGATATTATGACTTGGAGGAAATCCGTAGGTGGGTGTGAGTTCCCTGTCGTACCGAGAGCTCTCATTTCCCTTCATTTACAGATAAAGAGACCAATTAACTATATTGGGTTGGATTTTTGCCCTGAGCCAATCAGCTCCCCTTTAGTTCTCATAGTTCCACCAATTAAACTAACAAGATTCAGATACAGTCCTCTCTCACTACTATGTCCCCCCTGAAGGGTCCGATGTTTCTCCAGGGACAACATCAAAATTCAAACACATTCACAATTATTTCATTCACAATAATTATTTTATTCACATTTATTTCCTTGCATATAAATTTCCCTCCCTCCCTCCTTCAGTCACAGGGCCCAAGCAAAATTGTCTATGGAATTTTTGAGGGGTGCTTCTATATCCAGAGTGCACTCAGGGAACTACCTCTGAATGAGCACATGAGATGTTAAAGGTGGAGTAGGTATTTATTTGCACGAGTTAAATATAGATTTGCAGATTCGTGTCAAATTAATTTCATGAGACTATGTGATACAATGCTTATGCTCCCCTTGTACTACTGTACAGGCCAGCCTCGTTATAAGGAACTGGGCGATATTTTTGTCCCTAATAAAAAAAGGCTTTGCTTTGTAGGGGACGGCGGGTTAAGTTTGTTCAGTGAATGGATGGGAGGGGGGCAGGGGGAATTGAACCCTTAAGGAGAGACTGGTGAGTGGTGGTCCCTTATAACGAGGTCTTAGTTTCTAGGATATTGGACACCTCAGAGGACGGGATGAGTGACTCCATGGACTGCACAAGAGTCGTATGCATTTAATGCTCGGAATTGTGATTCCTATTTGAAGAATGAGCACTCATGCAGACCGTGTGCTTGCTCATTTCAGGAGGTTTGTGTACTCTCTTACGAGATGTATTTGGCGTCTGTCTGGAAATTAGTTCACGTAACTTGTTTATCCAGCATGGTACACTTGCTATTGCGAATTGTGTGCGAGTATACGTGTGTGTGTGGTGTGTGTGTGTGTGTGTGTGTGTGTGTGTGAAAATTGCTGCCCTTTAGCATGATTTAATTTCCCCGGACGCGGTCGCTGGAACAGTCCACATATAATTCAATACCCGAGGAGTGCCTATACTTGAGAGACGTAATTATTAAAGTGCTAGAGACAAATATTAGTGTGAGGAAATAGCGTTACTAAATTAATCATTTATTTCATGGCCGTCAATATATATAGGAAAAAGGAAATAGAAAGTTTCAATGAAACAAATGAAGGGAGGAGAAGGGGTTCGTTAGTTGGAAGAAATTGATACTGTGTATTTATTGTGTAGGCTCGCTAGAGCGGACCCCTCACTCCTATAACGGCCCATCCTCTAAAAAAGATTCTCTAGTTAGTTTCAATTCTAATTTTTCTCCTTGTACAAGAACTTCGTGTTTATCTCAGGGAGTCTCGTTACAAATGACCTGCGTACACAAAGCGTTAGCTTCTGTACAAAGGGAAGCTAACTCTTTGGAGGGATTTCGCTGATGACAATGTTAATTTTCATGCTTGTGAAAGCATGGAATTGCAAGAGTCAGGTCCTGCTTTACAGTACAACCTCACCGATGTCAGGGACCGGGGGAAGTTTCGCACGAAGGAGAAAAATTTCCACAGGCTAGTACATAATAGTGAAGAGTGCAAATAGATATGTATTGGAGGGAGGGTTACAGTACTAGTTTGTATAAGGACAAAAATGTCTCGTCCCTTGGGAGTCCCTTCTAATAAGATTGGACTGTATGTACGGAAATCTCCTTGGGTTCTTGGAGAGTTGAAGGTTGCGAAAACGTGAGAGAATCTAATGACGGAGATAAGTAAAGGGCAATCTAATGAAATGATTCGCATTAGCTAGTTTAACTTTCCCCTTAATTCTGCGTAGACCTTCGATGTGTCCTTATGTACATATATGCATAAGACTCAGTCATGCAGTCAAGTCTCGTTATAAGAGCCGCTCTGTAAGATACCAAATATGAGTGTGACAATTTTATTAGAAGGCTTTGAAGAGGAGATAAATTATTTGGAGAAATGTCTTGAGTGGGTTGGGCCTCCGTAGGAGAAATAATTGTGGGTCTAAGGGAGACCCTTTTAGGGAGAGGTTACTTTGTATTGAGGCAGTACGTTCGGAATAGGATTCCCGCCAGTGGTGGTTGTGGCTGTAGGAAAGTCACGTAACGAGCTTTGCGGATGACCCTGTGACACCCACTTGGCTTACAGGGATAACAGACATGACATTTGTACAAGTCTATTTCAGTGCAGGACACGCTGGCTATGGCAGATCCCTTCAGAGGAGCTCTCTGTAGAGAGACAATTCGTAGATACGTCTAACGTTGGATTCTGATTCTTATCCTTACAAGAGCTTAGCCTGACTGTGAGAGTCGAATCTAGGACTCAAATCTAAGACTCAAATCTAAGACTCAAATCTAAGACTCAAAATCTAAGATTCTGATCTAAGACTCAGATCTTCTGAAACCTTGAATCTTTTATGACAGCTCTTATAACGAGACTTCACTGTACACTGTATGTATACATAATGTTGAGAGTACGAGAAGGGCGGAGAAGGAAATTGGACTGGAAGTATCAGCCATAAAGTTTAGACTGGGAAAGTTTCCGTCCGTCAATAGTAATTGCCAAGTCTCAATACAGTCTACTCTCTTTATAACAATCCCATACAAATTTCAGACTCTTACTCCTTAACGCCCGCCCTCACATACAAGAACTAAAATTAGCATTGTCAGAAGTGGGATTGCCTCCGAATTTTCCCCCTCATGAGAAAATGCCCTTGTAACATCGGCCGTAGTAGCGGGACTCACTAATTTTGTACAGGCTCTTATACAAGGGAATAAAAATAATATCATGCTAAATGAGAATGCCTTTAAAAAAATTTTGTCCCTATGGAGAAAATGCGATTGCAAGGGGGTCCGTTATAACGAGACTCACTGCAAACATAATCTACATCCTGATGTGGCTTGTCGTTTCCTTCAAGCCCCCTTGATCAATGTTCAAGAAAATGGGAAATTCAAAAGTCATGGTTTTGGAAAAATGTTCGGAAAGCTGGCTACAAGTTGTATTTGATTTGTGCAATCCATCATGGGCACTTTGAAAACTTTCCTTAATTTATTATTTCCTACTCGTATTTGCGGAACCCTTATCTCAGCTCAACTTCACGTTTCCCTCCTTCAGCATTCTTTTTCCTTTCCCCTTCCGTCCCTTTCCTTTCATTACAATTTCCCTGGCTTCACACAAATCAAATAATAGCTCCTTCACATTTTTTTCTCTTCATAGAGCAACAGTCAAATTTTCTAACCACAAACAAACTTCAAACATTTTTTTCCCCCCAAAAGTTCTCCTGATTTTAGTAACCCCTAAAAACTACACAGTACAGAGTCAAGTCTCAAGTAGGAAAATTTTCCTCGTCTAGTATTATTTTTGCTGTTATTGCGAGTAGGAAATAAAGTACAGTCTCTTTATTAGAGTCGGTCCCGGAAGTCCCATAATTTTATTTCCCCTTGAAAGGGAAACAAATAAAATTGGGCTAAACGGGATTATTCCTTATTATTTTTCCCACCATGGAGACAATGATTCCAGAAGGGGCCGGTGTTATAACGGGACTGTAGGCTGTATGCTCCTGAGAAAAAATTATTTTTCTCCGGAATGGGAAAGTATCCAAATTTTTTCCCCACTTTTTAAACACTAGGACTTATAAGGGGGTCCGTGATGAGGAGACTTGACGTAATTATTTGCATGCTATATGGACAGTAGTAGGGAGGCCCTAGTACAGTAGCGGTTTAATTTGAAAGAACGGGGAAGTTGTGGTGGGTTGGGAACTGTGGCTATTTTACGTATGTACATATGTGGACGGGAAGACTCGGAACTCTAGAGAGGAAAACTAATGGTCATTTTGATAGCTGGAACAGTTTATAGTGGGAAAGTTGGAGGGAAGAAATGTCATGAAAATAAAAATTTAGTATTGGTTACCAGGTTCGGTACACAATGAAAACTGGGGGGAAATTACAAAAGTTTGAGGACTCCCCCATCCATACCCTCACGCATCATGTCCCAGCTGTACTCAGCCAATCTCTAATAATTATTCTGTCTCCCAATTCTCTGTCAAACCAACCTTTTGAATAATTTCCCGGCAATTGTTATAAATCATGCTAATAGTCCCACATACATTTTACGAGTACATGTCACTTCCGAACTTCAATTTTCTGGGATATTAAATGGTAATGTCTTGGATGAACATGCGAAATGGCCTAGATGCATTTTTATTAAATGCGAATTCATCTAGATGCATTTTCATTAAATGCAAAATGGTCTAGATGCATTTTCATTAAATGCAAAATGGTCTAGATGCATTTTCATTAAATGCAAAATGGTCTAGATGCATTTTCAATTGAAAGTAAAATAATCTAAATGCATTTTCACGAAATGCAAAATAGAGGTCGTGTTTAAAAAAATTAAATGACTTACAATTAGACATATTCTATCAAATCTTGCAGCAGCATGCATTTAGATCGTTTTGCTGTTAATGACAATTTGATGCTAAATGTATTTTTTTAAAGAAGAGATTGTACCCATAATTCGCATACATTTACGCAAACGTTTGTATTGTACGTATTTGCCTCATTTTTGAATTTAGGGAAATGAATGTAATCTTTCCCCTTTGAATTTTAAATGCCCTTGGCTAATTTCGTCTTGAGTGAAGCAGCTCTTATTTGGCTTAAATCCGAATCCCTTAAAACCCACTTCTCATGTGCATATTGAAAGCCCATGTACAGTCACAGCGTACAGCTCATCCTGCTTCCATTCAAAAATCCCTTTAACCCACTTTCCCATCTCGTCACCAACAACCTTGTGATTTGATGAGGCATACATATTTATGCCATTGTAGAGATACTATTTGAAAGACCAGTAGAGAAAAATAGGAATTTTGATTTTAATGTTAAGAACATTGAAAGGCGATTTGCCAGTGCCGGGCGTTTTGACCTTCTCCTACCTATTCTACTTCTAAGTAGAAAAGCTATATAGCTCTTCTATTTTGGCTCGAATAAATCAAAGCTTTAATGCTTCTATTCTAGTTCCACTTCTACACTTCTTCTTTTCATTACTTCTATTTTACCGCTACTTCTACTCTGCATCTTTTATTCATTACTTCTATTAAATTGCTACCTCTACTCAACGACTGTATTCAAAAGTTTTATCATTGCTAATTCTATTACGAAAGAAACCTAAGTTTAGTCTCATTCAATGGTCGATTAAAGCAAAGTAAAAGGGATTTTAACAAGCAAACAAGACCTCTGGGTTGAATACTAAAAATTAAGAGAAAGCATAAATTATGCCGAAATTTGCATTTGTTTTATATCATTGGCCAAATTTTAGCTCACTGAATAGACTTTTAACAATAGCTTTTGCGTCTCAAGTTGAGAAAAAAATCTTATTTTCTTTTTCGCACAATTATTTATATATATTTATAATATTTTATTTACCAATCATGACACTTACGTTGTTAACAACGAAATTAAGTGGGGTAGCTGTAATGGTCATTTACTGCTGTGGTCAAAAGGCACAGGTAGCAGATCCTAAGGAATTTCTAGGAGGATATGCCTGTGATTGCTGAACATTTATACAGACATACGATAAAACATATGATTTTCTATTAACGCTCTACTGTTAACGCTACTTTATTCTGGCGACTTCTACTTCTAATCATACCAAAATTCTTTGCCACCTCTATTCTACTAATTGCCCACTCATTTTTGCCCTTCTACACTATTCTATCCTCTACTTCTACTTTTACTACTGTGAAAGTCCCAGCACTGCTATTTGCTCTCTGAATGCTGACAGCCCTCCTCATGAAATGACCAATTGATTTGAAATCCTTGGGTTTAAATCGGCTCGAAAAATGGGCACAGAGCTGAGGAACCAAGGAGGGGGGGGGATGAATGATTCCCATAAAACAAATTCCTGGGTTGCCTCCCCCCAATGTGGAAATCCACACCTAGATTTATATAGCCACATAACCATCAACATTCACATTCCTCCATCTTTTCATTTTCTCCCAAATCCTCCGCACTTCTTATGTTTCCCATGTGTGTAGGACGCTCTCGCTATAAGGACTGACTCCTGAGCGGGATCTTGGATGTAAGGGTGTGATTTGTGATATACTTGTAGGCAATGCCTAGAGATAATGTACATCCGATTTATATGTATCTACAGTCTCAGTAGTCTACAGATAATCCCTTGTATCAAGATCCCCCATTACAGATTGGGCTCCCTGGATCTCCTATAGATAGATATTGCTATTGCACGTATAAATCAATACACTCTAGATCCAGATGGAAATATCTTCCGCCATGTAATTCCCAAGTAAATGACCAACGGTGTCCTTTGATGTGCTTGGGAAAGCACTTGAATAGGATCTCGTCCCCAATAAAAATTTTCATTATTTTTACCATACACACACACACACACACACACATAATCTTACTCCTTATGTACAACTATTTTTCTGAATTGATACAAGAGACAAGCTGGAAGGAATCTTTTCTTTCTTGGTATCGGTTGTAAAAATAATAGTAAAAATAACGGTAGTGTACAAGTATTGAGTGTCCACTTTTTTTAGTGACACTGTCCGTACATATGGTTCCGTTATACTGGCCAAAGCCCTGCTACAACTTCCCATTCAAGTCTCTTCACAGTGTCTGAGCAGCAATGGTGAGGAAGCGTAATTTTTACTTCTCAGGCAATACACACACACACACACACACACACACACGCACACATACACATACACACTGATTCACTCCGACATAGCCAGAGACGTGTTGACGCACTTGTCATTCCATAGAAGGAAAGTCTCACAACATTTCTACTCCCTCTCGATCTCTACTTTCATGAAGACAATCTCAGATGCAAGGTCCCATTGAACATTTTCCCCACACCCACGTCTTCTTCAGTTCCAGAAATGATTCTGTAGCTGGAATTCTTAGCTCTTCTTAACACATCCCGAGAACTCATTTCCTGAGATCGTCATGGCTCACAAAAAGGATCTTGAAATCACCGCCAATTCCGAAATTCTATTATATCAGGAAAATTGGAGTTCAGGTGGAATCCTGGATTTAAAAAATATTCAACCCCTCCCCCAAATTTGTATCAAAATCTCTCTGAGATTTTATATATAAGTTTTTATTGACCTTAAATGACAATATTTTTTTCCTTCACAGGAGACGTGGGTCCAAAACGCTTTGACAATTTTTTGGAACCTCAAAAGTTAAAAATATTTTCGTACGAATCAAAACTTGGCGTCATATTTTTGACCTGATCTTCTGTATTGACGACATTTTGAGAACTTGGCCTGCAATGAATTTTTTTTACAGACAGATTTTTAATTTTAAAAATCTCGTTTTTAAAATTCTTGCCTTTCTTTCAGTTTTGAACCGACAATACTGACCTTGTTGAATAAATAATGTAAACTTGTAATGTGGAAGGAAAAGGTCAAATATTTTTGCACGGTCTCTTATGCGGGCTAAATTTGGGAGGGATATACGATTTGAAGGTACCCGGTGTACATGTACACATTAATGTTTCATAAGATGGTTGTAGTAGAGATGTGGGATTTTATGCAATCGATACTTTGACCATTAAGCCCTTCCCAGTGATCCCAGATTATCCACTATGCCCTTAATATCTGGGAAAAACAGTCCCCGTCCAGGGACAGGTACAGACAGAGACAGACCCACAGTAAGATGATCCATTGTGCCTCTGCCAATCCCACCGTGAGTTACTCCAGTGAAGAAAACAGAGAGAATCAACACTCCTTATCCCCGACCATCCTAACCTAATCAGATGGAATCACTTCCCAAAACCACACAGACATCTGTATACACAACTGGCTCAATCCAGAATCCACTTGCTAAGTCTCCTCAAAGCAGACGACTGGGAGAAGCCCTTTAGTTAATTAGTATCCACTTCTTCTAATGCCTCTACTTCAACAAGTGTAATCGCATTTCCTACAGTCATCCCTCCCTACAAGAGACTCCCAAAGTATTTCCTTCAAAATCCCTCCCCTATAATAACCAGGTGTTTATTTATTTACACTATAATTTTTTCTCATCGAATGAAATCCTTAAAAATCAAATATTTGCCGAAAATTCTCCCTTTGCCCCAATACTAATTTCTCTTACGTATAGTATAGCAAGGAATGTGATATTAAAGATTCAAATGTAGCTTTCTCCAGGAGAATCCGTGATAAAGTCCTCAATACTGTAGATATACATATGCTATTGAAGCCCTACAAACAAGTAAACACAGATTGCCTACTATTGTCAGATCTGAGAGGAGATTTAAATGAAATTTTGATTCAAGTGTGGACCAACCATGCAGAGAATTGGTTTACCCATCATAGGAGTGTCTGAGAGTTGTTGGGGATGAGTGGAGAAGGTCCTGACCTTATTTTCCTACCGTCCTCTATAATAGACACTCCATATTACGGCTTGGCTATATTCCCCTCCTCAAAAAATCCCAGTCAATGGCCCGTAAATCGTAGTACTCTCCCGTGGCTGGGCCTGGAACGTGTCTGCCCTGCTTATCTATGTAAATGCAGCCCAACCTTTCTATAGCGGACTCTATATCGGGACCGGGATCTCTGGGTCGACTCTAAAAAAATCCGTCCTTTATCTCAAATCTAAGAATTGTCTCCATGAGATGGGAATCTGGTAGATCAGATTTTGATATGGAGATCCCTTGTATTTCGCAAGCCGTTATAGCCAGAGTGGCCTGCATCTCTCTCGACGGACTCTGAGGGATTGGTCCCCATTAGGTTCCATTAGAAATGCATCACCATGATCCATCAGTCTTCCCTTTGATCCTAGGGAGCTGAGAGACTCCCTCCTTCCGTCTGACCACAACTATTTTCTCCAGTCTTGGAAGTGTACTTGGTCCAATATTTAACCATGCACTCCATACGGAGAAGTGTTTCGCTTGAAAGGAAAACAAAACGTTGGTTTTCTTGGGAGTTTTTTTTTTTTCTTCTTCTCCTTTCTCAACTTCCCCACACCGACTCACCGACTCGTTACTTTACTACTCACGTTATTAATACTCGGTGCCCTCTATTTACTGTAACGTTATGGAGGGAGTCGGTGTGCCTTACCTACACAAATAACAACATTTCCGTGTAGCTTCCATTTACTCTCGTAGACCTCGCCCGCAATGTTTACTTTTTTAGTTTTTTTTTTAGTTTCGACGTAAATCTTCATTCTACCACTGCCATGTGTGTATTCAGGGGGGCAGTCTTGAGTTACTTCTCTGTTTGCTCAGAACTGAGGAGGGGTCCCATCTCTGGGTTGGAAGTGTCTGGAGCAATGTGTATAACAAGGTTTCATCAACAGTTTGTAATTTCAAGTCAGTCAATAATAATTTGAACCCTAAATTGGAACCCTTGTTTAGACTCCTTTAGGATGTCATTCTCGCGATAGTGTTTTAAATTTGTAGGAAAATTTATATCCTTTTAGTATGTCTCTGGGGTTAGTCCCAGGTGTCAGGAATTATAAATCTGCTAGTGTACTTTTCCTACACTATTCTTCACAAGGTGGTAAATAGTCTTTAAATAATGACCACATGCTTGGGCAAGTATCAAAATGATTGTCTTCTTTAAAATTAATGATTTAATTTACAGGATTTTTATGGAGGTATCTCTGATGTAGGTACATTGCAAGGGAGTGCATCAATGGAGAGTATATCTATACATATATACATGTACTCCATTGATTTGAGGAGAAGATTTGAAACAGAGTCCCAGGCTGCTTTCCACTTCCCTCTCCCAACCTTGGGTTTTTATTAGGACGTGAAAGTACACTCTGTGTTGGGGAGCTTTGGGGGAAAAATATGGAAGTGTTGTCAAATAATATTCAAATGAAATTGTATATGAGGTTTCCCCGTGGTGTCAAAATAAACGTGTGGGTAGGAAGAGGGTAAGCGTAAAAAGGGAGAAATTTTAAATATTTATGTAGCTCAGCTTACACAGTACTGTCGGGTATCATATCGAAGAAGAGAGGAGTCACTTTGATTTAGTTTCCATCGAGTGCTCAGCCTCCGTGAAATATTTCCATTACAAAATTACCATAATGTCAAATCTTTTTCTCAGCTAATGAAATTCCAGCTAATGGAATTTCTATAGGAAATATTTCTTATATGTACTCTCATCATGAGCATAAGTAATCTCTAGTTGGAGTCTGTCTTATAAAAACTGGCCAGATATTTCCACACGAGAGGAAAATCAAACTGTGACTGGGTTCTAGACGTACGACTGTATTTACAAGCAACTCCGGCTCTGACGGAGGATTTCCTATTGCGGACTTACCCCGCTCTGTAGACAACAATTCTTCCGAGTAGATATCCCAAATATAAGGAGTAGTTTTCATAGCGGATGAAAATTCAGTCCCCAGAGAGTACACTTTATAACGAGATTTCTCTCGTATGTATCTATCTCTAAGGATGATGTTTGCACCACTCCAGATATTCTCAGTCTTCCATGTCTTTTGGATCCTGAGACTCCCTAACTCTGCCACTGTTCCGGCGGAATTTTTACGATTGGAAATAGTTGCATTATTTGTGTAAATACAGGTTGGTTACAGCCCATTATGTGGTTGGAGCGTCTTCGTAGTTCCACCAGAACCAAGAACTTGAGATCCAAACTTTATTTCCGTATACGATTCTTAATACAGGGATTATAAAAAATGATGTTGAAATTTGAAAGTCAAGGGTCCCAGAAAATGTAGCCAACCCTCCTCCCTCCCATCCTCCATCGCCTAATAAAACAAAATTTCAAGTCTTTGAAGTATGACTTCACATTTTGAACCACCCCTACCTCCATTACTGTTTTGAGTCAATCAAGCAAAAATTGTAAAAAATCTGGAGAAAGTCATAACAAAATTGTGAGATTTTGAATATTTTTTTCTGGAAATACAAATGTTAAGAAATCTGGAAGAAAATTCAATTGAATGTTTTTTAGATTTTAAATCTCATTTTGAGCTAGGAATGGAGGGAAAGATCTTAGGGGACCTCATGCATCTCAGAGATCCCTTCCTCTTCCCATTCTTGCCAAAGACGTGTGTGTACACACATTTCATTTGACTTTCCTCTCACTTTCCCTCTCCGACTCTTTCTCTCTCCACTGACTCTGACAAGTATGAATGAGGGGGGTGATTGAAACTGCACAGGTGATTTCACTCTTTCCCTGTCCCCCTACTCCAGTCTCTAAATTCAAGGAGTTGAGAATCCCCGGATTTTTTTTTTTCAAAGGAAAGTGAAGTCTTGTGAGAGCCTATAAGACTGCTAGTGTTGTTACGAGTGTATAATTTGTTTTCAATGGTATTCATCCGCTCGTTCCATTTCCCTGTAAAACTTGTGTAACTCTAATGCTTCCAATGTTTTTTTTTGTAATAGCTTTGTCTTATGGAGTTATTGAAGTTGTTATTCGGGTGAAAGCCCTGTATTTGTGTAGTACTGGGCTTATTTGACTTTTTTTTGTACGCTCCGACATAAATATCTATTGGACAAAGGGATGGATGGGAGTGCATACTCAGAGGTCTTTCTCGGGGAAGAAAAAGTACCAGGGAGCAATGACGTTTGGAAAAGGTTCACAGATGTGTTTGTCATGAAATATGTAAAGAAAAAAGAACGTTGGGATGTCTGTACTTCCACTGCCAATTTCCCTCCTGGTTCATCTTCATATGTGATGTTTCTATAATGCTCGGGCCTGTTACGAATATTCGGGCTATTCCAAAGTCGGTATCAAAACTAGGGAGGGAAATCTCTTTATAGGGGACTCTCTCTCTCTCTCTCTCTCTGTCTCTTGGGGATTTTTCTCCTTCCTATGAAAACTATCCATTGTGGGGGGACGGGCTGTCATTAATAGCTCTATTTAGCCTCTGAGGAGAGGGAAATGAGGCCGTTGTAACGGGGCTTGAGGTATGCAGTCCGTTGTGGGGAGGGTTGGCAGTATGCAGATTGATATCTGGGTTACAGAAGAGAAATGTGCATTGAGTGTCTACTGTGATAGAGCTGTTCATTTTTCACTGGTTCACTGCTCCTGTATCTATTTATATTATGCATAAAGTCGTCCTCATTCCAAATATTTTCCCGGACCTTTCTCTCCCCCATTGATTTGACGAGCACTGCTTAGTCTCAAGCTCTCTGTCTCTCTCTCTCTGGTCTGGTCAGGAGAGAGAGAGAGATGTAACTGGAGGGAAACAGAAATGCGAGAATCGTCCACTAATTAATGAAACATGTATTTCCTGGATGAGTGAGTTAAATTACAATTACGATTCCCTACGGCCCCTTCAGAACCTCCAAGAGACTCTTTTTTTCTCTCTATGAAGTTGACTCTGACTCTATGGACCTGGAACAGTCGGAACTCCTCGTAAGGACCCCTTGCAATTCTGTGCCTTTATAAGGGACATAGCGTAATTACGTATAATTAAGGGTATACGTAAAGCAAAATGTCATGTAATCAATTACACTCATGAAATTATCTACACACCCCATATTTAAATAGCGTACTATTTTCAATGTAATTATATGTAGTTAATTTTACTTTTAGTATCTACGCTTTAACCCTCCCTCACATTTGTGGTTCCTGAGATTGAATTTTTTGTTGGGGGACGATGATGTTGGAATTAAATTAATCCCCATGAAATCTTCTACAAGTCTAGCATTCTGAAAGATTTGTATGAACGCCGGACCTCCCATGAAAAAATGGGAAGATCTGGAATTCCTCCTTGTTTACATCTTTCCCTCAAGTGTCACTCCTCAAGCGGAATTTCCCCAACCTTGGCCTATGCTTTTACCGGTAATATGTATAATTTCCAACGTAGGACCTGCTGGAGAGCCCGTTGGAAAGCCCGTGACATTTTGTACAATTGAGTGTGAAAAATGTTTTTTTTTTAAATAAAATTTGAGTAAGGAATTTTAAACTGTCAAAATTTTGTTTTTGCAAAAATATTGTGATTTTTTTCTTTTACTTTACCCCTGGAGCCAGACTTGTTTGGTTATCGAGGGATGAAAAAAGTTTTTAACAATTTTGAAACAATTTTCTTCAAATTGTGGAAAATCAATTTTTTTTAAACTTTTCCCTTCTTTGGGTATAAAGGGAGGGAAAAAGTTTTTCCGACATTATTTGTATAAATGTTTTTAAAAGGATAAAAATTAAGATTGGTAAATAATAATAATAATTACAGGAGAGTGCGAAAATATTGGGAGCACTACAGTGAGAGTGGTTTTGTAGGGGAGTCCCTTATGTATAACGAGGCTCCACTGCATGGTAAACAGTGTGAGGCTAACCGTGGAAGTGAGTTTTGGAATTGATGAAGTCAAAACGTTCCTAACGGACCATTCATGAAAATGAAAAATTACACGTTGTCTCTGTGATGTGTGCTTTTGGAAATGGTAAAAGCTTTGATAGGGAAAAATGGACGTGGACGAATGACTTCTCTCAGCATGGTATCTGACAAGTTTTTCAGCCTCAGTCCATTGTCTGTCCTGGGACTTGATCCAGGGAACATCTCCACAATTGAGCCCCGCACATCCTCAACAAGTCTTTCCTATTAGATCTAACATCTTTTCTCAAGTACAATTTCCTCATCACGAAAATATTTTCAACTCTGAAATTCTGACAGGAGAATCTCTTTTTCATCCTACCAATCCATTTTTCCC
Organism: Allacma fusca; assembly: GCA_947179485.1. NCBI lineage: Eukaryota > Metazoa > Arthropoda > Collembola > Symphypleona > Sminthuridae > Allacma > Allacma fusca. The sequence continues at coordinate 4,183,880 of OX359249.1, forward strand.
AGCTTGACTCCTCTCCTTGTTGTCATTGCAGGGCTCAGGATTTTTTTTAATGCAAAGCAAATCTTATCTTTACGAAAAACAAATTTTGTAATAAACAGCCCATTTTCAGGACTTTCAAATATACATAAAAATCAAATTATTCCCGTACAATAATACACTGGTTTGGGTTCATTTTAGCGAGCGCGAACGTTTTACTGTATTTTTTAGTACTACAGTAAATCATAGGGATAAAATATTTTTTTCCCGGAATTTTCTCTATAACTCAACAAAATGAAGTTTCATTTTAGAGAACAATTGGATTTTCTGTGGAAAATCATCTGTGACTCGGGTCATCTTTAGATTTATTTAAAACACAGAAAAAATTCTATTTCAGGAAATTTCTCCAGTAAATTCATAATTAGATGAAATTTTGAATTTTTTCTTTTCCGTCCACATTGACGGACTCCGTGCTACAATTTAATACTAGTTGCATGAATTCGCAGCTTACATCTACATTCTGATGGCTCTCCTGAAGTTTTTAATGTGGATTTGTGCATAATCTTGAAATTAGCTCAAGCTGAACAAATTATTATTTACTGTGCATAGGTTAGGTCTGGTTGGAAAAAATATTATAATTAGGTTAGGTTGAAAAATTGGATTAAGTTTCAAATGCGTTAGGTAAGGTCAGGTTAGGTTATGTTAGGTTAGGTTGGATTGGGTTGGGTTAGGTCGAAATAAATAAATTAGTTTAGGTTGAGAAATTATGTTAGGTTAGATTATTTGAGCAGCTCATGAGTTGATGATCCAAATATGACCCTTAATAATGACGATGCTTGAAAAGTGATTTAAAACCTTAAGAACTTACAATGGTGTAGACGGCACTGATAAAGCTTCCCGTGCGAACAGAAAACCTCCCGCAGCACCAACAAGATTTGAGAATCCACATTTTCGAAATTTGTTCGGGGTTAAGTAAGAAAGTTGGAGAAAGTACTCGTCCAAAGAAACGGACCACGTTGCGAGCGGGAAGACCAGAGAGAACTCTGGCGAGACCTGCACGGCAGGACGCACTGAAAGCCACTACAAGTTGCTCCAACAACCACTGTCTCTATCCCCACTCGAAATTTCCAACCCGCACACGGTTCTACAGAGCAAGTGCCTCGGATCAACTTTCCCATCCGATCCTCTCTCTCTCTCTTCCTGGTCTCCGAAACTCAGTGAGCACATCCTCCGATGTTCTTTTCCTCTTCACTCTTTTCCACAACCACCAGCTCTCACTCACGCATTCCAAACAACACAACTGCATGAAAGCAAAGTGGAGTCTGCGTTTTCTCCACATCGCTCTTCTCGTACTCCTACTACAGTCTACCTTCGATAGAAGGGACCCATCAGTCCTGTTTCTCTACACACATACAAAAATATCACCAAAGGTTTCTTTTGTGACAATCTCAATTTTTCTCGTTATAATTTATTTTTTCGCTTTTAATATAATAGGAGACAGTTGAGTCTCGTTATAGCGGTAAACCTTGCAGGGTCAAATCTTGTTATAATGGTCAACCTTGCAGGGTCAAATCTTGTTATAATGGTCAACCTTGCAGGGTCAAATCTTGTTATAATGGTCAACCTTGCAGGGTCAAATCTTGTTATAATGGTCAACCTTGCAGGGTCAAGTCTCGTTATAACGGTCAACCTTGTACTGTCAAGTCTCGTTATAACGGTCAACCTTGCAGGGTAAAGTCTCGTTATAACGGTCAACCTTGTACTGTCAAGTCTCGTTATAACGGACAAGCTTGTAGTGTCGTCAAGTTTCGTTATAACGATCAACTGTGCGCAGTCAAGTCTCGGTATAATGCACTCCATTTCTAGAAAATAAATTTTACCCACAGTAAAAACAATCCGTAATCCGAACCTTCCCTCAACATGGGTTACAAAGGGGAGGGGACAGGGGCTGTGACAAATTTTCCGCTATAGCGAGAGTTTTCTGTAGAAGTTTGAGTTTTCTCTCTGAAAATGCAAAACAATCCCATAAATCCCAGTTGGTGACATTGGGAATTTTCTCCGTGCAAACAACATTGAGTGTAAGTGGGATTGTAAGATATTTGATTTTTGCGTCCTTTAGGATGTTTCTGTAAAGAGATTGCATGATATCCCTGTGAATAGCCCACTTTCACCAGTTTCTAAAGAATTCCTTTTGTACTCCACAGCACAGGCAAGATTTTCTCTCATGAAAACATTTTGTATTTCTAGTTTGTTCCCAGATGTAGCTCTATAATGTACTCATTCATTTCATTATTGTTATTTTTACTATTTCTCACTCACTCAGCTTCATCAAATCTCGCGTTCCTTTCTCCCACATCCGAGCAAAATCACGCTATAATTACTTTCAACTTCCCTTCAAATTCCAAAGTTTGGTTTGAAATGTGAGCGTGTTATTTTTATTTAATTAAAATCCCTTCCTCAGACATGCTCTACTAGGCTCAATCCTTGTAAACAGAGACCATGGTCTCTCCATAAGAGCACCTTAAAAAAAATACTTTCTCCCTTCCAATATGACATGCTCTCATGAGTAGCCCAATAAAGAGTGAGTGTGGAGAAAGTAGCGTTCTCACCACGTCTGTAGTAAGGAGACTTCCTTTTATTTGATTTAACAACTTTCAAAATTAAAATGGTCACAAACGGAAGTGTCTCAACGCAATTGTGTTCGTTCAGAGAGAATGTATTTTTTATTGGAAGTCCGTTATATCGAGACACTACTTGTGAGTCCCAAGGTAGTTGCTGTTACAAGGGAGCCTCTTCCAGAGAGCGTTCACCGTATAAGTATTCATTTTGAGCCGTACTGTGAGTGGAGTCTTTTTTTTTTTTAGGTGAACCTTTTGCAAAGCTTGTTTCCTTTGACAAAACTTCCGCTTCCTTATAAGGGCGTTTCCTCTCCGACTTACTAATATTTTTACTATTTTATTTCTTTTGATGTGAACATTTAAAAAAAACATGGTGTGAAAGTTCAGAGGTAAAACTCCGCCTGAGACTTCATCCCACACGGAGCTCTAAATACATAGTTTCGTATTGCAATGGGGAAAGATACTCCCTCGTGAATGATTTCTCAGATTTACAAATCCTCTTTTTGGGGAGAAACTTTTTCCCTGAGTTTGAAGCCCAGGACCAAATAGGGTTTAAATGGTTTGAGTTTATCCCGAAATATAAAGTAATCCATGCAAATGATTTTATGGTGGAAGAGGTTGTCGGTTCTGCGGAAATTATCAATTCACAAATTCTCCTATGTTTCCTCAACCCGTCAGCTCTGACTTTACCATTTCACATCTCAAAAAGTTTCAATCTCTTTGACTCTGTATTTTTAATAATTTGCCAGGAGTGTTTGAATGATTCAGGGCCAACGTACATAATATGTACATACGTTTATATATCTGTACAGTCTATTTTTCCTACAGCCATCCCTACCCTTTTAACTACACTCCTCCTTAGGGGCCAAAATACTGGGACTTGTCCCTAATTACCACAATGTTACATTGACTCTTGAAGGCATGGGTCTCATTATTACATTATTTTAAGAGGACAGGGAGTCAAGTCTGGTTATAACGGACCCCCGGGATCCTGTAACTGTAAGAGAGTCAGTCTTCCAATTATAAGAACAAAAATGTCAAGGTAAAAATGTTAGCACTGGGCTAAATGGGAATTTCCTGGAAAATACATATTTTGAGCCCAACGACGGAGACCCTTATAAGGAGGTCTGCTTGAGCCAGCTGTTATATAGAAAGTGAGTTTGTGTAGGGACTGAAAGGCAGAAATCAACCTTAGCCAGGGTGTGGCCCTCTCGGATTAGGATCTAATGGGTCAAAACTAGCTCAAATAACATGAACGTGGTTGAAGCAGTCGGAATTCCAGTGGTTTCGAATTATCGGGAATCACAACATCAAAGGTTGAGGTTTTTGGAATGAGGACTTGTGTGTGCATTAAGATGAAGAATTGAATACCGGGAGTTGCGCTTCGCTAATTATTTCAGAAAGGAATTACTCCGAGGACTTTAGTAGGCACATGTATAGCTTCCAGTCCGCTCCTTTCCCTCATTTCCATTGACTCGGGTCTAAATTATAGGGCAATCGGAGGGAGCCAAAGATCAAGGGGATTTCCAGAGGGAACCCTCGCTATAACGTGCTCTATCTTGGGACAGCAGAGTCTCATCCCTTACAATGTCTCGTATATGCAGACATTACATAATTATTGCTGTCGTGAGTACCGCAAGAGCTACTAACATAAAAGGAAGTAATAATCCCACCGTTATAACGAAGTTTCCAATGCTCAATTCTCTGTGTCACTGATTGTGAGAGTTGCCCGCCGAAGGTAACACATCCCCAGACATTCCCCTTTAATACAGTGTTAATTGTTGTCCTTGTTAGAGCTTAGGGAGCAGAGTCTCGTTATAGCGGACTCCTCCTGTGAAAGCCCCTCAACAGGGAAAAAATATTTCGACAATGCTATAATTATAATAATTGTGTTAATTTAACCAGGAAATGGAGAGTCTCGTTGTAATCCCTTGGTTTATTTGTAAAAGCCGTCAAAATGTCTGAGGAACATTCCTGTTTTGTGACAACCAAATATTGTCCTTTTTAATGAAGAACGTTTTGCAAGGACTAAGTTTGCTTTTGTGAGGAGGACCGTTATAGAGAGCCGGGACTGGATATCCCTAGGGGATTCCATTAAAGCATTGTTTGGCTTGGGAGTAATAAGTGTGTCTAGTATAGAATACTTGGGAGTAAAAAGTATTTGCATGTAAAGAGTGGGCTAATGTTGGAATGTGGGATGAAGTCGTGTGAATTCCTAACTGACTTGAAAGGCCTGGATCCACTAATCCAGTTGTAATTCTCCGACTCCCTTCATCCCGCCATATCCTGAAATTAGCTCCTTCCAATCCAGTATACCTCACACACTTAACTTTTATCCTCTTGAGGTTTCCTCCTATATATGTACCAATTTCCTATTCAGCAAGTCAAATGAGGCCATGAGTAACGAAAGGCTCATGTGATTGAACAACGTGGAGGGTGAGCTCAGTTGTAAATAGCTTATTCAGCTAGTTCCATTCCGTTAACTTGGTCATGCCTGTGTACAGCTCAAAACTGTCTGTGTGTGTGTATACAGTCAACTCTGGCTATAACTGCACATGCTCATTTCCGGCCTTTATAACGAGGTTTCTCCCCTCCCCCTTCCTGGCCCCTCAATTTCCCCCCCACTCTCATTGACAAGCCCGCGTCCCTTTTTAAGGTTATCTCAGTCTCTCACTACAAGGGAGATCTTCCTGTCACAGACCGGCCGTTGTAGCGAGACTCTACTGCTTGTTTGTGTGAAATATGCGAGTGTGCTCAAACTTTTAAGCCGGAATCGGTGGGGCTGGAGGACCACAATCTGTTTCTAGAGACACACAAAACTTTTGAGCAATCAAAGAGCATGAAGCAAGCCTCGTTATAAGGGTCCTTCCATTTGAACTGGAGATACGTATATATGTATTTGACCCTTATGTAGTCTATGGCCCTTGTAAGGAGATTTTTCTTGAATGGGTGGATCTCTATGGAGGTGTAGGGGGAAGTATCTATGAAGAGACCTTCTTATGTAAAGGGCGTCCCTTGTAACGAAGTTTACTTTGAAAGTATTTCCACTTTTGGGGACATATTTTTCAATTGAGCGAGTCAGATATTTAATTTTCCTGGCTCCTCCAACTCTTTTCTTTAAACAGTGGCAAAACGGGCTCTTAAGTGCTGATGCTCAGTCTGGAGTTGGTTCCAGTTGACAGTCACTTTTGAAGATGTTCTCTCTCAAGGGATAGTTCTGCTTCGAAGGATACATTCATCAAGTGGTCCTGACTCTGATTTTACATAAGTAATTATATATCTATGCATATGAAAATTCATGTTAAAGTTTCCCAATTATTCACTTAACAAATACTGAGTCTCGTTATAACGGTCCCATTCAATACTTAATACTTATACTTAAACTTGTGGAAAGAGGGGAATGTGTTTGGATGTATTTGCAAATTAAATAGGAAAAAAGAGCTGGAGTCAGGATGGCCGTTGTAACGAGAGTCAGGAGTGAACTGTATTCGAAAAATGTCTGTAGGTTTTAATATGTTGGAAGAAATTAATATTTATTATTATATTGGAAAGAATTTGAAGAAGGTTGAAAGGGACACTCATTGAATTTTTATGATGGTACTGTGGAGGACTTGGAAAGTTTTGCAACTGAACCCATCACAATGCTGCAACCCTGTCAGTAACATTGGCTATACGCTCGTGAGCATACGTCAGATTTGACAAATAATATCAGCTTGGGAGTTTGGCCGTATGCTTATATTTATACAGTATTATTTTTACGCTACGACTGCACTCACTCAGTTTGTGTAGTTTATTAAATGAAAGTAAGCAAGTTAAGTTCCCTTCATGCCTCTCAGAAATAAACTGTTGGAAACGTATTTGTAAAAACTAAAGTAAAAATCCATGCTCACATACATACATACCGGGTGCTTCCAACCCAAGTCTGGCATAACATTATTTATTCGAGGAATTCAACCTCCATACAAAATTTCTAAAAATCCTTGCTAAATTCCTACAACTTCTATACCAATTCAGCACAAGTTTCCGACAAAATTCCCTGTGAATTCCTTGCAAAACTTCCCTAAAACATCTCTGCAAAATTCATTCAAAAGTCCTACAAATTCCCTGCGAATTTCCCTCCAAAATCCCAATAAAATCCTTACAAAATCCTCTACAAAATCCACCAACAAAATCCTTACAAAATCTTTACATAATACCCCAAAAAATTCATACAAAATCTAAACATTGTACTCAGAAATAGATAAGGAGTAATTCTATTGTTTATGTAGGAACATTTTGCTGTAAGGTTCAAATTTTTTTAGCAAAATTACAACATCTTTATCCGTCAAGAAGAAATCATCTAAGACTTGACACTCCCCCCCCCCCTCAGAAAAAATTGTCTTTCGATGAAGTTGTTGAATAATTTTTTTTAAATGAAACTCATTTTCATGGGTTTTCAAAATTTCGAAAAAACACATTTTGGAAGCGATTGTGAAATTCGAAAAAATGCAACACGTTTTGTCTTGGTTATTGCACCTCGGTCGATAATATCTCATTAAAAAGATTTTAATTGCTTTAAAACCTAAAATCGTTCAGTTATATCAGCCAAAATTTTCGAATCTTCGAATTTTTGGTGGGGTATTCAAATTCACGGATTTTTTACCAAAATATCACCTTTTTTTGTTGAGAAGAAATCATCTGAGACTTGGCCACCCTCGGGCTACTTTTGATTAGTCAAGATTTCATTTTCAAGGAATTTAATTGAAAAAGACTAAAAATGTCATGTCGTGGTTATTTGGCGGGATATTCAAAAACATGGATGTCTCGATAAATAGTGCCACCGTCTGAACGCTGGGTTGAGGGTAGAAAACAAGCCCCGGCGGGGCTTGCTTTCACTTTTATCTTTCCCCCTTGTATACAAACCCGGAGAAGAAAAACGTTCATAGGCACTCTGTATAGGTAAGTTACAAAATTAAATGCTTCTCGTAAATAACTCCCCATCCCCAGAATTTAATTTGAAATTTGTTTGAGCAGGAGAGGGAATCAAAGGGAGAACTGTTATGAGCACGGAGCATCATGTATTACTTTTATTCGTCGGGGATTTAATTTAATCTAAATTTACTATACAGTGTGCCACATGAAAACATAAAAAAATTGACCATGTCTTTATCCACCACAGTAGATGATTGAACATTTATTTATTTTGGGATATATAGTCACTCGTAAAGAAAAAGTCCCTTCAAAGTTTCCTTTTTCCCCCGAAACTTATTCCGAGACTGGAACTTAACTTCACTATTTTGTATGCACTTGAAGTTGTCTATAAGAAAGTGAGTATCAAACCTGGACTGGAGTGTGGATGCAATTTGGAACCATCTCAACCTCCTTTCTCCTTCCGTGTCTTCCATTATAAGAGCTCTATATATTATAAATATATTCTACTATACGTCTTTCAAATGCAATTCATGTTTAAAGCCAATGCTATTTGATTGTATACAGAGAGAGAGAGAGAGAGAGCAGACTCAATTTTTTTACGGAAAGAAATCTCAAATGTTTCCTCTGGAACATATCTTATTAAAGAAAGGAGGATTTTTCCAACATTTAGCTTTACCCGCTGGAAAAAAAGAAATGTTGTTATTTAGTTCTTTGCTGGATAAATATTGTATGTATTTCAAAGGCGAGACTTTTTACTTCCAAACTTCTACTACCATGTAGTTCAGAGTCCCTCAAAATATTTTCCCACCCCAGTAGCCCCTTTTATAAGGGGAGCTTCTACACTAATTCATTTCTCCCAATTTATATGGAATTTTCTGACATTTTCTGCAATTTCTTTCACTCACCGACGTTCCGATTTCTGGCCAGTCCCTTCGAAAACATGAAGCAAATTTGGCAAATTTCCCCTTCTACTTGACTAATTTAAAAAAATTATAATTAATTACTGCACTAGAATTTTTGATTCCTGAATCTCTCATTCTCACATTACATACATATAATTACTGACATTTTTGTAGGAAAGGGCTGGGGACAGATGTTATGGGATCCCTTCTCCCCTTGAAATTGAATCAAGAGTGTGAAAAGCCTTTTGAGCACCGCATCCTCTCCATTTAACTTCATGCATATTTTAAGTCCGAATCTCCCAAACGTTCCCACGGCTCCTAAATTTTTTGGAAACAATTTCTTCCGTTAAATTTTCCAGCCAGTACAATGTCTTAACTTTTGATTCCTCACCTCCTAACCTTCAATTTATCACTCATAATATTGCCTGTTTTTTTTGCACAATTTTTTCCCTCTCTCAAAAAATCTCACAGAGAAGCAATAATAAAATGTTCCCAGAAAAATGTTCCATTACAAAAAATAGTGAGAAAAAGTCATTATTTTTCTAAGGAGCTTTAGTTTTATGAAATAAATAATTCAAAAATCAAACATGTGTCTAAGGATACGTCCCTACACTTTTCTCTCAAAAAAGTCAAGTTCCGTGTTTTCCTTTAATTTTGTATCCATTAAAGGATAATAATTCGTGACAGAAGAGTCTCCCTCCACAAAGACTGCCCAGTCTTTGTGGGTAATATTTTTGTTGCTGCTTCTGGAGAGAAAATCTCTTCTAACACTCCTACGAGACTTTACTCTAAATGTTGTTACAAGGAGAAAAATTAGCATTGTGGTAAATGGGATTGTATCCAATGTTATTTTCGATCCTAGAGAAAATGCTTCTCCGGATCCGTTATTCTAATTTTTGGCCCGTTATAAGGAATGTGTTCCTTCAGTTAACTGTATAGAGATGCATATGAGAGGGAAAGGTATCGAAGGGAGTGAGTGAGACTTGCTCCGAGTCCCAGTCATTTGTCTATGCGTGCTGAGGATAATTCTGAGGAGCGGGACCTGACACGGGCCAATGGAAATGGAAATGGGACGGAGACAAAGTAGCCCATTTCCACACTTTCTTCCTCCAGTTCTCAAGCAAATTGCTCCGAGTATACTTATCACATTTCGTCACTAGATCTCACATATCCTCGAGTCTTATTACCATTATCTTCCGAGCCCACCTTGCATTCTGGGCTCGTACTCTCCAGAGCTCCACTTCCCCTTCCCTGCCATCATGAGAGATGTATTTTTTCCAAGGAAGACTTCCTATATAAATATAGATATGGATGGCTAGATGTGCACTGTAAACATCTATATAACGGTCGGAATTTCCAATCCCTAGCCCTATACTATATATATATGCTTGGAAGACTGGGAAGAGTGGAATAGTCCAGGAAGTTTTTAAAGGAGATAAAAATCCTTGTCCCGGGAGAGTCCGTCATAGTGAGACTCGACTGTGACCACGACAGGAGTTGCAGTATGGAGTTACTCCGTACCTGCGTAAAAAGTCCCTGGAACTTTTTTTGCTTATCTCTAATAAATCAATTAGAATTCCTGGGCTGTTGTAACTTCCCTTTAACTTTGCTTATCTGTCCCAAAGAAATTTCCTCAAAGTTGTCCAGCCCCGAAGAGTCAGAGGAAAAGTGCCTTATTGTTCCTGTCGAGTTTTTCCTCCGAGATAATCAAATGACAGGTTGAATTACCATAACTCAAAGTTATACAGTAGTTCATTAAGATGGAAATTAGGAGATGTTTTTAGAGATAGATAGTTTTAATTCAATGGGGATTTTCTCCCTCCAAATTCAATGCAGTATGAATTATTAAAGGATTCTCAAAAATTACATAACTTTCCTTTCCTTGAACGACGCGTGAGCACGGGTATCCATTAGAAAATGACAAAGTACTATATCGTGGGTGATGAAGTGCATGAGATTAGTACATTTTGAATTAAATTCCTGAATGATCCAAGTGTAGTTTCACCAAAGATAAAATGGATTAAAAGTGCATTAAAACTTAAGAGCGTAATTAATTTGGTGAATTTTTGATTAAGTGCAGCTGTACTAAAGGCAAGATGTACTGGTACTTGAGAGCAAAAGGGACGAGATAAAATATATCCTTAAAGTAAAACAGATCACTTTTACCGTATCTATGTTTTGATGGATTTATAGTTAGCTCATTTTGCTTTTCGTAAAAATGAATGCATGCACACACAGTCCAATATTGACTGGAGGAGATAATTATGCACAGATGCCGTTCATTTTGCCCTTGTTAAAAATGCTATCTAGCCCATTTTGCCTCTTCACTGACCATATTTAATCATTATTTATTTCCTGGAGCTAAAAACATGATTAGGAATTGAAGGTTAATTTCAATAGGGAAATGTCACGAGGGATTTAGCTCTTGGTAAATAGTAGGAGGAGGGCTCAAAATAAATATATAATACAGTACAGTCTGTCTGTAATGAGCCTCTCTAGAAGGAGGGGAACGGGGATTTAAACTGACATGCTTTTTTTTTTTAAACAAAACAAAATTAGAATTTTGGGGTGAATAGGAATATGTCCAAATATTTTGGCTCCTATTGAGAGAGTGCTGGTATCAGGGGGTGCGTTATAGGAAGGGAACACTGAACAGTTTATTTATATCTTCAAGTTCGTCAACCCTATTGTATCAAATTGATACTTACGATGTGAGCAAACAATGTGCAGGCATGAGGACGTTGTTCGGAAGATAAACAGAATCAATGTTTGTATTTTTTTAACTCTTGAAACGTATCATGAATCAATTGCATGCGATGAGATTCTCAAGAGCCCTCGGATAAAAAACGTAGAAAATAAATACGAGGTACAGAGTACATGCAAAAATGTCCGATTTCAAGGGACAATCTCAAAAAGACAAAAGGTAGATAAATTAACTGTGCATAAGTAATTTATGCAACTGAGAGTAGTTGTATGAGTTCGTATCGTAGCACTAACGGGGTGGTGCTCCTCATGGGTAATTGCAAAAATCTAGCAACCGTTCTAGTTCTGGTACCCAAATTATGAGTAATTTCAGCACATTTGCCTTGACATACTATTTGGACATACGTTTAACGCATCTTCAAATTCCGGTAATAGTAATCACCAAAATACTCAATCCTGGTACATGTACCCAACGAATTTCCAACCCGGGTGCCTGTACCCGTAAAATTTCCAACCCGGGTGCCTGTACCCGTAAAATTTCCAGGCATGCTGCCTTTACTGAAACAATTCCCCAAACATGGTACCTGCACCACAACAAATCCCCAGACATGGTACCTCTAACCTTAGCAATTTCTACATTTGACGCCTGTACCAGTAAAAATTTCCATACATGGTACCTGTACCAGTAACAATTTCCATACATGGTACCTGTACCAGTAAAAATTTCCAGACATGGTACCTGTACCAGTAAAAATTTCCAAACATGGTACCTGTACCACTAAAAATTTCCAGACATGGTACCTGTACCACTAAAAATTTCCAGACATGGTACCTGTTATCATATAAATCCCCAAACGTGGTACCTGTTACCATATAAATCCCCAAACGTGGTACCTGTTACCATATAAATCCCCAAACGTGGTACCCGTTACCATATAAATCCCCAAAGGTGGTACCTGGTACCATATAAATCCCCAAACGTGGTACCTGTTACCATATAAATCCCCAAACGTGGTACCTGTTACCATATAAATCCCCAAACGTGGTACCTGTTACCATATAAATCCCCAAACGTGGTACCTGTTACCATATAAATCCCCAAACGTGGTACCTGTTACCATATAAATCCCCAAACGTGGTACCTGTTACCATATAAATCCCCAAACATGGTATCTGCATCCATAAAAATTCTTGGCATTGTTTTACATGAAAATAAATTTATGTATTGGAGTACACTTTTTCGGATAACGTTTTGTCTTTGAGTTGGAGGGAACTCACAAGGGGCATATCCCATCCCTAGGTCAAGTTCATACTCGAATTTTGTGTTAAATTGGACATTCATTATTAATTTACTTTCGAGTTTTGAGTTCTAATTCATGCTCTTTCGTGTTTTACGAGATCGAAAAAGAGTCAAAGCTCGAAATTGATTACAAATACAAAATGATAACTGGAAACGTTACAAAAACATTTTTGCGTGGGTTCCCGCGCAAACCAAGACGATCCAGTCAAACTTCTCTGCGAGCAGGAACATTGGCTCAGGTGCTTACGCGAAAAAAATATCATTGCGATTCAGAGAGAACATCCCGCGAGTGTTCCTTGTAAGTATTTAATTTGCTTGCCAATGCTTTTAGTAGCAAGTGATCTCACAATCAGCCTTTATTTGACTCGAAACTATTTTGCTGTCATAAAGTCCTGGTTTAAGTTAATACAAAAAATGGGAAGGACATCTAGCAAATATTTTTCCCTGCGTCGGACCCTCATACATAAACTCCATCTGAGTAAGGAATGTGTACAGTTTTGCATCCAATTCTCTGTAGTTAGCAATAAATTGGTACGAGTGGAGTCTTGCTGAGCCATACGATTTGAGCTGGTATCTAAAAGTTGATAAAAATTATACGTGGAACTCTTGACAAATCGAAATGGAACTATTCATTGGGACAATATATTCACAAAACTCACAATATTTTCTCCACAGTACATTTCCCTATATACCCCTGCCACTGCCACCATGAATGGAGTATTTGATATCTTTTTGTTGTCTATACACAACATAAGGAAAAAATGTAAACTTGGACTGAAAGGATGAGCTTCCTCACTTATCTCATTTGATGCAGAGGTCGGAGTCGGTGCACGTAATCAATTGTAGTTAAAATTGTAATACGAGAGTGAAACTATGTACCAGATAAATACAGTGGGCTCTGTCTGTAAGGGATCACCGCACAAAATTTTTTCCTCCATGCAGCTGCCAAAATAAAAATAAACATCTATTTTAACCCCAATGTTAATTTTTCTGCTTCCAGTAGATACTCGTACATAGCGTATTTATATTTAAAGAGCCCTCCTATATTATTACATACAGAGACCCTCATGTAGCAAGGCTATTCTTTATTTTGCTTCCACATGGAATTTTCAATGAGATGGGGATATCATCTGAAGGCTCCGCATCGATCATTGTGTGCATGAGGTACAATTAATTAAGCATACGGCTGGGTTTCGCTCATCTGGATTAAAAGTGTGATTGTATGATATAGCCAGGGATCCTCAGCCACAGATAGATATGTATAGTGACGTGTCATTTTATTTGGATGGGAGCAAACACAAGTATCTAGAAGCCAGATACAATTACTTGATGATAACACCACAAAACAACAACTACTTTGAGTGGAGTCGATTTAGATCCCAATTTCTCTCCAGCACGCTGTAGTAATGTCCCTAATCCCTCCGTGCTGTTCAAGAGCATAGCGTGGTTTGACTCAGAAGGACTGCACTGACTCAGTGTTCCAAAATTAAAGTAATTCTTGAAGGTTACCCCAACATTATTTTTCTGTTTTTTTTACCCTCTCGTTGAGTCTCGTGTGAACATAAAAGTTTTTTTCCTTTAAAAGGGTAATTTATTTTGACTCATTCCCATCATATCTTACCACAATGTTAATTTGTCTTTAGATGCACATGAGTCAAAATGTGTACAGTGGGAGTCTGGATGTGACGGAGCCCCTCTTGTAAAAGTATTTTTTTCAGAAGAGGGGTAAACATATTGGGACTCAGAACTCCTCCGGGGATCATTGGAGCTGTCAAAGTTGGGAGGTAAAATTTTGACAGCACTGTTTGTGTTTAACAGAAGTTGAGACTGGGAGACACGCATAGCTTACATGCTACGATAGGAGTTGACTCAGCCCTATAGGAAAATATTCCGATTGAGCATTTTGTGAGGAAGCGACAAGAGAAGCTGACACTTGTATTATTGTTTCGTATCTATAAAAAAAAAATGGATGTAACAGTGACCTCAGCATTGGTTCGTTTAGAAAGTCATGTAAATCGTCAGATATTTAGGTATTCAAATTATTTTAACTTTGTACACGTACAAATCCGTGCGGGAACAAAAACGCGACATTTAAATACGGAGAGTTGGATTGAGTGAATTTCCATTTGTCTAGTTTGCATTTTGTGGAGGAAAGTCTATCCAGAGGAATAATTTGTTTGAGTGGGGAAATAATATTGTGGTAGAATTTTGAAGGGATAGTTAATTACTGGAAGTATTTTTTTTGTCAAGGGAATAAATCGAAATGCCTTTTGTTGTACACAGAATTTATTACAATTGGAAGCCGGCCGTAACCCCCACGAAAATGGCTAGTCAAGGGCAAGGTGATGTTAAAAGAGATCTGGTTCCGGTCCAAGCTCTCTCTAAAGTAGTGTCTAGTGAGCGGGTGGAGGGGGTCCGAAACCGCTTTCAAAGTGCTTTTGGACATTCACCTCAATTTTTCTTACGGGTGCCTGGCAGGTAATCTCTTCCGACTTTTTTTTTTTTATTGTTTATGTTATTTAGAAACAAACGATTCCTGTAATCGTAGTCTTCGTAACTGTAAGGTTATTCTTGAACTTCTATGGCAAATGATAAGGGCATGTCGTCTATGGAGAGGCAATATGGACTAGGTGCGTTTTCAATTAAAACTTTATTTATTTAATGTCTGCTTGTAATTTACATATTTGTAATTATATCTATTTCAAATTTTGCTACGTGCAAAAACATCCCTCAAAAATTAAAGCAGAATGAACTACATGGTGTGACATTTATCTTCAACGGGAAATATGCTGGGTGACATTAATCCTACATGTAATTACTTATATTGAACAAGGTAAAATCACTAAATGCAAAATGTGCTAGGTGAATTTGATACAAAATGCAAAATGTGTTAATTGAATTTGATCCAAAATGCAAAATGCGCTAAATGAATTTTATCCAAAATGCAAAATGTGCTAAATGAATTTTATCCAAAATGCAAAATGTGCTAAATGAATTTTATCCAAAATGCAAAATGTGCTAAATGAATTTTATCCAAAATGCAAAATGTGCTAAGTGAATTTTAACCAAAATGCAAAATGTGCTAACTAAAATTTATTGTAAATGTAAAATGGTAAAATATATCCCATCTGTAAGAAAAACTAAGTCAGTTTGCTTCTAAGGAGTCTCGCACTTAGAAAATGTTCCTCACAATAAGTCCATATTGCCTCTCCATATAAAAAAAACGCTGTGCTGGGCATGATTCAACATATCCGTACACTTCCATAACTGCATGTATTTGTTTGAATTTGAAAGGGTGAACTTGATAGGGGAGCACATTGACTACTGCGGCTATGCCGTTCTGCCTATGGCAATCGGCTACGACGTTCTTATAGCAGGTCGGAGTGACCCCAAAGAAGAAGATGCCGAGCCCACTGTCCGTGTCATAAATGTCAACTCAACTTACCCGGATTTCTCCGGGACTTTGTCTCAAGTCAAGTAAGTGCTAAAATTCACATTGTCAGAGCCGGGCATGTCCCCACTGGAGAAAGTCCTGCTAGCAGAGTCCGTCCCAGCTAGAGTCCCCTGTATATTTGTGTTTGCCCAGAGGGAAGCCGACCGGAAGGAGTGGATGGAAAGGGAGTAGGAAATCGTTGTGTAAAAAATAAATGGAGGCAGAAGTGGTTGGGGAAAGTTGTGCATTTATTTTGTGATTGCCTTCCACAGAAGAGCTCTTGTTGAACGGGAAGAAGGGAAAGCACCCGAGTGGTACCTGTATGTCTTCTGTGGCTTGATGGGAGTTGTGGAGGAGTTGAAACGGGAGGGTAACTCCCGGTCGTTAGAGATTTGTGTGGATGGAAGAGTGCCTGCCAGAGCGGGATTGTCAAGCTCAAGCGCCCTGGTCTGCGCCGCAACTTTAGCCACTCTCCAGGCAAACAATGTAAGCAATCACATTTACTATTCCCACGTAATAATACCCCACAATTGTGGAAGCTGTCTGACATCCGATAAAGTGTCCTTGTCTGGATGCATTGCCCGGAGCACGGTTTCATTTATGGCCCCTCTAGTAATTAGTTTAGCATATCCACACACAGTCCCTTCCTCAATTTTTCCCAGGATTCAGTTCACTTCGGGATGAGTAATAATTGACAGGACAGTCTCTCCATAACCCATTGGACTCATTGGAGGCCCTTGGACTCTGATGGAGCCAAATCTTAAAAATCAGGCAGTGCTTCCAGAGAGAGTCCTCTTTTTAGGTGAATCCTTACAACGAGAGTCACTGTTCTTCATAATTTCCAAAATCCATGGAGATATCCGTCGTTACTGGGGAAACTTCGATATAACGATTTACCTGGCCCCTATGAACGACGATATAAATGTTGCTTAAGGACAGGGATTATATGACATGTTGTTTTTGTAGGGATTACAAAATTCAAAATGAGGATGAGGGATGAAAAAAAAGTAGTAGGAAAATCTACTGTGTGTAGGAAAATGTGGTGATAAAATGATGAGGATAAGGTGTAAAATGCATTTGTCTAATTTCACAGATAACCCTTTCGAAGAATGAAATAGCTGATTTGAGTGCTCGGAGCGAGCGTTATATCGGGACTCAAGGCGGGGGAATGGATCAGGCGATTGCAATGCTTGCAACTGCGGGTGACATATAAATACTCTTTGATTTTTTCCCTCTGTCTTGTCTCTCATTTTTAATTCTATTACTCACGCATTATCGGATTTTCGGGGAATTCTCAAAGTATTAGGACTCTGTTTGAAAGGAGAGGGGAATATTCGTCTTTGAGACTCTGTTGAATGTAATTTTTATTTATAGGAAGTGCTCAGTTCATTGAATTTATTCCCAAGTTGAAGGCTTCGAGCGTCTCCTTGCCCAAATCGGCTGTGTTTGTGGTTGCCAATAGTCTGGCAGAGGCGAACAAAGCCGCCAATGACAGTTACAACTACCGAGTCACTGAATGTCGATTTGCAACGTGGATTCTAGCCAAGAAAAGGGGCTTGAAAATTGATGGGATGTGGAAACCTTTGGATTTGCAGCTGGAATTGAAGGCTACATTAGATGAATTACTCGGCCTCGTCGATAAGGAACTTCATGAGGAGCCCTACACCGTCTCCGAGGTATATTCAACTTATTTAGGGGAAGTCTCATTATAAGGGACGCCTGCCTTACTCACTTCATATTTCCTCAAAGAAATTGCCACTGAGGACGGACTGCCGATTTTAAAATAGACGGCAATCCCCAGTGCATGAAGAGTCCCTTGTAACGAGGTTTCACTCTAATCTTGTTCCTACACGTCTTTAATGTCACCCCTGTCAGTTTGGAGGAGACGGGACGCTTTTTCAATTGTCGGGCTTGTCCGAGGGAGATCATACCTGTAGCCCATGCTTTTTAACACAAACTGCTTACAAGTAACAAAATTCTCGAGTCCCTACCAAAATCCCTTTGGATATTTTGCAGGGGTAGCTTTCAGGCAAACTGAACTCAGTGCATATGTTCCACTATAGTATCTGTAAAATATATGACCCAAATAGCTCATTTTGATTTTTAGAAAGAAATTGTCCGGGTTCTATTTTATTCATGAATTTTAATCCAATTGACTCCCTTTTGCATTTAACGAAACTCCATATGTGAGTACTGCATTTGGAACATTTTCCTTTGAATGAAAAAATATTTTTCCCTCTTCACCAAGACGCTATGAGTGTATGTTTATGTGGACTATGTGGAGGCCTGTGGGAAAAGTGACTGAATGGTTCCTGTTTTTTATTTGCAGTTGATGAAAGTGCTAAATGTGGATGAGAGCTTCTTGCGAGAAAACTCAACGATAAAAGCTACTTTCAGTTCATCCTCCACGTTTAAGTTACGTCAGAGAATTCAACATGTGTACTCAGGTAAGAGTCAAGTGTTTCAGAGGGAAATGTCCCATGTGTGTGTGTGTGCGCACACTTTTCACATCTTCCACTACTACACGAGACGTCCGCAACTGGTGGCGGACGGGATGGGAGTATGAGAAAGGAGAACAAATATTGGGGAATTCGGGCATACTGATATGTATCTATACATATGTATATACTGTCAGGTACAAATGCGTTTGGTGTATGCTAATCTATGGGTATTTTTTTGTTCGTGTGAAACCCTAGAGGCTGGAAGAGTGGAGCTATTCCGGTCAGTTTGCCAAGAGGAACTTGGGTACCCTGGGGTGTTACGGAAACTAGGGAAATTAATGAACATGAGTCACCAGAGTCTTCGGGAGCTGTATCAATGTTCTCACCCACAATTGGACACTTTGGTCCATTTGGCTCAGGACAACTCCCACGGAGCCCGTCTTACTGGGGCAGGGTGAGATTTCCTATTTAATTCCTTAAGTATATACAAGTAGGCGGACATTTCATTTAAATTTCTAAGGCGTCTGTGGAGAGGCACTATTATAAATATCTACGTTTTTGGCTCCAATCAAAAGAATCTACATGCAGTTTCCCTAAAAGCAAAATGTTTCTTTCTGTGTCTTTTGTTTTATTAATTTTTAATGAGCAATGATTTTTTAGATTTAATTTTTTTTATTATTTAACTTAAAAACTCTTAAAAATACACATGGATTAATTTTAACCGAAAATGCATATACATAGATCATTTTGACACTCAATCGACGATCTATATTTCATGTATTGAAAAAATTTTAAGGAGGTCATTTTAATTATAAACGGAAGGTATTGTGCATGGTGTCACTGAACCTTTGCCATCCCCTGTCCCTAGCGATCCGAGGACGCTATCCAAAATAATTATTTGACCCTCCCCCTATATTTGCAAGGAAATATTTCTCCAGAATTTCTCAAATTTGTTTCATTGACCCAGGTCAGTTTTTGCGGTCACACGGGTGGGAAACCTAAAGCAAAGCTAGGATAGCCCTCAGTATCTGAAAATTATTCCATATATCATATCCTTGTGTCTTGCGTCACATTTCTGGCTCCTACATCCGCAATTTTTGACTTGTGATATTGGCATAAAGAGTGGGTGATTCCCCGTCAAATTTCCAACAGTCTGAGGATTTTTTACCTCTTTAAAGCAGCCTGATCTTACATAAAAAATCACTAAACTTCCAAGTCATCCTCACTTTGGCTCCTGAATAAACTAGAAAAAATATTTTTTTAAATCTAGAAATTTGAGGGGCTTGAATTTTTCCTAAATGCCATTTATATGGGCTGGAGCGAGGATAAATTGTACGAACCGGCACGTCGACAGTCTTAAAATTTGTGAATACAAACAGGCATTGGTGAAAAGTTAAAATTAATAAGTTGAAGGGATTCAATGAACAAAAATGAGTAAAAAAACAAAGGAATCCTTTGCATAAAATAGAGGAAATGTCAAAATTCAAGCTTTGAAAGTGTCGACACCGTCAGTGACTAATGCTGGAAAATTTTCCTTTGATTCTTAACCGACCATATGTGTTAACATGGAGCTCCTGCCGTTGACAGCTGTGAAGAGTTAAAGCTTTTGAATTTTGTCTCGGCAGAACTTGAGCAAACATGTTTGAATACTTGGAATGTGTATCTAGGAAGGGTAAAAATTCCATGACATTAGTTCCCTTCAAGTTAGATACATATCCAGAAGGCACATGTTTTTGTAGAGGTATAATTCACATGTATAAAGTCATACTCCCGGGAGAATCTTCCACTTCGAACAGTTTTCCCTTTACCAACATCTCAATATTTTTTATTCAATCATCTACTATAATTGATGAGGTTGGGGTGGAGTTAAACGTAGTTGAGGCTCCATTGGATTTCTGACGCTGGGGTGATGGGGGCGAATTAAAATCTTGTTAAATCATATTTAACATTTCCCGTTTCGTTATCACGTACTCCCTATGTACGGCCTATTTTTATCCCCAATAAGAAAACTA
This sequence comes from Allacma fusca, assembly GCA_947179485.1. Classification (NCBI taxonomy): domain Eukaryota; kingdom Metazoa; phylum Arthropoda; class Collembola; order Symphypleona; family Sminthuridae; genus Allacma; species Allacma fusca. The sequence continues at coordinate 4,204,176 of OX359249.1, forward strand.
TACAACACAAATACACTATTTAAAAACATTATTTTTAAGAAGCGTCTGGAAGATAGACCCATGGGGCAGGTAGATGATCAGACCGATATATCCAGGTTTCAGCTCCAGAGCCATATAGAGAATCATACTTATACAATATGTATGTGTTAGAGCGAGGGTTGCCTCTGTCTACAAAAGAAGTTCACAATTCATTTTTATGTACAATTTTGACCTTCTCACCACACACCTAAAATACGTTCCTTGTGAGACAAATTTCTCTACAAGGAAGTGTTCTAACCCGTGCGTAAAGTGCGTGCGTTGTCCTCTTGTTTGATATTTTAACTCCTGCGATCCCCCACGTGTTGGAATACCTCAGATTTGTCTCTCAACGGGAAATCCATGGATGTTTTAGTGGGACAGGGAAACTCTAATAAAAATGTTGCAAGAAATAGCGGGACCGTGCTAGCTAGTGCTACGTACTACGTGATTCTCAGTACGTTATAAGCCTCTGAATCCTCAAGCATGAGATGTCTCAATGTGTTTCTCCAACTTCATTTGTACAGTTCTCATGACTTGTAGAATCACACACTGTACTGCTACACAGAACGACAGAACAATGCAAAATTGATGATCCTAGGGATATCTTCCAGCTCATCTGCAAATGTCATGGAAAGAGCTTCATCACGAGTCCTGTGTAGCACAGTTGGACCTCCATACAACGGCTATCCCCCTTTTGGGCCTCAAAATTAGAACACATTAAAAACGAATCAATAGTCCGAACATAATTTTATGTTGAGTTACATAGATGACCCCGAACCGACCCCCCATCCTGAACAACAGCTGATTATATGGCCGACCATTATATCCAGATTTGACTCTATACTTTAAGAAATAGAGTTTGAACTGTTCCGGAATCAAAGTACTTTTGTGAGGGGTTATATCACCCATCCAGTTGGATTGTACTGCTTTTGTCTGCCAATGTTTCGGTCTCCAATGAATCCATCGTCTTGGTATGGTTTGACTCGGTACGTGCATATAGGACGGAGCTGATGTACTTTGGGGATGCACACAGTGTGCTATGATTATAAGGGTAGCCTTAAAAACCTGCCAATTTGACTGAAATTGAAAAATTGGCATTATGCTAAAAATTTGGGAATGTGTCAAATATTTATGGAGTTCAATAAATCCAGAGGAAGTGGTCTCGAGAAGGAGATCCCTTGTAGCTAGGGTTTACGTTAAAGCACGATTATGCTCAGATCCCGTTGACACGAGCTGTCGTAAAGGGTTGAGAGGGAGCATAACTCAAATATCGCATGGCACATTTTACTCCCAATAAAATATGCACTTGCTCAAAAAAAAATGTACGATTGTAAAAATTCATGATAACTTCTCCTGAGCACTCTCCAAATCTTTTAACCTCATTTTTCGGGAAATCTGCTTCTGAATCAACTCTCCAATCTGATATTATTATCATCAGCAGTAGGATAGATAGATACTATTATCGACTATTTCTCAGTATTGATGGGAAGAGAGATCTGCACAAGTTCTCAGTTCCAGTTAAAGGGGAATAAGTCAAGATCTGGATCATTCAATATTCAAATCGAGTGTTAAGGATTAGAGTAAACGCTCCTTACACGGGATTTTTTTTTCTTTTGAGGATTCTTTCAAGACTCGTTTCAATGACGTATGTAGTCTCATATCTCCTCTCAAATAGGATAAGGTTTGGTATTGCGTCCACTCTAATGGACTCTAAATTCAAGGGTCATAATCCCAGTGTGGACTCTGACGTAAAGGTTCCTTGACACTTGGACCCAAGCAAAGTGCAGACTGAGTAAGTTCTCATGTTCCAAAATAATAATAGAAATGCATTTTATTCCATGAGATGAGATTCTCACTACAATGTCACTCAAGCATGAATTTATGCATTGGGAGCAATTAGAGGAATTTTAAAGGAACATATCATAGGAACGTATTATCAGAGTGCATAAGGTGTGCATTTGTCATAATAAGTCCTCAAACAAACAGAGATTAAACGAGGTTGACCTCAAAATTTCCGCGTCATATCTCTTACTATTGCAGCCTTAATTTTTTAGACCAGAATAAAAACTAGACTTGGATGATAAAATGATAACCTCAGAATTCCCTCCCTCAAATTCTCGTCAGTTCCTTTCTTCTGGAGGAATAAATTTTTGTAACCTTACTCCCTAATTTTGCTGGGCTTGCCTATAATTTCCAACTCAATGACCTGTTCCATAACTTTTCGGAAAGCCAATAAAATTTTCTATAAATAACTTCACAAAATAAAATTTTGACAATATTTGTGGGGGAATAAAAAAAATTGTAGTTATTTCAAAATCCACAGGTCTGACTTTTCTTGAGGCATTTGTTTCTCACATATATGTGACTCCATGAATTGACCTAGGGCAGGGTGAATGAAATTGTTCACCCTGTATATATACGAAGCTACAACTCCACCTGAGAGTTACGGGAATGATGTGAGTTCGAGAGTGGACTACATTAATTCGTAATGTCTGAAATTGAGGCTATTAAAATGCCCTGGCCTTTAGAACATTCACAAATGACTTGTCACCTGTCAAAGGGATTTCTAAGGGAAAATTCAAGCATTAAAAATAATTTGTCTGGGATAATTGACAACGTGTGGCTGTTCTCTCACTAGACTGACAGTCTAGCCGGAAGGTTACTCAAAGTAAGCTTCGTGGACATATTAAAGTCAGTGCATAATTTCCTACACTTTTACGACTTATGAAATAACAATCCTTATATATGTATATACCAAGGACAAGCCTTCAATAAAATTTTAATCATGAGCACTCTTCGCTTTCCGAATCTTCCACAGGGGCATTTTGGCTTACTCTCAATTAATGAATCTGTTACAGGAGAAGTGCCCTTGTAGAGAGAGAGAGAGAGAGAGAGAGAGAGAGAGAGAGAGAGAGAGCCGTTGTTGTAAGTCTCTGTACAAGAGACGTTTTTATAACGGACATTTTGAATCCCGTATGATGAGAAGAAGCACTGTAACAATATTATGTAAAGACAGTGTCATTGTAGGGAGAGTCCGCAGTAAGTCGTTACAGAGAGGGCGGACTGTATTCTTAGTCAATGCTTTATTTCCGTAGTCAGTGCACAAAGACTGCTCTGCCGTATACAACTTCAAGTAACTCGAGTGAATTAGTATATGGGGCACTGTGACACATTTTTTTTCACAAGCGTCAAAGCACAAATGCCTGTGTAAATAATCGCCAAGAATGGGACACGAGGTCTTAATTCTGAAACTCTCGTTATTACATTCATCTCGACTGAGGAGGGATTCCGCGGGAACTTGGGAAGAAGAAGATGAGGAGAGAAAGCAAGGGATGAGATTTATGACGTCAGGGCCAAATCCCCTTCATTATGATATAATTCAGCTCTTTTGGAAATGTCCCAAATCGGTTGGTAATTCACGAGTGAATGAGTCTCTAAGGACGGCAAGTCCCTCTTCCATATTATGTACGTCTCAAGGCTCAACCTTTGGTCTTCAATGAGCGTCCGTAGGGGGGTACTAGTCCTTGTCAAAATCATAGGACCAATATCATCTCTTACACAATTAGCATACGCACCCAACATTCCCAGTAAATAGGGCTAAAACTGCCAAATTTTATGCTCCTCATCATAAAACTACATAGGCATTTTATAGTGGGGAATTTCCAGAGGGAGATAGTACAGTCGAACGTCTCTATAACAGCTGGACCTCCAGTGACACTCGGTCTTCATAATGGTCCTGAGAACCTCCCTTGAGTACGTTTTGAGTATGGAATGATACGGTTAGAAAGACACTTCCTTACAGGAAATCTCAGGCCCATAGGGCGTCGTTGCATGGAGAGTACACTGTACACCTATTTGTATGACACTCTATTCACGAAAATTACAAATACATGCTTGAACAACTTATTGCGACCATTTATTACTGTGATGCCAACTTTTACCTAAATGTTAAAACTATACTTTGGTGGTTTAGCCCTGCAGTTGTAATTACGGGGTCGTGTACAAAACACATAGTGTCCAGAGCGGAAGCGTTTCTTGGGGTTGTGTCAAACGGAAGTCCCTATTGTGTAATACATAATTTTTTTTTCCGCCAGCTGGAAGTAATTTCAAGGGTCTCATAGGATTGTCAGACATTTTAAGGGCTTTTTGAACAACTTCCCTGAATTTTAAAAAATGTAGAAAAATATCTCGAGAGAAATTGGAGAGTGCCATGAAAGATTTGTATCTCCCTCTAGCTAAGTAAATGAGGGGAGAATGCTAAGCAACGCTTCAAAATATTCCATTCAGCCAAATTATTAAAAAAATTCTAAAATTTGGTGGGAAAAATTAAATTCTGGAAAATTTCTATAATTTGAGGGAAATTTTGTCTTTGGCTGTTTCAATGGTTTTTGTATAGGGGGAGGAGGGGTAATGTCTCAGGGGACCTTGTGCCACCCAACAGAGTAAAAAAACAAACAATATCATGACATCCACAGTCGAGAATTTCGTTTCACTTCGCCCCAAAACTTGTAGTGGTGGCCGGAAAAAAAAACCCTCGAATGGTTTTTCATTGGGTTTGACTTTTGATTAATTTTCATGGGAATCCTTAACTAAGGAATGGATACATATTCCTACACGGCCCTTAAAAACTGCAATACTAGCCTGTACTTGAGTCCAAAAATGGATCACACTAAATGTAAACGTTAGGCTGTGTAATGTTACTGCGGAACGGAGAGAGAGAGAGAGAGAGAGAGAGAGAGGGGAAGGGATGAGTCCATGATCATACATAGTTCCTTTTCTCCCGTAATATTCTTTCGCTTTACAGCGTTTACTTCCATTTAATGGCCTATTCTCGGATGAAAGGGCTACATATACATATGACCATAAACGCTGGCTATGGAACAGTGGAATTTTCTCCTTTACAGGATATCATTTTAACGTAAATATTGCATGCCTTATAAGGAACATAGTAGAGGATAAGGCCGAGTCAAGGGGGTCATAAAACTCTCTCCCAGTTTTACGCGTCAACTTTGTTTTTTCCAAGGGTTATATAAGAAAGACCATGGGGAAGGGGAAGGCTGGATGTGAATTCAGTAATCACTTTGTAATAATCGGAGGAAAACTCCTTTGGGTTATCCGCCCGAGTTCAAGCCCCCGTTTCTATCCACACAGATTATTAACCACCATCAAACTTTCACATCTCGTACTTTCTCCCATACTTAGATATATTAGATATTGACAAAAAAATACAAACCTGATTCATATCTCCAAAGGAATTATGACCACGTTATTTTACAACTTTATCTCCATCAATATTCCTGGCTCTGAACTTCGGAGCAGGGAAGTCTCATTGTAAGGGACTCACCGGAAGGGAATGATGTTTTTTATCTTTTGTAAGAACACTATCAATGAGTAGCAGTTTTTAATGCTTTTTCCAAATAATACGAGGATAGTGGGACCCAGCACAGAAATATATTCCTTATAATGAGACTTCATTATTATAGATAGTGTTCTGGGGTGCATTAAATTCTATGCTGAGATGTATGTTTGCAGAATTGTTTTTTTTGTATTTGCAGGTGGGGAGGCTGTGCCGTAGCTCTTCTGGAGAGGGCTCAGTTGGAAAATTTTTTGGCCGTACTCAAGTCCAAGTATTACGAGCCCGTCCTCGGGATATCGGACATACAGGAGCATGTGTTTGTCACAACGCCGAGTCAAGGGGCTAGTATTCTTGAAGAGTAGGGCTTATAATTATTACAAAATTATAAATCACATTTAATTAAAAACATCCCAACACTTCCCGAGATATGTGCCTCTACTTTAATACGCCGTTGACCCTCTGTATAACTACCCTTTTGAAAGAACAACAGGAAATAGTGTGCTGACACAATCATAATTTTTGTTATTTACCACAATGGGATTGCAAGTATTGTAGCATCCCAGTGGTTTGAGAGGGATTCATTTTTTAATTTGTAAGGGTGCTGAGATCAAGAGGGTCCACAGTGACTATTATCTACTAGAGTCCAGCAGGTTTAATAATTTATTATTGTAAGTCCCAATATATAGCAAAATCTCCTTATAAGGGGACTATATATCCCTGTCAACATGTCAATCCCCGCCCCTCCCTGTATAAATAGAAATCCCTTACACACATCCTTATAACGAAGTTTAACTGAACACTTAATTTACAAATTCGTGCCATTATCAAGTCTTTGGATTTTGTAGTCCACAGCACCCTCCCTCCCCTGACAGAGTCACTACACTAATCGGGTATAGTCTAATTGTAAGGTATTCATTCACCTGATTGTGCAAATTTTATAGCAGCGACTCTCGTTGTAACGTATGTATAAACTGTCTCTGTATTGGGACTGCTCATGGGATTCATTAAAACTACCTGTTTATGAAATTTCCGGAAGGATTGTCTATATGGGATTGGGGATAAGCAAATCAGTCCTTTTTACAGAGGTTTTTCTGCTATACAGGCATTCGTTATGGCGAGAGTTGCCTGTTTGTTGGCACATGAGGGACAGGTGCAATTATCCGCTAATTTGTCGCTCAAGTATTTTGAACTTTCACATTCCTTGTTAATTTTCTATAGTTGTCTCGTATGTAGTTTATTATTGCATTTGTTTTTGTTTTGACTGGTTGTTAAAGAGTACTCTCGATATAAGAGGCCCTTTATTAGTTCCCCCCTCTAGAGAGACCATAGGAGCAAGTAATTTTGGACACATTCCACTAAAGATTAATTTGTTTGTCTATGAGAGCATTTTTTGGATGTAAGAGCTATTTTTTAGGGATGCCCTTATAGTGAAAGTCACTGTATAGGCTAAAAATAAATTCTTGGTAGAATTTCCCATGAATCACATCGTCAGAGTAAATAATACACAAGCAGTGATTTTGTTACTATTTGTTTCTCATTGTCAGTCGCATTTGATCTCATGTATGTACATACTAATATGTCGTCATTACCTTACCAAACAAACAGTAAAATGTATGAACTTTTCCTGCATTCACTAATTTCCTCGGATTCTTCACTGCTTTGGACTCAAAGTACCCTACGATGAGGAGATGTGGACTTTTTGAATTAAATGGTCCTCCCAAATGTTTACAGTAACCGCTTTTGACACTCCGAAAGTGTTGTGATCTTTACTGCCCATAGGCTTTAAAGGGATAATTGAAGGGTATTGTACTAATCCCTCTAACTGGACCGTGGGAAGATTTTCCAGGGGTCGCCAATGAATTGGAAATCGCTCGGCATAAAAATACGGGTTTCATAATATTTTACTATTTTTACAAGCAAGGGAGGGTGGCCATCCATTTCTGTTGGTTTCATAATAACCTTGTTTCTAATTTGTGCTTACGTAGTTGTACGTACCGTCTAAAAGCAGGCTTGTGATAAGTCGGCGACGAGACAAAATTGACTAAATGAAGTTCCGATAAAAGCAAAATGAACTGGCTGAATTTTCGAATGAAAGCAAACTTGACAAAATGAATTTACTCTCCCCTGAGAGTACGTTATAGCAGTGAGTCCCGCACGTACTTGCAGTGCATTAAATATTACAAGTAAAACGACCTACGTGCAATTTTGGTAGGCGTAAAATGGAGTAAGTGCCATAAAAATGTAAGGCGAAATGAACTATAAGTAGTTCTGCAGCTACGCTAATATAGGCCAAAAGTTTTGGAAATTAGAAACAAAATAATCGATACGCTGTTTCACTCAACGTAAAATGGGCTAAAAGGAATTACAAATTAAAATCAAAACTGACTGACGAAATTTAAATACTTCATTAAATCTGTGTGCACTTTTAGTTCGCTTTGCTGTTTTTGTGAAAGCTACAAGTAGTGCCATTGTGCATTGCCTTTGCCATATTTAAGCAAAAAGTGATGCTGAGGATTTTGCTCTAAATCGATTATCTTGTTCATTTTGCCCCTTCACTGACGCTGTGCACAGCGTACGCATACATATACCGTGAGAAACAATAACACTTCATTGATTTTCTTCCATGAGGTATTTTCCAAGCTATTGAAGGGGTGTTAAAATACTGACTTGACTTTTTTTGCTTCGTCATATCTATATCTCCGTAAGTATAGGTTACATTTGTATATGGCTCGCTCAACAGAGAATTTTAAGACTGCCGGAAGTTATGACCCTCGTATAGTAGCATGAAATTATCGTGCTTGTGAGGTCTTGGATCTTCTTAAAATTATGGTACCATTAAAAGTTTTAAAAAGGCGAATAAATCTTGATTTTTTGTTGCTCCATAGTCCTTGAGAGAATCAAGGGAGTAGAACAAGTTAATCCCTTTGTCATAACCGGTACGAGTTGTGAGCTTTCACAATCCATCCTGTAAGTTAGGGTTCGAGGAGTATTTATCTTCATCAGGGATGACACTCTGATGATTTCCTTTAATACTGCAAGGCTCCAAAAGTATTTGTTTTGCGGCAAAAATTTAATTAAACTAAAACACTGTCGGACTCTTGCACTGTGTGTACATCATGGATTCCTGACATAGAGACAATTTAATAGAGAAGCAAAAATTATTTTAACGCTTCAAGTGCACACATAGTACCCAAACATATACTTTAATTCCAGAGAATTATGACTCCTTTCCATTATGAAAACGGAGAACCTAAAGACCAGTCGTTTCTGAGAGTCCAGGGTCAGTTTTCAGCTGACAACGACAACTAGTTTTATTTCCGCTATTCCTTCTGACTCTGTTCGACTGACGTTATGGGATTTGAGCTATCCGAAAATGTTGTGACATAATACGGAGAGAGTAATTTAAGTGAAGCTTTCAATACTAAATAGTAGACCCTTGAGAGTAAGTACGATAGTTCACAATCTTTGTGTGGTATCAAATTCTTATGTTGACTTAAAACCTTCCTTATTTCATTAGTTCAGTGGCACAGCGAAGGACACGTCTAACAGTATTGTAGTTCCGAATGTAAAGCTCCTCACGGACTGAACTTGCAACTCGACAACGAAATAACTCGGAAGGAGCTGTGTAGTGCTGATGCTGCAAGAATGTGTTTCCATAAGCTGTAATAGAGAACTTCCATGATACTATAATATCACTTTTCATCACACCCCAGTATGCACTGACTTTCGATAGAAATAACTGGGCTAACTGGGGTAAAAATACTCTAAAGGTTCTCAACTATAGGAATTAAATATAATTATAACAAAGAGGTTAAGTCTATTCGTTATTATAAAAATAAAATAAATGAAATTACTCTAAATGAATTACAATTAATTCTTATAGTAAGTAATCAGTTGCTGGAATTAAGTGAAACGGTAATAATAATAATTATTATTTTGATTCGTTTTATTATTACTTCAGAAATCCAACCCGCAGTAGTAATTCCAAGCACTTCATTTTAAGCAAGTGAATTTTAGACGACTATCTGTATAATGTGAAAGCTAGCATTCGCGGGATCACAACCATTTTTTACCTGGAAGAAGAAATCTTTCAGGTAAAGTCTTAGCACACTGTGACTGATATAGTACCAGCTCCGTTCTTGGAGTTGTGAAGGCGCTTATGTACGTATCGTATTTATTGTGTCGGTCACTCAGACCACCCGCAAAAAAATAAATAACAGTTACTTGCTGACTCTTATAATACCTAAGTAAGATGTACATACAAAGTATTCTCCCTTTATATTGCACAGCAACTTAAAATAACCATATTCTAAAATTAGAATATTTGTTTCCTTATCTATTCACACGTTAAAGCTACAAAAACGTTAAAACTGCGATGAGTGTTACTTTGCAAACTACGGCATTAAAAATAGACAATATATATATATATACAGAACAACATCGCGAAAAGGTAAAAGAATTGAACACTGGTTTTAACATCAGAACTGGCATTATCCAGCAGTCTGAAAATTCTGAAATGTACGGAGACATTTAAAGGCGAATGATTCATCATATACCACAGGCATAAAAAAACTTCACTGTATAAAATAGTGTCTGAGATCTGTCATTAAGGTACAGACAGTTAGAAGACGAGACACTTTGGCATTGTACATACAAGTAGTTGACGCTGGAAGCTTCTGTGACCAACAATGCCTGGTTAACTTATTTGCAGGCTCAAAAACGTTTTTTCGAATTTGAACCATTTTTTTAACTTTCCAAATTTCTTTTAGCTACTAACAATTCGAGAATTTAGATTCTAGGTCCATAAGGCAGTAGGCATGAGGGCTTCTCTGGTTCCAGTAGCAGGAAGTAAATTCTCTTGACAGAGAAACTGTAACGGGAGCATAACCAAGAATCCCTGGAAAATATATTTAAATTATTAAGCAATTAAAATATTTATAACATACACGATAGAGATACTAATACACTAAAATATAATTTACAACTTCAAGTACTTTAGTTTAACATAAAACTTGTCTTACCTGCACTTTCTCAAGTGCTTTCCTAGCAGCGTCAGGATTCAAATGGCAAAGTGGTGTGTCTTGCTGATATTCACGGAGTCGGGCGAAAGTCTGGCAATTATCGGTTGGTACACACTGAAATACCTACAAACAAAAATATTACAATAATTATGGTAGTTTCACTTTTAAATAGCATAGTGGCAATAGTTTTACTGCCTATTTCATTTGACCCCACAATATGAATTTTCATTTCTGTACAAGGTAGAAGATACACATATCTAAGCCATGTACATAATAAAAATCTAGTAAACTGTTTCTATTAGAGAGCCCAAACAATAGAATGATACCCTCAAAAGCAAGCCACTAGATTATATTATAAGATACATTATTACAACCACAATCAGAGCACAAATACTGCAATATCTTAAAAGTTTACCGTATCGTAGATCTCTGTGTTTGTAATGCTCGTGTTTAGCCACACATCCACGTAGAAATCGTCAGAAATTGGATCCCGAAGATCCACTTCAAGATTCTGTAGAAGACCCAAATGCTCTCGAAACAGGTTCACTCGTAGGGAATGTGCAAATTTCCCCGCTTTATACTCTTTCCCATCCATAAATGACTGTATATACTCTTCATCCTGTTGGACAAGAAAGTTCATAATATGTGCTTTACATTATCTCATGCACCTAAGTTTGACATATTCTTTTCTCGTGCTCTTATAAATGTTTGAAGTTATATTTTAAGAAAAAATGTACTATTTTCTTAAAATCCCTTGTTAGATGTGCGGTTGGAATTAAAATTAATTTTGTTCATTCTAGTTCGATACACAATTTAAATATTAAATGCAAACCCTCAACGCTGCATGCGTAAATCCACTAATACGACAAGAGCTTTCAAACTTAAGCCGGATTATTCTATGACATAATCTCTAACAATTAGCTAAAATTTATATCAATTACAATATAATTAGCTTAACATAATGCCAATGTCATACTGTACTGACCTGATATATAACAGCAACTTCGGAATCCCTTTTCCCCAACATACTGCGATCATTGATATTCGCAGAGCCGCAAATTACAAGATTATCATCAACAATCATTAGTTTCGAGTGTACGTAGATTAGCTCTGTAATCTAATAAAAATTCCAAAATGAGGACCAACTCTCCGGAGAACAAACATGTAGCTCAGAATCCAGTTTTAGTCAGTGTTTGTAGCATACATTAACACAGTGGCAACACAAAGCTATTAATATGCGAGAATAAACGTGAATGGTTCCAGCACAAGCAATTACTTACTAAGTCTCCATGCAGCTCAGAGTGTGTTCGGAGTCCATGGAACGATACATATTTTCCGGGATCAGTAATACCCTCATTTTTAAGTCTAACCATTATTGCATCTGGTCCTCTAAAACACCAATTCAAAGTGCGTCACACGTATGTCATTGTTTCAATTTTTAACCATCACAGATCATATTAATCTAATAATACAACAATCGCCACAACGTACCGGCAAATTGATGAGTAATTCCAGTGTGTAATTGCATGAATAGCAATTCCCCTATTTGTCCCTACTTCACCTTCAAATCCAGGTAAAAGCGGAATAATAACGAATACTCGAAAGGTTGTCTTCTCCCTAGGCGAAAAAAAAATGTTTAAATGTTCGTTTTAGCCTGCTAATACAAGCTAATTGTAAGCTCGTTAAATATATATGACGGGGAAAATACGTTATTTAAAATGCAAGAAACAGACAGTATTATAAATTACCTATGAGCTCGAAGAATTCTTTGTAGAAGTGCTTCTCCTATTCGATTTTGGACATTGACATTAGCACTTGCGAGTGTTATGAAAAACTGGTTTTCGATATAAATGTAGTGTTTAGAATTTTCTATCGAATCTACATAAGCTTGCATAAGACTATCATCTACCATGCGAATCCCCGCACTCCACTGGGAGACACTTCGGACGACCTAAAATCAAAAATAAATCCACTTAATCCTCGAAAGTTTCATCGCAGACATGAACTACCAGCATCTGGAAATGTAATCCATGGATGACTTACTTGGGCAGTAACTTTACTAGATTTCCAGCTTTCAGTTAAAATGGGTGGGACGGATTCGTTTTTAAAATCGTAGGTTTTTGGCAGTAAATAAGGGTAAGTTGGATGCACTCGAGCCTTTTCATCCTATAATCAGATTATAAAATGAGCAGTCAGCTGACATGAAGTATTATTTAAGAAACTTAGTGTGCAGCTAACTGTGGATAATATCGTACTTTCACGGCATTCCATCGTTGAATAAAATGTCTCGCTACATCTCTGGCTGCACGACCCTCCACCATTGTAGCTATATCATGCCAAGGCATTCTTGGGGTCGTATTTCGATCCACCAAATCTGTTTTCAAAAAAGAAAGCAACTGATTCAGTAAGATAAAAGATAATGTATCCAATGTTTAGGAAGAACGTGTCAAGGTCATATTGCAATTCAAACTTACCAGTGAAAGGCGACTCTAAATCTGTAAAATCCTTCACGATAAAATTAGTATAATCCTTTCCAATCCATAATTTTGAAGACCCTTGAAGCCCTATCAGAGCTGAATCGCTTTTACTCTTTAGAACTATTGGATGCCCCTTTGTAGATCTCCTGACACGGCTTTTCTTGAAACTGAAAAAAGAAAAGCTCCACATGGCACAAAAGAAAACAAGAGCAAATATCTTTCGTAGCTACAACGAAAAAAGATTCGTACGTTCGTTCTCCATCAGGACCCCCGCCTTCAGATTCAAGATTCTTTTTACCCTCTTCATTACTACCATCACTGTCGTCTTCATTGGAACTCCGACGACGCACGTGCCGATCAAACCATTCCTTGCTGTCTTCTTTTAAACCCCGAGACACTTTAGTCATTTTCCTCATAAAATTTTTTCGCCCTGTGGGTGGGGTTTCGCCCTTTAATGGTACATCGCCATTCGCGTCTGGATTTTGCGAACCTGCGGCACTATCATCCACTACGTCTTCCCCATATCCTCCCACGGCTAATCCATCACCGATTCCATTTTCTACACCTTCAGAGCTGGCCATTTCAGCAAAATGGACTTTGCTTTCAACAAATCTATACACGAAAACGCTTTCATAAATAATAATAATTGATGTGATGCAATTCTACTAGCTTCGAAAAGTTACTTACACTTCATCTTTGATTTCCTCGTCGATTTCATCTAAATCAGCGGTACTAGCAGATTTGACAATTACGGCTTGTTGGTAGGGACCTGTTTGACCCACTGTTCCAATAGTAACGGCATTAGTAGCCTTCGCTAACTGAAGTATAGATGGGGTTGCAATGCCACCTCCCGGTTTACTGGATGTAATTTTGGTCATGTGAACCAATCCGAGATTTAGAGCACTTTTCGATACGCTCCCAAGATCACACAGCCTGTTTGTAAATTTGAATATAAATATTAATGTAAATAATGGTTAGCAAATAAACGACGGAAGAATTAGCTACCTATGGTTAGGGTCGTCCCAGCGGCCGTAACACAAATCGATTCCACCAACAAATGCGTACATTTGGTCAACGACAACCAGCTTTTCATGATGGGCCCACATTAATACCCCGGATTTTACATGGTCGGGATGTCTCAAAACCTTGAAAATGACGATAAATTACATAAGAATCTTGTATTTAATTAGCTTTTGCAATAAACTAAAAATAAATCTCAATTATTTTGTTTATCTGTAAATTATTTATGCCTACCGACCTTGATATTTTCGTGACTTTGTTGAACCAATTTTTGTTTACTGTAAAAACTATTGATTCCCAGGGCCAAATTGACTTCTTTGTAAAGCAGGATAAAAATCTTCACCCCTTCTTTCTAAATGACAAAGATTCAAATTGTCAAAGTAGTCATTATAATTTGCGACTGCACTTTCGTAAAGAAAATACATTGTTATTATTTTTTCAGATCTTTCTTACTGCTTTGCGTTCTAAAATTTTATCCAGCCTCCATCTTTCCCCTTCAACTACAGGTCTTTTCATGTAAATCTCGGGACTAAGCCACCAATCCGCTATAAAAATTTCTTCGTGGGCAGCTTCTAAAACATCAGCTATAGCAGACATATGACTTGCACCATCCACGAACCAACGACCTTGTGTTTCTGGTCTTAGTGGGGCAAAAGACATGAATCGATTGGGACCGAGGAAACTCTTAGCAACTGTAATACATTCAATAAATAATAAGTAAGTTTGTACACAAATATTGTTCCCCATAGTTAAATAACGAATCGTACTTACTTTCTCGCTGCATGGAACCCCTTAGGAAATCTAGCCACTCCTTACTCCGCCGTTTCGTCCAGCACTTGACGACTAGCTGCCTAAAATAATTTGTGAAATGGAATATTTCAAACAGCTGGAGAAACTTAAAAAATTGTACACGATCCAGTAATTTACTACCGCCGATGGAATTACACCTAAATTTATGCAAATCGGTTTACACGAACCTGGATAAATTAGATATAACAACACCGTGTGGTTCTCCAATGTCGAATAATCCAGAAGAAACCTCAAATTCGGCATCGAATAACATGACGCAATGTATCACACCATCTTTGGGTCGAATATAAGCTACAAATGTGTCTTTGACTACAAGCCAACGCCGCTGCCACTGTCCACAACAATCTCCGCAGCATCGTTGCATTCTAAAAGCATAATAAATATACTCTACGTGAGAATCGGTGACTTTAAATCCTCACATCTTGTGTTTTCCATGTCAAACTTGTCCATAAAAGCTAAGGCGAAACTTTAGTATACTACCTGTCGTTCATCCGACTTTATATAAGTCGACAAAAGCAAGCATTAACATTTAGAAAGTAAATTATTATACTTTATGACCACTTTTTCCATTATGCACATATTATATTTATTCTTATTTAATGTTGTTATTATTGATTCCTGTAAGTACCTGAAGCAAGGCAAGCAATTACAAAGTCCAATAGAGCATCGTCCTGCATGAGTATTTCCCGTTCGTTTTAGCACCAAGCCCTCCTTTCCTTTCGGACCGAGTCCGTGGACGAAGGATAATTGACTAACCTCCAAGAATTCCAACTTTAAAAAACGATAAAATAAAATGATTTATGCTAAATCAATTAACGTAATCAATTCATATCCACCATGTATACATGTACATGCAGATAGTACTTACAGTTTCATGGTGATTCCGAAAAGCGCGAATTTTCACAAGATTTTGTAAATACACTTCCAGAACCTTCCTCCTTTCTTCTAATTGATCTGACGCTATTAACGCCTCCGGTCGTTTTGGAAATCTGAAATCAACAGCAAAATACCGGTCAGTACTTGCAAAGCCTAAAGATTATTTTGCATGCTACCATTTAAAATTCTCCTGTTCTATCTGTATTTGTAATAACTCGGTAACTTTGTTAAAGAAAACTTATGAATAGATCACATTAAGCTGGATGAAATACCTAGGTAGTCCTTGAGATTTTCCGGACTCATCCCGAATTGTAGACTTATAGCTTGAGCGCCTTTCCCTATGCGATTTTGTTGGAAATGGTATACTTAATGTGGCTCTGAAAAGTGATCAAAGTTAACACCATTTAGTTTTCTTTGGATGTTTAATTACATGATAAAACATCTTCGGCCTTAATTTTTTTCAGAAATCGCACCTATATAGCTGTAACTGCTGATGCAAATGTTGGAAATGCTTGTAGCGCCTTTTGATTTTCCACGTATGCTCCCCATGCTGAATCTGAATGACGTATAAATTTGGGTTAAGCAAATGTGTAGAGACGGTGCGCTCAACCGATGTGACCTTTATAAAAATCGGTCTTCCTGGTATAAAGCATTTCCTGATAGCCGTTTTGAAGCTCTGAGGTTGAGCATGAATCGACCGAAACGGAACAACTAGCCCCTCTGAAAAATTTAATCACGTTTTACCACACACCAAAAACGAATAATATTAAAGCTGCAATGATGGTTTAAAATCGGGCAAATAGTAACTAGTAAATATAAGTAGATATACCAATCAAGCGACGCTATTGCACAGAAATAGTTATATAAATGCATATCATACGTAAAAAATGCTATTCACTGATTTCACATTTTCTTGGACTAATGTTAAACTTTACTATTCCCTTTGATTTAAAATGTTAATTTTAATTGTCAGTTGTTAGAGTAAGACTTTTCTACAAACGCTACCCCTTTGCAGCATTTTTAATAATTTCTGCCTTATGCTTTAAGTATGAGTTATTATTTAGGCAAAATACAGAGGGTAAATTACTGGCAAGTTAGTACATGAGAAGGTAACGCTTACTAGAAATTAAAATTGCGGCGATTGCAAAGACAAGCAACAACCCATTAGATCTGAGCACCATAAAAATAAACAAACGTAAGTTTAGACCACGGTTAAAATGTTAAAACTTTTAACTGGTATCAACTCGCTAAATGTAAGCAATCTTTGAATAAGTGAGCTTTACCTTCCGCCAATTTCCTCCACCGATTTGTTTTTGCTGCTCAACATTTAAAAAAGAAAGAACATTCTAAATTAACGATCAATAGGAGTAAGTAACATCTGATTAACATCACATTACACACCGGCATCCTTCAAGTTGATAAATCACTAGTCAGGTAAGTAATGCTGCCTGAATTTCATAAATTCAGGCACACCCACAACCTGGAGAATGTACTGCATGGAAATCAAAAGCGTGGACACGGATTGCTTTGACAAGTAATTATAGCTGAAATAGTATCTAATACTAATTACTAATTCCTTCCAATGAAATAATGACAATAATAGGCAGCAACTTCGGGAATTCCAAATGCATTTGTATTTTCTTTAAGGTGCACGCTCAAAGAAGTACAACCACAAAAATCATTAATCGGGTTACTCACTAATCGATCCATTGTCCCGCCCATCTTCATCTGGAATGTCCAACTCGTCATACTCAAGATCAGAATCAACTGCATCAGCAATACCAGTCTCCGACATTCTCCGTCTTAAAAACAGAATAATTCACCTAAACACACCTCAATTTCCAATCCTGTGCTCCTGTTTCTTACAAACAACTGTACCAACAGAACCAGCTGTCAATGGGCTGCTAATGCCACTCCAAATCATACACAGTTACTCAAGTAGGGACGGTCGATTAGTTTATCTCCAAATTAATCTCCAACTTCACGAAACATATGTAGGGCTCCAACGTCAATTATTATGGTAGACGCTTAATAGCTGAAACCATGATCTAGCTCTCGGACTATGAGGCGGCAGTAGTAGCAGTTGCACTAAATGACATCAAGTATAATCTGAAAGGTAACATTAAAAAAAAAACTAAATGTTAAATTCATTCAGTCCTTCCTAAACTCATTAAAATTTGCCCATCCTATCATATAATTTAATTTCCTATAATATAATTGTATACTAGTTCATCCACAGTCAACAACGTCAAAGCAAGTCCGGCATATTTTGGGAACCGTTTCAAAAATGACAAATCATACTTCATTATGAAGTATTACTAATCAATCCTCGAATTCCTACTCCTGGGTCACTTCAACTCCTACTACACAATTAAAATTTATTAAAGTAAGTAAATATTATAATCCGTTATTAATTACCACTTTATTAACAATTATTATCAAATCAAGAAATAATTACTCCTTATTACTCCTCCACAAATAATTTCCCTTGAGCACACAATCACACAACACTGACAACACCTGCAACCTGCGAAGAATGCACTCATCAAAAATACAGATGCAATGGACACTCAAGGAAACTTCGAGGATACTGAAGAATTTAAATTAACAAATTCCAAACTATCACTTATTGTGACTGACAATGAACTGATAGTAAAGGTCCTAAAACTTATCATCAGACAATATAGATATACACCTACCTTCAGTTACACATTATTTTGTTTACAACTCCCTATCCCGTACACTAACACAGTATGATTTCACGTTTAAAAATAAAAGCAATTATTCAATCTTTTTTTTTTTGACTATGCGATCGCCTTCGAAATTTTTTCTACTAAATTTTAGTCCGTGTTGTTGTTGCCTCATTATTATTTTGGATTTAACCTATCAGTAATGACGTGATACTACTTCGGTATAACATGCTACACAATAAGTACGTAGATGAAGAAGGTCTTGTCAGATATGCACGATCCACTCGTGCTTGCACTGCTGACTAATCGCACGGCCGCTTTTTTAAATTACAAACTCACCTTAATGTTTACCTGTGTATGATGTCAACTTGGTCTCCGCTCAGACACCCAACTTCCAGTAACTCAAATCATGAGCCCATGAATTCCTTGTATCAATGTGTAAGTAATGCACCTTCAGCTACATACATACATACTCTCCTCTCTAACCTATGTACATAAGTGTGCACACTGCTTGAGAGAGTCCTCCTCATTTAAATGTACTTTTTAGTCAGTGTTTACAGCATCTGGACTCTTCCTATCGCTTAGCGTGAAACTGGGGTAATGTAAACATTACAGGAAATCTCATTGGAACGGATCGTCTGGACCGCTGAATTTTAGTTAAAATTATTATTGTGTTATAAAGACAGCGGTCGCGTTTCACCGTACTCTCGGAGGAGTTTTATTAGCCACTATACAAAGTATTTATAAGCACTTTTTTTGAAAAATGTTATAATATAGGGGAACAGTATGATAGTAATAATTGAAGTCACATATATGCTCTAGAGACATCCACTACACTACAGTGAGACCGCCGGTATTTTGAATGAGAAGACAAAATAACGTTTTTAAGGGCATTGTGTGCAAATATATTTGCTCCTATAGAGATGAGGCTCTTATAGGGGGTTCTTGAGGGAAGAACTCGCCAAGAATTTCAATGGTACTAGGTACTGTGACAGGTACTGTGGTACTCTGACAGTTATAAATATAGCTCAACCTCACGAACACCGATGACTCTGACAGTGACACGACAGATATTTAAATCAATACTGGAGTAAAAACAGAAACGTGCCCAACTATTTTGGGCCTCATGTAAAAATTATTGTAGAAGTATACCTACACGTGATAGAGAGTAGAAACTGTAAATACTTACACTCAAGGCTGGTCAGTCAAAATTCGGTATTTGAACTTTGACCCTTCCAAAATGTAGTTAGTATAAGTACTTTAATATTAAATTTAAGTTTGTTTGCTTAAAAGCAAATATTTTCTAAATTTTAGCTGTTGGAGGAAACGCCGGCGGACAGAAGTTTATAATTTCAGGGGGGCGTCTTGAACTATGTTCACGTATTTAAACAATATGTGTACTCCCAGCCTGCCGAAGATGTGAACTGCCTTTGAGGTACGTAAATTATTATTACACAAGGGATTTATTCTGAATCTTTTAAATTCTGGCAAAATTTTCCAATCACGGCTGCACAATCAATATACTATGGTTATATAGATATTAGGCGAAACTTTAAATTCCACAAATTTTTCCCACATGTGGACTTATTACACGAGAAAAATTTGATCTTTAACTGGGACAAATTTCCTCAGACTTGTCACCAGAGCGGACAATAACTACGACAAAAGGATCTACTGACGAACTGTCAAGGATTGTGTCCATGAGATGTGGGCCGTACCTGTGCTGACGTCTGAACTTAGCCGAAGGAGTGAATCTGAGCTGAGACTAAGGAGTGAAACACTGTCAAGCACTTCGGTGAGCACTAAAAAGTCAGATATATAAGGCTCTGATAAAAACTCACTCGTTAAAGATGACGATAGCCCCAGTGAATGTATCAGAAAAATAGTAGCACTAATGTGGCCGTGGCCAATCTGGAGAAGAAGAAATAAGAAAGGGTTGATGATTGAGACAGGAGTGGACGGAAAAAATGACAACATCCATACACTAGGCCCCACTCAAGGTACTTACTTATTATGATGACTCGAGTGTATTTTTGGGCATTTAATAAAATGAATGAAAGTGAAGTGAAAAATATGGACGGTATACAATTTAGGGAAAGGATGGTGAAGCAATGATGATGCTATACAGCTTTTGAATACTTAAGCATATGAGTCTACGTTGCAAAATGCACATTAACTAATAACCCTCCATGGGAGTGTTTGCTTGCTTGCGAATTAGCAAGTCCGTGGAGATAAGCCACATATACAATAATAATTCCACAATAGTTTCCCACTCTTTACAGTCCACACTCACTGTCACGGACGCTTCTTTTTAAAAGCCTTGTCTCTCCAGTGGTAAAAATATTGTGACACATTCCCCCAATTTATCAAAATTCTCATTTGTCTCTCCCAAGTCCATGCCGCCCCAACAGTCACATTTGGCCCCCTCAAGGGGTCCTCTCACATTGCGAGTTCAACTTACATTAATATTATTTGTACCACTTATTCAGGTATTGTATGTCACTTTTGTTTACGTGCACTGCACTGTCGCAGTGTTCACTAGTGTGCAAACACACTATGTAGTAGTTTGATTGTGAATCATAATTTTATCTATTGTAACCTGACATACGTACAGTCATTTATATCTCAAGTGACACCCGCTCCCAATTCATTTTTCTATACCAGTTCACTAAGCGGGGGGGGGAGTAGTAATCATTTATTATGTAAATATACAAGTAAACTCTGATATGGGTCATAGAGGAAATATGGTATAACTGGGACAGTCCCATATAGACAGAGTCCACTGGGTCCACTGTAGAAATACATGCCCCAGGGGTTCGAACGTATTAGTACTTAATGACATGCGATGTGGGAAAAACATCAAAAATAGCTTTTTCTGCACATTCCCAGAAAAAGAGTCATTTACAGAAAATCCTACGTCGCTGATACTCAATGTCATCATCGTATGTCAAACGCATCACACGAGGAGCATTCATTTCAATTACTTTTCCTATCATGTAATTAAATTATGTACTTCTATAAATACAGTCCATTGGGTACATCCCTGCCTTCCAGAGAGGAGCCAAATGTGACTGTTGTGATGAGAAAGTCTTAGAAGGAGAAAAATTAGAATTGAGGTAAGTAAAGACGCGGACTGTCAAATATTTTCACACCTACAGAGATCATACTGTGGGGGGAGGTCCTCCTTGGAAAGAGTTCACTGCAAATATATTGTACTGGATAATTATTATATGTAATCTAAAGAGTTCCCTTATAGCAAGAGACATGAATGAGGCGCCAATTCCGCAATGAAATATTTTGCAATTTTTTCTGCCGTGTTTTTTTTGTTGCGTGTGATAATAATAAACTTGTACTTGCTGTAAATGCTAAAATAACAAAGCATGTCATGGGGAGAAGACCCAGAGGAGTCAAGAGACAACTGCACAGTGATGAATGTTTTATTGCCAAAGATCTAATGAAGGCTGGAAGTTGATTGAGAACAGACGGCATTTGCATAGGGTATTCCGCCCTTTACTCCACCAACTGCCACTGGTGAAGTTGTAATAGCAAACAAGTGAACATGCTCGGGGGAAAAAGCATCAGTATCTACGATCGACAATATGTACAGTCAGTTCTCCCTAGAATGATTCCCCATCGGTAGGAATTTATCTCTGATTTATAAGGGAGGCGTTCCTGCCGGGGTATGATTCAGCATGTGAATATACATTCTTTTGGGGGAATCTCAGCTTCCTGGGAAAGGACGCTATTAGGAGGGCCATGACAGAGAGAGTCGACTTGGAGCTTCCTCACATTAAACGGGCTTGAGCAAAACTTGGTCACTGAATTATAGTTCCTTCATGATCATACAAAGACCTCATACATCCAAATATATATATAATGGCTATATTTAGAATTTTACAGGCCCTCTCAGAATTTCTGGGATCAGAGTCTAGTAAAGCACGTAGATTTTATCTTTTAGTTTCGTATCTAGATGTAAGGACAGCTCTTGTGCTCATATGTAGGAACTTTTCCTCCCAACGTCCCAACTCATGTCGTGAGCTCTTTACAACATTCTCGGAATACTATTGCAGATAAAGTAATAATTCTAGATATACAATATTATAAGGATTTTCTGCAGACCCCGACCAGCTCTTACAGGATGCTATTTGAAGGACTGCTGGAAGAGCAGAACATGTTCTGCTTTCCTCAGTATACATTTTTTAACGTTTTAGCTCATCTTTGTTAATTTAAGCTTCGGGGAGAGCAGACAATTATAATGCAAAACGTGGATAAAAGGTTGATAGACAAAACACATTGAGTTATATGTTCAATTGTGAAATGGGGCACAATTTTCAAGAGAGCTTTTAAATTTTTACAGCGCTCCTGGCAGATTTAATTGTAATGAACTCTGCTCCCTTAATGCTCTTTGAACAGCACAGGAGCATCATGAAATCCTACTTTTACTAGTAATCTTAATAACTGTTAACATACTTCTGGAAGTCAGAGGTTGTTCAGATGACTGGTCTTCAACTCAGAAATAATTTTTGTATAGCCACCCTATGCCTATTATGTATATTAGTATTAGTCCTTTACAATCAGTCTCAATTTACTGCCTGGAAGTTTGCTCATCTTTTATGTTTTGAATTATTTTACTTTCCTAAAAAAAACTCTAGAAACCTACATGGGTATCACAATTTATTTATCCATGTACATATCTCAATAGCTTTTAATGCTGCATCGTAAATATAAATAATTATGTATACTGGCGTCAAATATAGAGATACATCCCATTTGTTTCTCAATGCTAGAGGCTGCTTGACTATTACGGTAAATTTCTCCATCTTGTTTACAGACCGAAGTGAAAAAATGTGCACAATTGTAAACCATATATTGTAGCCACTAACGCGACGAATGTTCTTATCATAAGACATGAGCTGACATAAGCTGTAAAAATGTAGCCGCAAAATATTAATTATTACAATTTCCGTTTCATTGCACTCATGGGCTGCACTTTCGTGGATACTTTTACTGCGATATAATTTGTAGGTTCGTATTTTGTGTACGATATACATATGTACATACTTAGGCACACATGTAAATAATTGATAATATGCTGTCGGCAGATTTCAATTCAAGTGCATGTAATATTAATGGCTAAAATCCTTACTGCCCATACTTTACAACATCGTCTCCACCAACGAAGACTCAAGACTTCCTGTGTCCATGTGTGCGAAAGTGCCAGTTTAGACTGACTGCCTGGCAAAGGCAACTCTTATGGATTAAACCAAGTGTACACAAAACCAGAGGCAGAAGAGAAATAAAGTCAAGGCTTTTCATGCACGAGTATAAGATAATAATTATTTATTTATTTATCTGAGCTCTAAGCTGTATGTAAAGTTCTCTTCCAAACACTGATGCTAACAAATGCTGCAAGTGTATTTTTTATTGACACGGATATTTTTATTGCCTGGAAATGCTATCCTTCAAGTGAATGGTCCAGGTTAGCATTACCCCGAGGAAACCACACAATTAAAATAGCAACATGTACACAGCGCCAAATACCGACAACTTAAATAAAGTGAGGTTATATTCCTTATAAAATGGAATTTACGTGTATGGAATCACATAAGTGCTCCATAACTTACAGGAAATTAGGAATGGTTTTTTTGGTGTTGCTTCAATGTAATTATTAGTGAAGTACTGTGCATTCCATACTTATTTTATTTTCCCTAATAGTTTTCCTTATTTATAAAATCCCCAGCCTTTCCTCATGCTTTCTATATCAGGAAGAATTATTAAGCTGTAATTACGCTCGTCCGCAAATTCCAGTAGAATTATCGTCAGATCTTACCCAAGGAGCTATGTATGTATGCCAGAGGTCACTGTTCCAGTAGCGACTTCCCAGGTCCTCAATTTGCACTGCTGGCTTCGAGGTTTTTGCAACAAAATATCTACTTTTATTTGTAAAGAATTATTTGTAATGTGTACACACGACTGTAGAACAGGCACATGCAGTAAACCAGACACATACATAATTAGCCGCCCACATGCAAGTTAGGATAAGAAGAGCGGTGATGAGTATTCAATGTACCCGATAATGTCTTACAAAGATAAACCTAAAGCCCTAAACAAAGATAGAACTCTTAATTTATTTTCCATGCACTGAACAGAATATTTAATGATATAATTGAGCGGTTGGTAAAACCACTAACGAAAAAGGTCAGCAAAATTCGAGCAATCATCACAAATTTCCTATTGCTTAGCATATTAGTTTTCACATTAGTCAATTACAATAAGACTGGGTGTGAACATATTTTCCGGTGTTTACTTAAAATTGAAGTGTGGAAGATGATACTTTTATGTACATACTTCTAAATATCTCTACTATATGAATTACAATGAGACATGGGCTATGTAACGGTACACGGACCGCAAAATATTAAAAAATAGAACACCTCTAACCTCTCATACCCCTGAAATAACACGTTTCGGAGATAAAATTCTTTCATGTTCGTTATCTAACAACAAGCACGAAAATATACCTGCCCGCTAACCTTTTCATGAAAAATGAGCAAGGAGTAGTACAGTTGGCTGCATACAGATTGGCAAAAATGGTCACCCTATATTGTACATCGGTTTAAGACATGAAATATCACCGAGTTAGTGTTTTAAGTTAGAATTCTCGACAGTTCCTTCACATTCCCCGGATGGCTTAATCCGGCGGATGACTGAATTGTTAGTAGTAATATACATACATAAGTGTAAATGAAGATCCGCCATGTGTATACAAGGCAAGGCCAGCCACTCAGGAGTAGGGTTCGTATTACAAGCCATAGGAAAAACCGTGTTTTGTTACTTCATAAAATTGATGTCATAAAACTGATTGGCGTTGCTTTACTGCTTCTTCTTTATTTAAAGAAAAAATACGGACACAATTTTTAATGACTATGGGAGACCTAGTTATTGTTGTTGACTATATTTGACTTTGTCTTTTTTGTGATTTCTTGACCTGGGATAATTTCCCTCCAGAAAAGGCAACCATCCGATGTAACAGTCAAACAGCTAGCCAATTCCGGTCTTGAATTTACAACATCCTTTATATTTTCCATGTCCTCAATTTTACAATTGCTAAACTCAAAAATGTCTATATTAGGATGATTGAGGAGTAAGATGATCCATGAGGATTTGACTTTAAAAGGAGATGAAAAGTTTCCTCGAAACACTAGAAATTTTAAGTTGATCATTTTGGGAATACGACTGATGAATAGTTCAACTCCATGCTTTGAGATGAAGTCGAATTGAAGGATGAGATGGGAAATGGAAAGTGGGAGGAAACGGAGATTTAAAATTGCTCCTGGTCTCGCGTCGGAAGTGGTCGATTCAGCGTGGAAAAGTTGCTCGGGTATGGAGACATGCAAGTGAAGATACTCAAGCTTGTTGCAGAATTTGTACATGGCACAGTCATGTTGAATTATATCCTCTTTGTTAAATTCTGTAATTCGAGGAATCAAAAACATCAGCTATTAATCCATAAATCCTGGATCCATTTTGCCATTGAAGTATAATTAAGAAGCAATATTGTCCGAATTTCACATTCAGATAATTATTCAAGTTTCACCTGCCTTACCATAACATTGCCCCAAAATTTTTCACGACAATTATTTCTCTCAAAGTGAAAAGATGGTCAACAAATGATCAGATTTTACCAAATGAATGAGCCAAAATTGGACAAGGGCAGAGGGCAGGTGAGGTTTTAAACCAAAATTTAATCTTTTTAAAGGATTTGTCATACAACGGTCCGTCGTAGAATCCGACTAATGGGGACTCACCTGTATTAGGACTAATGGTTTGCAGTATCCGAATTTCTTTGAGAGTATCCCCGCACCTACGGATGGCGTTTGCAATGGCATCTACTGAACATGCCGAGGTTGCCTTTTTACTTGAACATGTCAAAATCTCCAGATGATTTTGGTTATTAAGGATCTTTTCAAACCCAAGATTTCCCGTGTCACACTCAAAAACTGACAGTTGAAGTTTCATATGCTCAGGCACCGGCTCATTTAAGTTATCATATTTATTATTGTGTAAAGGAACTCCGAAACGTGTGACTTGCAGTGATTTTAATGTGAGACGATTTTGAGTCAGGAAATTAATTACAGATGTTCCATTTACGGAAGCTTTTGTAAAATTATTTCTGAGCGTTTGTTTCGACTTTTTCTTGTCATCAGGACGCTTTTGCCCGTTGTATTCAAAATTTACGGATTTCAGAGCTGCAAACCGAACGCGTCGAAAGAAGAAGTCCAAAATGTGCATCTCATCCTTTGTAAGTTTGTTGCTTCCGGAAAACTTAAGGTTCCTCAGATCATTGGTTTCAATTATATAGAACTTTTTGTAGTCAGTGTCGTAGTGACTCAGAAGCACATTAGTTAGCGTGAGGCTTTTCAAATTCGGGCATCGATTCAACAAAGTTTTAATATTTGTGTAGGATGTGACACCCAAAAATTCTACGGTTGTAATTCGATCCTCGCAGCCAGACAATGTTTCAGTCCTAATTTCGGAGTCGCAATCTCTTGAGCGTAAATGTCGAACATTTTGCCAGTTGAAATAGTCGAAATTATTTTTGCAGAGACAAACGCTAGCATGAATGGGCACTGGTTTTAGCTTCCCCTCCGACTCAACTCGAATTGCATCCTTGCTTTTTCTATTTCCATTCATTTTTTGGGGCGCTTAACAGTGTGTAGCTTACAGTTGGGCTTGAGACGTTGGATGTGAGAGCCAGAGCGAGCGTCATATTAAATTTTTAATTAATTTTGTCTTACACACCCCGGCTAAAATAGTAGAAACTATTAACGATAATACTTTTACGAATTTTACAGCGTTCCATCATCTGATTTTCTGCTACCCTCATGGACAATGGGGACCAGGGAGGTATTCTATGAA
Source organism: Allacma fusca (assembly GCA_947179485.1). Lineage (NCBI taxonomy): Eukaryota > Metazoa > Arthropoda > Collembola > Symphypleona > Sminthuridae > Allacma > Allacma fusca. Next base: position 4,231,363 of record OX359249.1, read on the forward strand.
GTGGAAACGTACTTATGATGGATATTTACATTTTTTATATATAGGAAAAAATTAAAAACGTAGTCTTAAAACACAGCCTATAAAAAATGCCTCATAAAAAATTTGTTTTAAATAAAAAATAAAGTAATAGCAAAAAAGGAAAAAACTTGAGAACGATTTGTTTATTTAATTGAATGAATGAATGAATATTTTTTGTTTATTTAATTAACAGCCGCCTCTAGGCTGTAAACAAAACAATAATTTATCGTATTTTATGCTTTCATTTGCCTATTTGAAATGTTCAGTGGCTAAAAGTCAATGCCATATATGCCATGTTAATATTATGAATTTTCACATGATGAGATAGTTGGAGATAAAGGTTCCAGAAGTATAATTTATTATTACAATAATAAATTGCTATAAAAAACTTGTCGAGGTTGTTCCTGCGTAAGGGTAACTATCGTTTAAACACCACTGAAATTTTTTCGATGTAATCCTAAAGTCCAAATGACTTGAAATTACGTATACCTAATCTAAAAGTAAACATGACTTTGTCACACCAAAGATACCAATTACACCTGAGTTGGTCTATAGAAAATGAATGTTATGTCCTAGTGGCAGCCGTTGTAAGTGGTCCAGTAGTTTTTTAAATAACTTTTTTAAAACTATCTGAAGCATTTTAAAAGGATTGCTTCGATAGATATCCTTTTGCATTGTCAACATTGTCAAGTCTTCAATGAACGGAATGACAATTGATTGAACTTTAACATTAGATGACAAACAATACTTATCATTCGGATTTATTATAATCTTAAATAAATAAAATCTTAAATAAGCAACGCATAACTAAATAAAATATTCGAATGCCTAACTTCAAATAATTTGTAGCAATCAAAATCAAATTGCCAAAAACATAGTAAATACTAGATGTGTTCAAGTCCACGCCTCATCCTCCCAGTGCTCACTATCTTCGCACTTTTAATTTTAATATCCTCTCGAGTTGGGACTTTCAGATCGGCGTAGTCCTCCTCTGAAAATGGACATATTATTTGACACATACTTTAAAATTAGTAAGGCTAGGCTGCAGAATGTGTTTGGGGTGGTCACTACCTCTTCACCCTGCAAAATAAAATGAACATACCGTCCGATTCATCCTGTTTTTCCGGAGTTCCAACCCTAATAAGCCGCGGAGGTACTGCTGTGGTTCGGGTTACTTTCATTTGGTCATACTCAACAGCTAAAAATTGAAAAATGACATTGTTAATTCTTTAACTTCAAATTACATTTTCCCCAATTTGTTTATATCCACAAGTTTGCAGAGGGATATTATTAATTAAATTATTAACCGGGCAGGGAAAATCTGGAATCTTCCCCAATTTCAATTTCCAATTGATTGATGTCGTTGACTAGTTTAGTTATTTTCATGGACGCTAGTTTAATAAGCTCCCCCGTGCTCAAAGCATTGGATGGCCGCTTTTTCTTTACAGCGCCCCCATCCAGTAGTTCGTTGAGTGACAGGAGCCCCAGCTGCACGTCGACAATGATTTCCCCGTAGTGATGAATAGTTTTTTTCGTAAGGTCAATGTCCCCTTTCAAATCCTTGTTTGTGGCTTGAAGGGCTGCCTCAGATGATTTAAATTCCGCTTCTGCTTTCTGTCCAGTGTATGCCAGGTAACTGTGGATCAGCAAAAGATGGTCCCTTTGACGAATCAGGAAATCTCGGGTTTCTTCTTTCTGACGTTTTTCGCTATTCAGCTGCTGAGCAAGGTGTTGGACTTGTTGATATCTGTGGAATTCTCGAATTTTAAATGAATGATTCAATTTGTCAATTAGCTACCGATCGTTCGAAATCTTTATCCGTACCTTTTAGGAATATATGTTAAATTCGGAACACGCATGCTCTCCACCAGCCGTTTGGCCTTCTCTTGGAACTTCTCAATCTCTAATTTCTTCATTCGGAGAGCAACAACTGTGTCACCTAACTCCAAATTGTCGGCTACGGTACTGTATTTATGCTCATATTTGAAGGGCTTTTTCTGATTCGCATTTATTATAGCCATTGTACTCTTTTCTAAATTCACTTCCAAAACTTTTTGAACTGCTTTCTTCATGCGAGCCATAAGTCGTCGACGGCGACGACGATTCTCCGAAGCCTCTTTTTCCGTTATGGCAAGATTTTTCAGTGCTTCATTTTGAAACTGCATGGGGTATCAGACACGGGGCCTTCAAATCAATATTAATGGGAAAGTGGACATAAAATCTGTATTTTAAAATTCGTACAACTGCAGCTTCATTCAGCATTGTCTTTAGCTGGTCCAGTTCTCGTGTCTGAGTATTTAACTGATTCTCGAGCTGGCGCAACGAAGGGGCGTAGTAACTTTTCTCGTCCTGTAAAATGTTTCTGATCTCGCGGTATTTTGAGTGGAGAATCTGGGCACTCTCAAATTTAACTAAAACAAAGGTTTACAAATTACTGAAGATTATCAATATTATCATGTTCGTTAGCAATTATCAGGGGTCAATAATCGTTTAAGGTATTATTGTGTCTATTGACGATTTGAGAGAGGAACCTCGCATGTTTTCAATGGCATACTCCAATGTTTTGCATGTTTTGATAGAATCAGCTTCCCATTTGAGGGTTCCTGGACGTGGGCTATTTTCGATGAGTTTAACCAAATCCTCCGAATCCTTTAATTTCATTCTTTTACACGCTAATGCATCCAATAGAAGATTCAGACGCTTGGACATGTCAAATACTTTGTCTTCGAGCCAAGCTATTGCAAACTGTGGGAATTAACCATTAACTTTTATATGTATGTTATATGTGTTAGATTCAACGACTCTTTCAATAACTATAATTACATCCGGAATTTTCCCTGATAAAGCAAGCTGGAAGCTCCGGTGTGATCGAAGCGCATTTCGAACTGCTTGTTTCTCCAGATCCAATGCATGGGCGAGTTGATTTCGAAGCTTGTTCGTTTCAGTCCATAAATCATTCGTTAGCGTACTCACCCCTACACGGCACTCTTCAACTTCCTCCGACTGTACTTTGTTGTAGCGCTCTGCCCTTAAAATATTTTATTTAATGGAAGTTCCGCAAGATGGTACGGACGTCATAATACGAGGTTCAGGTTGATTGCTATATACCTTTCAATGATATTTTCGCTCTTAGGTTTTCTATTTGATCTTGTAGGGTAACATTTTCCTCTAACACAACTTCTGGATTCTCCGTCTTTTCTGGTTTCGCAACCAAGCGCCCGTAAAATGAGCCTGTTCTTTTTAGGAGCATTTTTGGTAATTCACGCGCAGCGGTTGTCACTCAGGGACCCTGATGAACAAGGATTAATAAAAAGAAACGAGGTCTCACTCCAGATCCCAAATTATTTTGATTCACACGCACTGGCACGCGATAAATCGTGAATTACAATAAATTTACAATCTACTGTATTATACTACTCGTGATTACTTATTATTATTTGAGGCAAATTAAGCTAGATGGTGACACTAAATAACATGTTGAGCTTCAAGCTGTAGCTAAATGCTAGCTTAATTAGTTATTACTAAGTTACTAATTAGGAAATTAATTATCTTAAGTAACGATAAGTAACTACACACTCTAAGTCTAAATCTAAATTAGCACTGAATAAATCTATTATGTGGTACTAAAACTTATTCATGGACTTACTCTAATCTTACAGCTAACCTGCAGAATAGGACAACTAAATGAAAAGATTTATTTTTTATGATTCTTCAGAATTTTACACCACACGAATATTACTTTTGACACGAAAAGAAATTTTGGAAATCATTTAAAATCGAAAATAAAGAAAATGCGGTTAAAAACATGGCATAAAATATGCATTAAAACACGTAAAGTTCTAAAGATTTAACAAACAAATCTGGTTTGTTAACTGTTAAGCTCCTTTTGTTATCAATGTTTGTTACCGTGTAAACCTTAAACCCGATTTGATAGCTATCGTGCAAATGCACATTTGCAAGAAATCACTAAATAATAATGATTGCAGAAATTATAATTAAATTTAGAGTAAGTTTCCCCGTTTTACTGAGAAAATTGTTAAAGACGACAATGCCTGTAATATTTAAAGGAGGAAGGATATTATGTTCTTAAGGTAAAACAAGTATTATTATTAACGCGAATAAATATTGCCAAGGGTGTTTCAGATCTTTTGTCTCCCCTCTAGCCCATATAAGGGTCGACGACGAAAGACATATGATTCCCCCACTTTTAAACAAATTCTTTTCCATTTTTCAAATTTTTTCTCTGTAGTTAAAAGTCTCTGGATACAGCGGTCAATGAAGTGGAGCAAAGTCAGAATTTTTTTTAGGAAAAGGAGAAATTTTAAATGGTTTCAATTTGTGTATTCAAATGAGCTCTATACAACAGGCCTCTACGTTGAGAACTGTGGGTATGACCCGTAAGAACAGAGAGAAAGATTGGGGTTATTCATCATCACGAGCAAAGATTCGGGAATGAGGTTTTGAACTTGCCATGAGGACGACCTGTCATTCAGAAAAATATTTGAAAGGTTTACGTTTGTAGTAAAAAAAAGAGATTCATTTGAGTACATATAATATCATCTTTCAAAGTTAAAATTTCCGATTCAGGAATTGAAAATGTGTAAGATTGAAATGAAGAACAATATTTGTTTTTTAAGCCCCTTCAACCTTGCCTCATATTTTCAGTTCACAATTTTGTTTTTGGGACCGCAACTGCTTACTGGGGAGCTGCTGTTAGGCTCAAATAAATCCAATTGTTTACAACAAATGGAGTCCCGAAATCGAAATTTTGTTCCAAAATGGACTAATATTGTACAATGCGAATTTTTGTTGCCACCGAACCATTGTACCTAGATGTTTGGCAACAATAGAATAAATCTGATATTTTCATTCTTTAATCCAGATTAATTTATAAGTAATAAAGATTACTCAACAGTATATGGAATCAAGTACCTTTTCATTCCTGTTTCGTGTAAAATTTTGTACAATGGACTTAGACCGTTTTAGTCATATACTCTTCGCATATCATCTGGAATTTGGGCTTTAGACATCAATTAAATGAAACAGCAATTTTATTTAGAATAAATTAATCTTTAATTCCATAAATTAGACCTGGATTTTCACAAATCATTATTCCTTTTCATTATATAGCACTGCACAAAAGAGATAGCTGTCCCGTGGAAAACACTTCCAGCGACCGAATTAACAATAAATGCATTACCGTTACCAACAGAACGTTCTTGAATAAGTTGTTGCATCACGAACCACTACTTACAATAGCGTTTCTACATACAGTAATACACTAAAATAGAACTGCTTTCCATGCGTGGCGTAAGATTACCGCTACTATTATATTACCAGCTGTGTGGCTTTCCGAAAGGTACTTTATCACGGTTAGTAAAAACAGCTAAAAAATTAATGTTGGCTGCGGACCCATGACTGCATCAACGAAGGGAATAAGACATGTGCAGCTGTATAGCACCAAATACCGCTATAGCCACATCATGAAATACAAGGTATTTGCAGATTGGTGAAATCAGGAATAACACAAAATGGAGGATGAAATAGGTACCAGGAGACACCAATCACTTGTCGTCCTCATCGGTCGGCACATCTTCACGGAACGTATGCAAAGCGACTCTACTTATCATTTTTTCGGTGCTTGAGCTGAGACGATTCATTTGCAATCTGGACGGAGCCCAAAGGCTAGGAGCGTTGGATCTGGTATCATTGGATAGTTTTAACTTTTGCTTAGCTACATCAGCCCGGGACATGAAGGCGGTAGTCATAGCATTTGTCTTGGTACTTAAAAACGCTTTGGACTTTTGCATGAAATCGTTTGAGGAATTGTGACCGAATGTTTTCATGGACTTTGATGGCCTTTCAAATTCAGATTTCTTTTTTGCAGCAACGACTCCTTTGGTGGCTGAAACTTCTACAAGTATGAGGTCATCATCCGAGCCCGCCACCATCTTCAACGCTGTGTCGGTCAACTCTAGCGCTTGAAATGCGAGCTCGTCTTCCTGGGTATATGTACTCAATTTGGATCTGAAGGTGGGAATGAGTGCCACAGAATGTGTTTTTGTCTTAGTTGGGTCGTTTGGATCACTACCCTTTATTGTCCTGGTACTCGCTATAGTCCATCGACTTCCTCCGTCGTCATACGTACCCCCTCTTTTCTTAATTGTGGATCTCAGATCGGATTCAAAAATTATAAATCTATTTTCATCGAGGTCGGATACGTTAGTAAGGTAGCCGGTTTCTGTGCCAGTCATTGTGGTTGAACTATGGCGGGAGCTTAAATAACTGGAGCTGCTTGTGGGTGGCCCTCTGATACGAACCGTTAGTGTCTTGGGCTTTGCGGTCTTTATTCTCCTGTCGTTACGTTTCTGAGCCTCGACTTCTACGCGGAATGCATCTTGCAAATCTACTAGGCTATCTGGTCCGATCACAAGGTGTTTCTTGGCCTTGTCAACGAAGTTACCCAACGACTCTACATTATGTCTTGGGATCTTCGTGACGGGATCATAGTTACTGAACACATCATCTAGCTGGAGTATTTCCATAGGTACCTTGCTGATCCGACGGGGTTGTGCCCGATGGGATTTCCAGTTCAAGATATTTTCATAATCTCGTACTTGGTTCCGACGACAGTGACCAGCGAACTTGGTCCAAAGATTCAAACCTGCGGAAATCCCAGTCTTTACCCAGCAATTTTCAGTATTTACATTCCTCGGAACATCCAGATTTTTGAAGCCATGGAAAGCTTCTGCAAAGCACAGCTCTGCCTCAAGAAGTAGACCCTCCTGAAGGAGAACTTGTCCGATATTCTGCAGAGCATCGACAGACAAATCTGGAAAATTGTGCATATCCGCAATTTCCTTCTGGCATACAAAACTCTCCACAGCATTTTCTGCATTTTCAAGTCCCACATAGCAGCAGCCTATCATATTGAAGGAAATTGCTTCCGCCTCATGGTCACAATGCAAACTTGCACTTTTCTGAAATTCCTCCAAATGAGTCAGAGCTGCATAAAATTCCTTCTTTTTTAAAAAGATAGCGCCGAGTGTCATCCGTGCCGAAATTTCTGCAGTAGGTTCATGAATTTCACCGGCCAGTCTGGAAAACAGAGCAACTACTAATCAGTTTGGTGACTGACAGAAAATTGTATCGTTAGGAAAGTTGACAAATACATCATAGCTCTTTGGGCATAATTCAGCGCTTTCTCCATGTAGAACTCGGTTTGGAATTCCTTTGCTGTCGAAAACACAATAGAACCTGCCCTAGCTTGCAAAACTTCGTTTAGCATTAATGTTGCAACTGAATGAATAGTCATGGAATGACCATTGATGATCAGAAAATCTACGAAAAGGAGACAATCAAGTTATGCATTCAGTATCTAATGTCTTCCTTGAAGAAATCCGATGTGTAATAATACGAATTAAAATCCAATGTAAATGCACCTCGAGATAACGTGAAATATTGTACTCACCGCTCCTTAATCCATATAAATTAATTGGTTTTCGCAACTTGAGAACGAGTATTTTTGAATGGAAGATCCAAGTTTGACCCTTGGATAGTTCGCGAGATTCTTCCAATAAACCGATTGCAACTTTCGTACACCAATCTAAAAATAACAGTTCATACAAGTACAGATAAACATTTATTATCCTATGAGTTTGTTTTCTGTGAAATTCGGATTCATCAAAGGATCAAACGAGACGAACCTACCACTTTTTTCTACATTATCAATTTCCAGATATCCTAAAATGCATTTGATTTCGCTTCGAAACTGAGCACACGATTCTTTTGGAAGTTCCGTTGTTAGATCTAAGCAAGTTCGGTAAAAGTGCTTGGCAATCCAGACTAGATCAATCTTGATCATATGCTCTGCCATAGTCTTCCGAACGTTAATTGCAATCGAGATTTGTTCTAAAACAATGAATTATTGTTATTCCGTTGGGGTATGTTATGTTTTTGTAAATTATCAATAATGGCATTAATTACTTTTCTGAACGACGTCAGAACAATACTTCAAAGCATCAGCAATCGCATCCAGAAGTTCTTTCTTTGTTTCCAGCATGTCATTACTGGCTGGAGCTGTAAAATTGCCCCCTTGGCTGAATTCCTGCCTTCGCAAAAGAGACTTCATTTCTTTAGCGACGTCCGGATATCCCGATTCATGTAGTTCGTTTAATAATATCACATGGTACGGGAAGCGTTCTCTACAAAACAACGGAACAATAATTATTGTAATCAGTTAAGAGTAGCTTCACCATGGTCAATTTCCGAGAAACTGGAATTCCAACGATTGACACATCTCAAGGCTTGATACCTGGAAATATCCTCGGGTGTTAACATTGGTAACCGATGAGCCAGGAGTTTTTTCTTGTGCTCAAAGTCAATTTCCGCCGGAGTTAGAAACCTTTTTGGTATGGCCGCAGGAACGTTCCACACTGGCACGTGTTCCGAAGGCTTTCCAGAGTATTCATCCCCCCAAATGTTCTTCGTGTTGGACTTCGTCGGTGTATCCGTAGCCATTGGAACAAACGGATTTTTTGTCCCACACTGACTCATGATTACCTAAAATTAGACTTAAACATTTTAAACGTCTGGTTTGGCCAGGTCTCATAAACTCCCAACCCCAATTTAACGACATTAAAGCAATACCATACTACGGACGCACTAGACACTAGAGAACATATTATAGTTGCAAAAATATCATATTGTTGTAATGAACATCTTAAAGCTAGCTAAACGAATTGTTTTTTCAGTTACAGTACTTCGGTAAAGTTAGTGTTTTCTAAAACATGAATGGATCTAGAGGTCAGGCTCAAGCTCAAGGGTTTCAAAAGACGTAGAGACTATCGGCGTAGTTTACTCAACAGGATTGCATATATTCCAGTTTTCAATTTTATGAAAGCATCAAGCTGTCACCCGGGAACTTCAGGTCAACCTCATGCAGTCTTTATCTCTTCACCCTTCGCGTTCGTAGTTCATGAAACCAGAAATAATTATAACTTCGGGACTCCGGTAGCTTGCTCTGGGTCTGGACCGTCTGGAATCTGGAACTCACGTAGAGGAGAAAATGAAACAAAATATTGTTGAACGAACGTAACCCCTGATTTAAAAACGTTTTTTTACAACTATGCTTTGGTTCGGCTATCTGATAATTCTGATTCGCATACTTTTCGAGCTGAAGAAAAAACTCCATATGCATGAACTAGCAGAAAGCCCTGCTTCGACGGAGCACTTACTGAGTCGGGGTGGGGCAGGGGGTCATACTGCAATAAAGTAACCACGTTGAAAATATAGTGGCTGAGTAGGAAATTACGAAACCCGGATGCTTTGTCCATTGACACATCTTCATACGTCTTTGATTAAACGTAAAATAATCTGTAGGTGTAGTTTCACTAAGAGCAAAATGATCTATATACACCATAAAAAACCGAATGGTTTCATATTTTGTGTGCCAGTGTGTAAGAGTACCATTAAAAGGATGCTCTCGAATCTTATATTGATACCGTCTTATAAGGAGACAAAATAACACTTGAATAATAATGAATCCGTCTAAAAATATTTTACCTCTATAGCGAAAATACTCTTTGAACTAAGGGATCTTCTCACCATAAAAAAATGAATAAAATTCAAGATATCTGAAAAAATTTGAAAACTTTTATCGAGATTGCAGTTGGATTTCCTTCCCATTCGCAATCATAACAAGCACATGCATCGTATAGGGAAGATAGGATCTCCGACATGTAATAATTGTGGTCGTAACTGTGTCATGGAGCGCATCATGTGTGAGGTTCTAGTTTATCTGCATAAGGGCATAGCATGCTGGAACTCCAATGCTGAAGCTCAGACACACACATTTGTCGCCAAGACGATTTGGCAAGAGCTAACAGTAAAACTGTAATGGGTCGAGTGAAATAAGTTCTGGACTTGGGTGATTGCTAATTTCCATCACAGAACTCCATCACAGGACTCCATCACAGAACTCCATCACAGGACTCCATCACAGAACTTCATCACAGAACTCCATCACAGAACTCCATCACAGCACTCCATCATAGAACTCCATCACAGAACTCCAACACAACACCCGCCCAGCATAGATGGGTCTTCTTGTCTGCCCGTGCATAGTGCTGATTTTGCGGCAAAACAACTCAGCTAGATTGTTCCTTACAGTCGTATACACTTAACCCATCCATTTTAGCCAATTTGAAACCATTCCTGACCACAGGTAAACACTCCGAGTGAGGAAATTGAGGTTATAGATAATATACACAAGTGGATGGCAAGTCCTATTACTGATTTTTTTTTGCACGAATAAATCATTTCAAGAACATGTTTCTGTGAAAATTTATTATTTTCATGCATTAATTAAGTTTGCGTTAGATGGGGTGGGGGCCATATATGTAGACGTTTCATTCGCGTTACGCAGGGTAAAATGTGTCATTTTTAGCGTTACGTATTAAATCAATGGCCCCTAATGATATGATGGTGTGGAGTTCTGTGATGGAGTGCTGTGAGTGATGGAGTTCTATGATTGAAATTAGCAATCACCCTAGACTTGAGCGCCTCCTGAGGAGGTAATCCGTATTTTAAATAATAAGTACTTCTTGGCATCGATTCTGGTATCCACAAATACACACATGACAAAGAAAGGAATTAGTCCATTGAAATTGTATTCAATCAAGTGCTGACAATCTAACACACTAGTGCATGCAATGAGTATTAGTAGTGTAGTGATGACAATACACCGGCTATTTTTTCAATCTGATTCGTTTGTAATGGGTTCGTAGTGATTATGAAATTTCATGTCTTTGAGCTATACCACGAAGTTTAAAATACGTGAAAGAAGCGGGGTCTAGACAGATACTACGCCTGGAAAAATATTATAAAGGGTTACTACCACCTTAAAAACAGTGCTCGTCAAATAACTCAAATAAAACGCTGATAGGAAACAGATGCCTGGAACGCTGGAACTTGTTTGGAATAATTATATGCAATTTCCATTTAATTGGCATCTGAAGCGATATAGACATACATGTACAAAGGGCATACAAAACTTACTTTTGACCCTCCCCCCTTGAAAAATCGGAAAATTTTGACCCCCCGGCCCGGGCCGAGGGGTCAAAATCAATGTTATGACGTACGTTAAAGTTATGTGGAATAAAGTATAGGCTAAACGGTAGTTTGAAAATTTGTAAAGCCAAAAAACCTGAAATTCGTTCAAAATATGGCTGGAATTACAAAAAACTTATTTTAGAAGAAGAAAAAATGTTTCAGAGGCATATAATTGCATGAGAAATGCATAGTAAGACGGTGAGTAGGTATTTTATTAAATTTGACCCCCCTTGGAAAACATGCCTTGTACATGTATGGATATAGAAGATTTGCTGCACCTAAAATGTATAGTAAATTACAATTTATAAATACTAAACTCGGTATGGAAGTTATCGCAACGAATTGAATATTTCAAGGTAGATGCTACGACGAGCATGAAGTTAGCGGCCAGGGGGCGGGTAATTGCTGCTAATTTCCGTCGGGTGAAGTTGGCTCCCGAGATAAGAATTGATCACAAACGAATGAATATTCGTGATCGACAATGATGTTTCATGTCTCACCGTTGGAAACACCCCATATTCCGCGCATGCTTGTGTTGCATATAGATATATAGGTTAGATTATGTAATATTTCATGTCAAACTACTAAACAAAGATGATGCTACAAAAATGTGCCATGGAATTTCTTTATTTTATTATTAGTCGCTATCATCCAGATCTTTCGGATTCTTAAATAGAACCGTGGTTGTTCCGTAACGGAAATCCTTACTTCTCCCACGATATGGAGAGTATCTATTAGCATTCACACTGGACGCCCTTCGACCATGGGGATGATGGTGGTGTGTCCGTGAGTTAGTTGGTGAGTACTGTCCATGTCCATGATAACCACCTGGAATGTTCGTCTAAAGTTAACTACTTATTGGGACAAGTTATTAATTCGGAACAATGACAACGGCTATCAATGTGTACCATATTGTGGATAGCGATCATGATGATGATGTTCGTGCCCAGCATGTAAATACCTTTCGTGGTCGGGACGATGGTTGCCTCCGCTCCTACTCCCGTGATGATGGGGTCCGTGTCTGCTTGAGCTTAGTACATGATTTTGTCCCAATATACTCCCATTTAAGTCCACGTGTGGATGGTGATGTTCACCCCTAACATTTCCATGGTGTTGATGATGACTATGCTGATGACGACTATGATGATGGTCCAGATGATGGTCTTGATGATGGTGACTATGATGATGGTCTTGATGATGCTGACTGACATGGTGATGAAACTGACTTCCGTGATCACGGTGGTGGCTTCCGTGGTGATGTGGGTTACCATGCTCGTGATGGTGATGTTGGTGATGATCTGTGAAAATTTGTATTGAAAACTACTATTTGTATTCGAACAAAATTATCCTCCAACACTGAACGCTGCAACTTCAACATAATTACAAAATGTTGTCACTCAAACAATTAAGGTTATTGGAATTGAATGTGTCTCCTTATAGGCCCTACCATTCAAAGAGGATTCATGACTTCCTATAGGGGGTAGTAACCTCGGTTCGGATAGCTCATGATCAACGTTATGATCTTTCGGATGTTTTTGATGGTGACGATGGTGGTCTTTACGCTCAATTACGACGGATTTGTGAGATTTCTTTTTATCCTCATGGTCGTGACTGAACACGTGGATCAAATCTTCAAGCTTGTCTTGTATACTCGTAGCATTAATGTTCTTCTGGATGTCTTGTCGTGAGTGAGACGGGGTCGGTGAACGGGAGTGTACACTAGCACCAATGGGAATCTACAAGGAAGTTTTCGAAATTAGTTTAACTGACATTTGAATTAGGAAGAATTTTTGAAGGTCCTAAAAATTACGCTATTCTTATAATTACCTGAATCGCGTGGGGCTTCTTCCCAGGCACTTCTGGCTGTAATTGACAACATATACCATGTATATTTTTAAAAAAAATGTGACAGTAAAACAATTTTACCAGTAATGCAAACTCAACGTACTGGGATGACCACATCCTCAATATAGCCTTTAGCCGAATTCCCGCTCATATCTACAATGTCCTTGGCCAGGTTCCCTGTTTGACCGTGTTGTCCCTTTCCCAGATGCAGGTCATTTTTAGGCGGAGGATTCCTATTTCTCACCAGGGCCACCTGCAACCCAATTGTGTGAATTTATATGAAAAGCAGGAAGGGGATTGTTAGTGAGATACCAATTTTTAACCAACTGTTGCATGATGCTGGCCTGCGTTTGAACCTTTGGCCTGAAGCATTTTTGTCGACCCATGATTAACATGCATTTCTGCTAAAACATGTCCCCCCAGAGCCTGCTCTTGTTCATGTAAAAGGGCAGTATGTGACAAATGAATTTTGTGAGGATGAGAATGGTGATGATGATGTTCAGTATGATGTTGCGAGTGACTTCTGACAGGTGAGTGTTGAATGTAGGAACCGTGACGAAGATGGCTTCCATCTCTGGTGCTGCGCATTCCGCTGGTTAACCTGGAAGAGCCGCCTATACGACTGCCGGGTAAGTAACTCCCACGGGAATCTCTATTAAAGTAGCTACCCGCATGTACTCTGGACCTGCTGGACAAGTACCCCGAGGTCGATATGTTGCTTGAAGAACTACTAATAATTATGGTTGCTTCACTTTCAGGCTCGATGATAATCAAGTTAGAAACTTCATCTTCAGGAATCACAATTACTTCCTAAACAAATGCATGCATCAGTGTATATATATATTTTAATAATTGATGGTCAATTTGGTAGACTTCTACCATTACAGCAAAAATCAAGGAATAAACTTTAACCTTATCTAGCCAGTAGAAAAAGCAGTACCAAAAGAGGCCGCCAGTAAATGCCCCTAGGATGGTGTGAGTAATTGCGCAAGCAGCATAAATTTTCATTATGAATTGAATTTCATCGTTGAGCTTGGTACCACAGCCCTGTTCAATTTTTCACCGATTATTTTGCCATCATTTTTTACAATCAAATACGAAGGTTCATGGATATACTGACACTGAATGTAGTATATTTAGTATGATACATGCTACTTTAAAGTTTCAATTATCATCAAATATAACTTGCAGGTGGCAAAGTTGGAGGAGTTAAGTGACATTTCCCAGTACTTGGATTTTGGTTGTAGCCATCGTAATCTTGAAAACCGCCTCCTCCACCCCCACCTGCAATCCCTCCACTTCTCTGCCGAAATTGAATAATGAACCAGTCATTAGGCGTGTAGATTCCGCAGCACTGGTTCTGAAATTGTTGTAAACAGGCGAAATTTAGTTAATGAGTGACAGTTTCTACTTTGGCAATCGCATGCAATTATTGATGTCACAGAAATATTTATTTGTATGTGTATTGTGTGGCCGAACTTCTCTTTGAAATTTCTCAAATGTTGCTACGAATTTCTGGTCTTGGGAGTTTCTGAAGAAAGTATCATACAGAACGGCCATGTTCTCTTGACTATCTTTGGATTTAATAATCATGTAAATTCCAATAACGAGGCAAAAAACAAAGCCTACGCCCCAGCAAGCCTGGAACAGTATTATGAAGTTTTTAGGTACGGATATGTCCCTGCATCAACCATTCATATTTGTACATACATATCGGACAAAGCTGAAATTCTAAGATTATGGGAAATAAAAGACTTACCAACCAAATGATAAACTGATGACGAAGGCTGTGATCAATTTGATAATTGTTTCGCCACACCCGAAATGCAATGTACATTCCAAAGAGTGTGATAAAAAATATGAACGTTTCCACTGAAATCAACGTCACATAGACGGATATTGTTCCATTTCGTGTGGGGTCATCCACCATGCTCTTGATTGATGCTCCGTATGAACACATTTGAACAACACCCACTGTCACTCCCATGGTCCAAATCAATACAATAATTAAAAATATCCCGGAGGCAAGTCGAAACCACAACATAACCCACTAATTGAGTTGGTTGCATTTATAAGGATTATATTTATGAATGATTTGAGGTGATTTCTCTGGCTATTAATAGTACTGAAGCTATGTAACCATCATGCTGTAATTTGGGTCTGCGTTGGAATATGTTAATATATAAATTGAAGATCTTGTTCGGATATTCTTACTACTACACCGAATCATGAGACTGAAAATTTGATATACATTACCGCATTACACAGTAATGTAAATACAATAATCCTGTATTAAATATTTGCGTGTGGCCTAAAGAAGAACAAGGAGTTCAAACCAAATAAATTTACTCTTGCTGGTTGTTTAAATCCAATGAGTAATAATTATTTATGAGTTGCTGAAGTTTGTAACACTAAAGCCCAAAGTCTAATATACAATGACGTAAATCTTTTTACGAAGATGATTTACTGTTTTGCAAGTTTTTATAATTTTCGACTTTTTAAAATTTTCTTGTTACGGAAAAATCAGATGTATAAATTAGTATGCTTTCGGTTGTAATCTAAAAACGACGATTATTAAATAACTTCTGATCCCTTGAACATATTTCGAAGCTCAATGGCTCAAAGTCAGCTTGACGTTAAGCTTCATCTACTTAAATATTTTGAGCCCGTTGAACCCACATTGCTCCAGTTATCCTCCACCGAAGGTGTCGATACTTGCAGGATTTCAGGGCGACCCACACAAGCTGCAGACACAATTTTCAAATTATCTCGCAGAAAATGAGAAGGATGTGTTGAAACCTCGTACACCCGTTAGAAAACTCAACTTTACACCAGATCATACAGATACACCTTTCCCTAAAAATGGCATATTTACAAGTAATTTAGAGATAACAGCGACAGGTTCAAGTTAGTAAATATCATCGGAGAAGAGGAAAAATGGTCTAAGTGTAATTTGGTTTAGAAGCGAAGGTGCTTGCCCATCCTACTTGTAGGCCTATTTATAGGGTGCTATTTTCAGAAAAAATTATAGGCACAATAGGGTACACTGGTTTTCGCATAAAATGCCTATAAAATAGGAAATGCACGCCTGCACGCATACAAGCGATAATGTAGGCATACATGTAGGCAGCAGGAGAACACGCTTGTATGAAGAGAAATATATAGGAAGTATATATACAGAAAATATTATGTAGGGTGCAGATTTTTAAAACAAAATATTGGGAATATACAATGTTTTTAAAATATTGTCATACTATATGGAAGTTTTCTCTCAATACAAACCAACACGATTTTTAAACGTGGGAAGATCAGGTTACTGCAGGGACATCTGAGATTTCCTATTCAAAATAATATTCATACAGAACTAAGTACATATATTGTAGGTGATCGCTTGATGGCTCATACTTACTGCAACGTACAACAGGAGTTCTCACATAATGCATGAGTAACGTTGTACTCACAATCAGTTTGTTTAAAAATATGACAACATATGATATTAACAAGCAATTGGGAGTGTTTGCTGGGCAACTGTTGCAAACGAGGGCATAGTCTAAATTGTATCCAAAAGAAAATTGAATAATAAATTGTGCAATAATTGCATAATAATATGAATTTTAATAAAAATATAATTTATTTATAAGTGCAGTATAGGGAAGGGTCGCATGTAGGAAGGGGTTGCTAACATTTTCCGTTACCCTATATAGGCAGAAATTTGTAGTTGAAAAGTAAATTTTGTTCGAGAATAACCCACAGGGTATTCAATTTTTTTATTTTTGCAGATTATGAACCTGTTTGTAATGCTCCATAACACTACTATGAAACAAATTTTAAGCCTCTTTGAACCTCTACAACGATATGCTTCGCATGAGTGCAAACCACTTCTCATGAGATTTAACGAAGATAATTCAGAGGGACTGCGAAACGATTCTAGGCGTACTGCCACCCGGCGAACTGCCCCAGGCACAACTGCCACAAATAACTGCCACCTGCACAACTGCCACAAATAACTGCCACCTGCACAACTGCCACAAATAACTGCCACCTGCACAACTGCCACAAATAACTGCCACAAATAACTGCCACAATAACTCATTGCCACTTGCACATCTGCCCCTTATATATAAATAGCTTTATGAATGTTTCTGTACTAAGTCTCATAGCTAAACTATGGTAAGTCTCAAAGCTAAATACTATGGTAAGTCTCAAAGCTAAATACTATGGTAAGTCTCAAAGCTAAATACTATGGTAAGTCTCAAAGCTAAATACTATGGTAAGTCTCAAAGCTAAATACTATGGTAAGTCTCAAAGCTAAATACTATGCTAAGTCTCATAGCAAATTACTATGCTAAGCTCATAGCAAATTACTATGCTAAGCTCATAGCAAATTACTATGCTAAGTCTCATAGCTAAATACTATGCTAAGTCTCATAGCTAAATACTATGCTAAGTTTCACAGCCGAATACTATGCTAAGTCTCATAACTATGGTAAGTCTCATAGCTAAATATTATGCTAAGTCTCATAGCTAAATACTATGCTAAGTCTCATAGCAAATTACTATGCTAAGCTCATAGCAAATTACTATGCTAAGTCTCATAGCTAAATACTATGCTAAGTCTCTAAGCTAAATACTATGCTAAGTTTCACAGCCGAATACTATGCTAAGTCTCATAACTATGGTAAGTCTCATAGCTGAATGTTATGCTAAGTCTCATAGCTAAATACTATGCTAAGTCTCATAGCAAATTACTATGCTAAGCTCATAGCAAATTACTATGCTAAGCTCATAGCAAATTACTATGCTAAGTCTCATAGCTAAATACTATGCTAAGTCTCATAGCTAAATACTATGCTAAGTTTCACAGCCGAATACTATGCTAAGTCTCATAACTATGGTAAGTCTCATAACTGAATATTATGCTAAGTCTCATAGCTAAATACTATGCTAAGTTTCATAGCCGAATACTATGCTAAGTCTCATAGCTAAACTATGGTAAGTCTCATAGCTAAACTATGGTAAGTCTCATAGCTAAACTATGGTAAGTCTCATAGCTAAACTATGGTAAGTCTCATAGCTAAACTATGGTAAGTCTCATAGCTAAACTATGGTAAGTCTCATAGCTAAACTATGGTAAGTCTCATAGCTAAACTATGGTAAGTCTCATAGCTAAACTATGGTAAGTCTCATAGCTAAACTATGGTAAGTCTCATAGCTAAACTATGGTAAGTCTCATAGCTAAACTATGGTAAGTCTCATAGCTAAACTATGGTAAGTCTCATAGCTAAACTATGGTAAGTCTCATAGCTAAACTATGGTAAGTCTCATAGCTAAACTATGGTAAGTCTCATAGCTAAACTATGGTAAGTCTCATAGCTAAACTATGGTAAGTCTCAAAGCTAAATACTATGGTAAGTCTCAAAGCTAAATACTATGGTAAGTCTCAAAGCTAAATACTATGGTAAGTCTCAAAGCTAAATACTATCGTAAGTCTCAAAGCTAAATACTATGGTAAGTCTCAAAGCTAAATACTATGCTAAGTCTCATAGCAAATTACTATGCTAAGCTCATAGCAAATTACTATGCTAAGCTCATAGCAAATTACTATGCTAAGTCTCATAGCTAAATACTATGCTAAGTCTCATAGCTAAATACTATGCTAAGTTTCACAGCCGAATACTATGCTAAGTCTCATAACTATGGTAAGTCTCATAGCTAAATATTATGCTAAGTCTCATAGCTAAATACTATGCTAAGTCTCATAGCAAATTACTATGCTAAGCTCATAGCAAATTACTATGCTAAGTCTCATAGCTAAATACTATGCTAAGTCTCTAAGCTAAATACTATGCTAAGTTTCACAGCCGAATACTATGCTAAGTCTCATAACTATGGTAAGTCTCATAGCTGAATGTTATGCTAAGTCTCATAGCAAATTACTATGCTAAGCTCATAGCAAATTACTATGCTAAGCTCATAGCAAATTACTATGCTAAGTCTCATAGCTAAATACTATGCTAAGTCTCATAGCTAAATACTATGCTAAGTTTCACAGCCGAATACTATGCTAAGTCTCATAACTATGGTAAGTCTCATAACTGAATATTATGCTAAGTCTCATAGCTAAATACTATGCTAAGTTTCATAGCCGAATACTATGCTAAGTCTCATAGCTAAACTATGGTAAGTCTCATAGCTAAACTATGGTAAGTCTCATAGCTAAACTATGGTAAGTCTCATAGCTAAACTATGGTAAGTCTCATAGCTAAACTATGGTAAGTCTCATAGCTAAACTATGGTAAGTCTCATAGCTAAACTATGGTAAGTCTCATAGCTAAACTATGGTAAGTCTCATAGCTAAACTATGGTAAGTCTCATAGCTAAACTATGGTAAGTCTCATAGCTAAACTATGGTAAGTCTCATAGCTAAACTATGGTAAGTCTCATAGCTAAACTATGGTAAGTCTCATAGCTAAACTATGGTAAGTCTCATAGCTAAACTATGGTAAGTCTCATAGCTAAACTATGGTAAGTCTCATAGCTAAACTATGGTAAGTCTCATAGCTAAACTATGGTAAGTCTCATAGCTAAACTATGGTAAGTCTCATAGCTAAACTATGGTAAGTCTCATAGCTAAACTATGGTAAGTCTCATAGCTAAACTATGGTAAGTCTCATAGCTAAACTATGGTAAGTCTCATAGCTAAACTATGGTAAGTCTCATAGCTAAACTATGGTAAGTCTCATAGCTAAACTATGGTAAGTCTCATAGCTAAACTATGGTAAGTCTCATAGCTAAACTATGGTAAGTCTCATAGCTAAACTATGGTAAGTCTCATAGCTAAACTATGGTAAGTCTCATAGCTAAACTATGGTAAGTCTCATAGCTAAACTATGGTAAGTCTCATAGCTAAACTATGGTAAGTCTCATAGCTAAACTATGGTAAGTCTCATAGCTAAACTATGGTAAGTCTCATAGCTAAACTATGGTAAGTCTCATAGCTAAACTATGGTAAGTCTCATAGCTAAACTATGGTAAGTCTCATAGCTAAACTATGGTAAGTCTCATAGCTAAACTATGGTAAGTCTCATAGCTAAACTATGGTAAGTCTCATAGCTAAACTATGGTAAGTCTCATAGCTAAACTATGGTAAGTCTCATAGCTAAACTATGGTAAGTCTCATAGCTAAACTATGGTAAGTCTCATAGCTAAACTATGGTAAGTCTCATAGCTAAACTATGGTAAGTCTCATAGCTGAATATTATGCTAAGTCTCATAGCTAAATACTATGCTAAGTTTCATAGCCGAATACTATGCTAAGTCTCAGCCAATTATATTTGGCAATTAAATTAAGTGTTAATGCCTTTTTTGATTTAAAAAAAATAAAACAAGTATATTGAGTACTAGATAGTGCGAAAGTATGAGACAGCATTAATTTTACCATGGGACTTAGCTTTGGTTTTACCAAGGGACTTTGCATTGGTTTTACCATGGGACTTAGTATTGGTTTTATCATGGCATATTATCATGACGTCTGGTGGCAGTTCGTTATGTGGCAGTTGGCATTGTGGCAGTTGTTACCAACCAAGTATTTATGGAGGGGGCAAAAAATAATTGTGGCAGTTGTGCTTGTGGCAGTTCGCCGGGTGGCAGCTGTGATTTTGGCAGTTGTGAAGGTGGAAGTACGCCGGACACGACGGAACACTTATCTTCAACTAAAATAAATTCCTCCTGATCTAATAATTGTAGACTCTCATGCAAGGGCTGTCCTCATACATGTACAAAGGGCATACCAAACTTACTTTTGACCCCCCTTTGAAAAATCGGAAAATTTTGACCCCCCGGCCCGAGCCCGGGCCGAGGGGTCAGAATCAATGTTATGACGTACGTTAAAGTTATGTGGAATAAAGTATAGGCTAAACGGTAGTTTGAAAATTTGTAAAGCCAAAAAACCCGAAATTCGTTCAAAATATGGCAGGAATTACAAAAAACTTATTTTAGAAGAAGAAAAAATGTTTCAGAGGCATAAAATTGTATGAGAAACGCATAGTAAGACGGTGAGTAGGTAAATTTGACCCTCCGTGAAATGCAGTTGACCCCCTCTGAAATTTCATTTTTTTGGATTTTGACCCCCCTTGGAAAACATTCCTTGTACATGTATGGTTGTCCTTGTAAGGGATTTGCGGCCCCTTCCGTCTACAAAGATAAAAATATTTATAAGGAACATAATTTCACCAGCCCTTTGAGCGTCTCTTACAGCGAGTTTATAAACTGAAATATGATTTGTGTGGATGTGTGGACCATTTCATGCGACTGAATTATGGGAACTAACACTATAATATGTGCTCAAAAGAGATTGTATTGTATTTGTTCTTCATTAAATAACATCGAAGGAAGGCGAAATTGAGTTTGTGCTTTAGAAGGAAGGCTGAGGCTAGGGACGGCCTAATATTTTGAGGGCTTCATTTAAAGATATATTGAAGGATGAGATTTTATAATATGTTTGCCGTGGAAGCCTTTAAGGAAGACTATTTCATTTGTACATCTCCTAAGGGGCATCAATCAAAAGAACTGTTTAATACTTGTACCGTCTTGGTTTTATTTATCTTTTATATAAAAGAGCTTTGGTTAAAAGAGCTGAAAGCATCAACATTTCAGCATTCCGATATAACAAACCCATAAACTAACGCTTAAAGTTCTATGAAAAAACGTTCAGCTTATTAAGCAGAAAAAATGAGCCCGGTTAGTTAATTGACTAATAAGTCTTATGATATAATCTCTCTTATAATAAGGCTCTCATGTGACTACATTTCCCTTAATTTCTTCGTCAGCACGGACAGATTCTTGACAACCTTTGGTAATTAAATCTTGAAGAATAGCTACTTGTTCATTCTTTGGTGAATCCAACCAAACATCAGAAAAAACCTGAAGGTGTAATAAACATCAAATAAATTAATAGAATACGTTTGTTAGTCTCTTGAAATAAACACTCGTGGTTATTTATAACGTTTTTTAAAAATTTACAATGACTTGAAGAATGAAAAGTTGTAGGCTTACTCTGTGGGGTGTGTAGCCAGTTTTACGTAATTGTCTTTCCCGTAGAAGCACATTTCCAACAACATCTCTGGAGTTATGAATTTTGACAGACCGTGTGATTACAATGAATGTGTGGAACACCACTGAGGATAGGAGGGCAGACTTAGGTAATATTTTGGGTTGCCATTGTTCCAAATCACTTAGATATGATGGAATTTCTATGGGCGTTCCTTGCTTGTCCGTACAAAAGAGGACCTCTGAAGACAACGGAATCAGTTTTAGAGAAGCTACAATGTACGCATTCAACTGAACTAACATACTATAGAAACTACAGGAGAAAACACAACAAAGATCTACGCAAAAGTGCAGATATCACGAGATACAACTACATACATTTTTTTGTTACTGACCAGTACCAAATACTAATACAGCAAAGCACTCATTATAGTATCTCAACGACTAAATCAATTAATAAGCAATAAACCATAAACACATTTCTACTATCATACATTCGATTCATATTTTGTAACTTAAACCATACCGATAACATGATGCTGAGGCAAAATTGAAGTCATGAGCCCTTTCTTTCCAAAATTTGCTTCTAAGGTATGTTTAATGGATTGTAAAACTTGGATGAACAGTGATACTTTCGTCCTATCTTCTTCCGGTACCCACAAAGTGCAGGACTAGCATCGCAGATGATAATCTTTAGATCTTTAAGTCCACGTTTCAGAGAATACTGAAGCGAGGTACATAATTTTCTGAATACTTACTTTAAGTAAAAAATCTCGTTTCTTATCTTCCAACTTGTGTCCAGAATAATGGGGGAGTTCAATCTGGGTGGTTAAATCCAAACAAAGCAGTTCACGTTTCTGCATGGCCATAGAATTGCCTAAACGGAATGAAACAGAACATAAAATTTTGAACTAATCATGTACGAATAAGCAGTAATCATTTAGCCTATTTGTTGGAATTCTGTAGAAATACCGAAATATTTTTTCTGGAACTCCCGTGTTAATACGCGACTTATTAACTCTTCCGCATAAATCTTTTTGAAGGAGAGGTAATGAAGGACAGCAGGGAGGCATTTTCCATATGCATCAACTTCCTTCTGCCTACCAGGATCATTCAACTCCCTTAAAATTAATTGGCATAAATTATCTGCAGGAATGTTAAGCATGATCATCCACAAAGCAATTCGCTCGAGCTCCTTCAGCCTCAATGATTTTATAGAATCCTCAAATTTTTTCACCGCCAATCTTGCAAATTCCGGATGAAGGACGTTTGTTTGGTTAGTTCCCATCAAAACTAGATGTACACAAGCAGTTGGTGTTAGCCGTTCCACATGGGGGACACAGGTATCCATAAACTTTAACAAATGCTCTTCAACATTGAAAACAGCACTATGTCTGGCCATTTTGGCCACAGACGTGATATCCATAGAACTCATGTTAGATAAATTCTTCATCACATTTTCCAGGATCAGACGAAGCAGTGACTGGTCTCGGATTGGAGTTGCCGTCTTGAAAAATGCTAAGGAGATAACCGCGAGTTCTTCTGCATTCAACTCACCTATCAGTCTTTTCAGATTGTACTCCAACTCATATGTATTTATTGACTCATGGATCTTCCGACTTTGATTCAAACCAAACATAAACCTTACAAACTGAGTCCTATTGAGACGCTCGCATTTCCGAAAGCATTTTTTGATCATAAACCAATGACATCCACTGAAGCGCTGAAGATTGATTTGGCAAAAGGCATCATCAATTTGAAACATCTCTTCAATAGTCCAAACTCCACTCTTCATTCTCTGGTAACATTCAGTATCCAGGTTCTTCCATAACCTTTCAAAATTAGCATGCCTTGCAGAAGTTCCCCAAGGGAATTTCAACATCCCTGCTAAAATTAATCGGAGAGACGGATCCGAGAATGATTGTAAGTTTTCAACAATATCCGAGATTATTTTAACGTACACTTCGTCCTCCAGTGGCTTCAATTCGGGTTCCAAGGACCGATTCCAGAATTCCAAAGCGACGGGATGGATTTTAACCTTTTTCGTTTCAAAGTCTTGTTGGATCTTCTCCGAGGAAAATAAGGTTGGAGCATACTCTGGTCTTTGCTTGAGGAATGATATAATGTGATTGTTCTCATTTAATACAAATAATTGATTTGAGGTCGGTTGATGGGGCAACGATGCAGTGGACTCGCTCCGATTCCACCCAATATTTAATCTGGGGAAGACTCTCCCGACAGTCCCGACATGAACTTTTTGCAGATTGTACAACCGGCTTAAATTCCACAAACTTTTTGAAATATACATTTTAGCATCTAATATAATACTAATAATAATTACAGTAATATCAATCAACCCAGTTCACAGTTAATCCTCCTCCACTGTCAAAAGTCTACACTTTGACTTACTAGGGTAGCTGTACTAGGGTAGCACAGCCAATTTTTTTTATTTACTCATTTGTTCTGAGAACTTTCAACAGGAGACACAGACGCACTATTTTTTTTAAATCAGAATTCTAAATTAAAATATTCCGTCCATATTACACCACTATTCAATTCAGAAATTAGCAGGCCTATGAGGAGAGTAACTATTTGATTTCAGCCAGAACCTTGTAAATTAATCATATGTTTTTTATTTTTGTCGTAAAGTGTATAAATAATAAATGACGAAGATATTCCGGCTAACGCACTGTTCATTACACTTCTCTCAAAAAACGATTCACAGCAAAACATCACAAAATTTCCAACGTGAAGGGAAAAGACCGAAATACCCGCACTTAATCTCTTCTAACCGATTCTAAGAGCCCCACATGGCATACTGCAGACACTCTGCTGCCGCCAAAAACTAACAAGCAAACTAATGCGGGCAATTTTGAAAGTTCTAATTGAGGACGACCTCTGTATGATCACACTATTTGCTGATTTCCAACTGCGGAAGCTACAAGTTAGCGACTTCTCCCTTACGATTACAGACTTATGCTGAGAGTCTGACAATGAGCGTAGTATTTGGCTCCATTTAGCCACTTGGAACTTGGAACATTGCATTGGGCAGAGAGGATATTGGATTTAAATTAAATGTGAATGAATTTGTTTTCGTAACTAATATTTTTCAACGAGTCTCCCTATTTTTACAGGTCATGTCCACAAACCATCAAATAGGGACCAATCAAGAGCTCCCTAGAGCACGCCCTTAAAATGTCCTCACCATTCCTTTTATCAGATTCGGCACGGGAAATTGTAATTTTGGAATCCTTATGAAATTCTGACTTTGCTCCGTGTGTATGCCTACTGTGCTTCACAATATTGATCTGGGTCAATGATACATATTTTAGAAAATCGAGTAATTACGTTTGTTTTTTTACAAATTCGAGGGATTAAATAGTTTAGGAATTCTGTGGTTCCATTGAAATTGGGTACTCAATGCTAATGAGATAAACTCAATTTGGTTTCTACCAGTCATCAGCCAATAATATTAGTCAATGTCAATTAGGAATTATTTAAGCGAGGGATGTCAGTATTCTCTGGTCCAGATTTTATGAGCTGGGCCTGGTCCAGTTCTACGGAGCCAGGCGCGTAGCCAGGAACTGGCCAGGGGGGGGGCAACATTAATTAGAACGTACATATATAAAATCACGCATTCTATGGGAAATCCAATTCACGAATGTAAAGCGCATCAAATTTTTCAAACTGAATTTCAGATTTTTAAATTCTCCACCATTTACGATTCCATCTTTGAATGATTTTGGACCAGATTTTCAATTGGGCTTGATCCGATTTCGGAGAATTTCGAGACATGGGTTCGCTTCTATCGTTTCAGCTGGTGCTTATCCTACTGTTCCTGCGACACACCTCTTTGCTTCGAAAATAAACGGCGGATATCAGGCGTGCTTGACCTTTTCATAATGAAGAATTAAATACAATTTACTGATTTAATAATTCTATCCAGCTTAAACATTCCCTCGAAGCGATGCATGTAAGTTACAGAAGCTAAAAGCTTTTAATATGAAAATATTTAAAGCCGCTGTTACCATACTTTTGTTGCCGTTGAAGGTTGAAGTCGAATCGACGAGGCAAAAAGGGCAAAGTGAAATCGGGATTTCGCAATGCATTCAAATCACCCGCTAAGCAAGGATGAACACATAAAAATATACTCTAGAATCACCCAAAACGTCTCTTATTGAATGGTTTATTACCCACGGCTTCTTCCCGTCAAACGTTGACCCACCCATACGCGCGAAAATCGTTTCGAAATGCTTTTCCATTTCTATAGAAATTTATTGATCTAGAAATCCTTGGCTCTCGCAATGGACAATGGACAAACATTGCGATACGATTTTCGTGCGTATGGATATGGATGGGCCAATTAATGACGGGAGGAACCGTGTGTAATAAATCATTCACTTACGAAACATGGAAAAATTCATGTTATGCTGTTTGTACACAGATATTTACATGGATTACTGCATATGTTGAGTTTCGAAGTGATTTTTTTTTTAAATAAAAAAAAGTACTGTCAAATCACTAAAAAGGTTTGCATGTCTCGGTATGGACTGATTTATTTTTAACTTTTTGAGTGATTTGAGAGTATTTTATTTCGAATGGGGGGGGGGCAATTGCCCCCTTTGTCCCCCCTTGGCTACGCGCCTGTACGGAGCCATAACCAGACCAAAGCCATGAACCCGATCACGGTTCTTGAGAACCTTAAATTGATTTTAATAATTTACATTTTATTTAAAAATTATTTTATTTGGTCACCAAACATAAATTTTTAGCGTCTTCCACTCGGATTATGTTAAATTATAATGTTTTGTAAACTTTGAGGACCTTGAGGTTCAGTGGTCTCTGATATGGTCTAGTCCTGTTATTGGACCAATTGTATCTGATCCTGTCCAACACTTGGACCGGACCGGACCAGACCATTGAAATCTAGGACCAATTGTTAAGCCAATGTAATTATATTAATTCGTTCAATGTATGTTATCTCCAGTACTAATAATTGTTACAGCTGTTCAACATTAGTATTATGTGTGCGATTTTTGAAGGCAACAAATAAACTTGGACTAGAGGTGGGTTGCAAATGATTGATCATAGTACATATGTACTTATGTGCAGGGGTGGATTAACAAAATAATTTTTACCCTGGCCCTAACCCTCAAAATAGATTTGCGGGCCTTTACACAAGATATCTGCAATCTGAGGGTCTTAGTCAGCATTTTTTTTAACCTGGCCCTACATTTTTTACCCTGGCCGGGCCAAGGTGGGCCACCCCTGCTTATGTGGGATTAAAATAATATTCTTAAAAAAAACAGCTCTCTATTTTAGTTCAGTACTATGCCGGGATTAGTGAAAGAAATATACTCGATTCAGTGTGTTAGGTTTATTAGTAAGAAAATATAAAAAGTAATTTATTGTCTGGGATAAAAATTCAAGTATTACTAGGATAGTAACGTGCATAACTATCCGGAGTTCTTCCGTTAGTAAAGCAAGGCTGGTAAGTCTCAGACAGTAGCTTTGTCTTTCGACAATTCAGTACTATCCAACGATGCTCATACTCCGTGGCTTTCCTGGAATTGTAACATCAAAAATATCGTTTATGGAGTTAGTTCAAATGCAAGCCAAATGAGTAACATATCGTCGCTGAAGAGGCATATGGATTGTGATTAGTTAAGAAACAATTATATCCTCCTATAGTTTCACTAATTATTAAAGTACACTAAAAGGGACCACGAACAATTTATCCTAAAATCAAAAAAAAAAACTGCCCATATCATACGTGTTAGTCAATATAATATAAGAAAATGGAAACCTTAAGAGTACTCCTTTGTAATTAACAACTAAGCCTGTATCCGGGTTGTAAACTCCATCTCCCACGTCATAACATCCATAGGGTACTTTTGGTTGTTCAACTCTGTCACTAAAGCGTGTTGCACCAACCCCACGAACACCCTCGGTACGTTCCGTGAAAAATCTGGAATGACGTTGAAATTGTGTAATGGGGAAAAACAATACGCTTCTAATTTGTAATAATTACTTCTCATTTCTGGAATTGTGGATCTACATACCTGCGATCAGGCGCTGTACAGTAGCGCCATCCCATTGGTTCGAATCTCAGCCCGTCAGAAAAAGTAATTTGTCCATCAATAAATCTTCCGTTCTTCCAAGTTCCCTCAAAAGTGTCTCCTCTGGGATAAGTAACGATCCCGAAATGCTTCTTGGAATTAATTTGACCTTCTTTAAATTCACTTTGGTACGTTGCAACTGAAAAATGTAAAGGACGGTGGTCCCATTAATGACCAGTTGAGCACTTTAGGATAATCTGCAGAATGCCTAAAACCCTATTTCTTTCCCATATACAGAGAATTAGCCCTTACAAGGAAGGATGACAAATCATACTCAAATCTCCCATTTTGTAGTTTGTACTGATTTTTAAAACTTTGATTCATTGACACATAAGCAAGTATGTGTTGTGACACTTGTTCAAAACATTTGGATAACATTAAGGCAACATTGAATTTACAGATCTTAAAAAGATATTCCGACTTTGGTCCAGGTTTTGGACCACTATATTGTAACTTCAAATACTAACCTAAGTGAAAAAAACTACTTTGATAAAATCCGGGAGGAAAATTGTTACAATATGGGAAAATTGATTATGTTCCTTATATTGGTCAAAACCCCCTAAATGGGGGAGGAAAAGGATTAGTACGCTTATAATGAGATGTTTTTGTTACATGTGGGATATTCATACGTCCCGAGATCAAACATCTTGTCTTTGAACTCCCCTGAGAAATAGCTTCCCGTCCAGTACGTCTCAGTTCTTTGGTAATTTGCTAGAAACGGTGGTAGGAGCCTTGCTTTTTGAGCCTTTTTGTACTTGGGCTTTGGACCAACATGATGATTGCCATCACTTGGGTCATGTTCTGCCACTTTATCCAGAATGTGTTTCAAGGACCCCTGCCTCGTGGCCGGCATAGGTTCTTCCCAGTCTTCAGGAATTGGATACATTCGTCGGTACTCCCGTTGGCCAATATCTCGTCTCACTTTTGAGAACTCCTTCGTTTGAGTGTACACTTCCTTCTGGTCACCTCTTTCTTGAGGAATGTTCCGAGATAGTTGGACTTGAACAGCCTGGTCCACTTTGGATTCTTCATTTAAAGATTTTAGTGCCCTGCCTGGATAATTGTTTCTACCCCGTTCATAGAACAGCTCTAATTCTGAGGGTGCGTTCAAGTCAAATGCCAATTGGGATAAGTCCGATATAAGTGACGCCTTAGAAACGTTTTCTCTCAACCACTCCTTGCGTCGAGCTCGTTCTAAATCTGGGTCTGATAAATGTTTACTTTTCAGTCCAAACTTGCCCTCTTCTCTGGCTTTAAACAAGTCTTGTTCTAGTTGGTCCAGTATCACTTCCGCAATTTCTCTGGCTTCTTCAGGGGATGTTATTGTCATTTGGGAAATATCAATTTCTTCTGCATAATATCCATCTTGTTCAGATTCTTCCGCTCCTGGTGTTTCCTCCAAAGGTATTTCTTCATTATTGTTTTCTGCAGATACATTGTCTGCATTTTCTGGTAATGTCTCAGCTGGCGTTGAAATAGTCTCTTCAAGGTTTGTTGGGTTTTGTGGGGGAGCATCAATTTCTTCTTCCTCAATTGACATTCCATCCATTTCATTTGTCTCCTCAGCTTCTGGATCCGGGCCAGGTTCCGCAATTTCCGCATCATTTGGCAAAGTCTCTTGATCCTGATTTTCCATCTCCATGTTTTTTTAATGTAACGCCAACTCGTATAAATTTGTAGCTAACTGACAAAACGGGATTTAAAAAAGGTAGCACACATCAGTATATATTTAAGATTGAGTGATAGGTGGAAACTGGGAACGGCAGTAACAGTCAACGAGTAACGACACAAAACACAATTAATAATCTATCTTTATTAAAGGGTAGGACGATGAAATTTATTTTTGATGGGGATCAACTTAACGTATCGAACTTAATGTAAACATGTTTAAGCATAGCAAAATTCCATAGCAATGAAAACAGCTAACAGCTCTACTCAAAATGGACCACAACTCAACGTAAAAAACATACGGCCAATAACGGCTTCGGCTAAAAACCAAGTACCTTAAAGTAACACCAGAAGTACACCCGCTCCGCATGCCCGCTCTTTTTCATTGAAAATGGTACCACTCTGCCGAGTTACGCCGATAGCCTGTTAGAAGCCTCTTCATATCCGTTAAAATATTGAAGTTATTAAGCCGCAGTGACATTTTTCCATTTGAGGTTGTAAAATTGCTGTTATAGAATTTTTCTGCAACGGAAATAATACGATTTCCCAAGGTTACCACTAAAACTCGACACACTGACAATGAGTGGACTTGGCATCATTTCCATTGAAATTGGACGGGTACGTTAAAACTTGTTCAGCTACATTGGAATTTTACATTTGCAACGGAAATGAAGAATTATTTGCTTATTTCAAATTAATCATCATTTTCATGCCAGCAGTCTTTCTGCAGGACTTTCCGAAACATAATTATTGCAACTCATTAATTAAATCAATTTAAGTGATCGAAAAATGACAATAAAATTGCATAAACGCGAATTTTTTCCGTCATCACGGCCTGTCTTGTAGTCAGTTTTCAACAATTTTTCCCCTGACTTTTAGATACATATAACTAGTTAATACAGTTTAACATATACATACTCATACTGTAGTGAATGAACTAGACATTTCAAAAACAAATCCAGCGATTCCATTGAATTTATTTTATTGTACCTCACTGACGTCCCAAAAATCACACAAAAAGTATGTCCTGTGCTTACTTATAGAATAATTTCACCAGTTTATAGGAAATTAAGCATTTATTTTAAAACGTTAATTGAAACGTATCTTTGGATTTAGAGAAAAAGATTACAAATGCGATAGACAAGTCAAACAAACGGTGGACTTGACTAATACTAATTTATTTTGACTTTGATTTGCAGGAAGGCAGGGTAGGGGTAAGAATTGGGTTCTAGAGTACTTGTACTATAGACATGCAAAATTGCACAACACACCACAGCCACACTGAACTGCAAGTTACAAATGATGTTCTTCAGGATCACTACTACTGATATTCTGCCTTCTGAACTTGGCATTTCAACGTTTTCAGTTGCTGGTTCCTTTGGTTCGTTCCTGCCCATTTTATTTATACATATGATGGATAAGATTGTATTTGTAAAATATGCAGAGAGGCTAACCGCTTCCTGACTGGAGGATTCTAAACTTTACTCGAAAGATTGACTCGCTATAAACTAATTATAATGATTAATTACAGCGAGTCAATCTAGCGAGTAAGTGGACAACACCAAGTTCAATAAATCCTTGAATATTGAAAATAGGATATGAGTAACAAGAAATCGGAGGTTCAGGAGTCCAGTAAATTAAGTGCGAAAAATGCTCCGAAGACCCTGGCCCCAAGTGCTATTCCTGAAAAGCGACGAGAAACAGTTGATGTTCCTGCAAATATTGTAATTCCGGAAAATCATGCTACAGTTACTAAGAGCCATCGAATCATTGATAACAGTCCTATTCCGTCCCCACCTCGTCCTAATCGAACTTCGGTAGGAGGTCAAAATAGAAAACGTTCCAACCAGCAGGGGACTACAAAAAAACAAAACAGCGGCAGCAAGCCTGCAAATAACGTAAAAGTACAAAAAAGATTTAAAGACTTTGCCAGCCTTAAAGCTGTATTTTCTCTCGGTAATAAAGAAACATCTACTGCAAAATTCCCAAATTATACTACATCTGAGGAGGAATTCAAAAACGCACATGTGGTGAGTCCCATTTGGGCCACAGACTATTCCACTCCCCATACCGCATTGCAAGCATCACTCAAGAGACAATCCAAGGAATTAATTCATCCCCCACCAAAAATGGATTTTGGAGTGGGCGATTCGTCTCTCTCAGCCCCATACATTTATAACTCGCTAAGAGATCCAGAAGGAAACAATTCCGCCGATCGGAAAAACGAATTCGGGAGGCTTCCTCTTGGTTTGGGAGCTAAGGAGATGAAGAGTTTAGACAATCATAGTAGCACTACTACGGTTAATTCCGGCTACTTGAACATGCATCGTTTTACTGGAAATGTGAGCAACAGCAAAAAATCATGCTCTCCATATCTTTTATATCACTTTTTACAATTAGCTTCCTCCAGTTTACTTTAACTATAAGGGACCCCTTTATCAGAATATTTTGTTTGGAGGAGCACCAATATTTTGGTCAAGTCTGGCTTAGCATAATGTAATGCCTGTTTTGCTTGCTTGACACTATGCATACATATGTAAGCATCAAATTTGCTCCCCTCAGGGGTGTCTTGTAGAGAGAGTGCACTGTGCATATATTGACATGTACTTTTGGAACTGACTTGTGCATTAGCCATCTTAAGGATACAAATTGTAAAGATTATCACGACGAATCCTCGAGCTGTGCGGGGATGGGTTCAATTTTGGACCAAGAGGCTCTACCTGTTCTGGGTTGCTCTGGTCCTCGCGGCGTCACTTCTCAATAGTATCTTCATGTACGCCTTCCACTTCATCCCTCATGATATTTTTGCGAGGGACTTCCTTTACAGGATACTACTTCGGGGGGAATTTAATTTCGGGGGAATGGCTGGTGTGTTACTAGCGTTCCTGGCTATTTCTATATGGGGGTGTGCCATGTTGACCCATCCGTCACCAAAAAGTATTGTTTACCGAAATACGGTAGGGAGCTTTGCCCGTGGTTACTCTTTTCTTATTATGATCCGTGTCCAGCCTCTGATCTAAAGTATTTACGTCCAGTATTTTGTTGTATGTTAAGAGATGGCCTTTCGTCGGGTTGGCCATGATCTACGTGACCTTCTGCATGGCGAGTCAAGTATATGAATGCGTTCATTTATACGACGATCTGGAAACGGTTATGATAAAGGACATAATGAACCCTCGTTCTTTTAAGAAGACGAAGTTGGAAGCCTATACCCAAACCTATGTGAGTTTTCAATGTTTGTAGCTCAGGTATACATATGTGCTCATTATATGTAAAACCGTTAAAAATTTTACCACTTGGTCATGGTGTTGAAAATCCGCTACTCCATGCTTCTGTAATGTTGAAGCATAAATGTGTATTGGTAGAATATATAGACACGTCATATTTCTATATGTGGTATTTACAATTGTCAACACAGGGGTTTATATAAAAGGTATAATAATTATCTATGTTTCAGTACCACTGCTGTGGGATTCATTATATCAAAGATTGGAGTACCTACGGCCATTTGGAACAATCAAATAGGAGCGACTTGAAGGGAGGCTACCCACCCACTTGCTGCAACACTGACACTGTAAAGGAAAAGTTATTTATTAAATCACTCAGAATCCATGTACATTCGTCAGACCCTCTTGATCAGTGCTCAGAGCGGTACTGCTACTCGAGTAGATGACTGCCACTATATCAGGGATCTTTTTTTAACGTAAGGTCATCCCTAAGGGCGGGGTAGCACAGAAATGACTGATTACAGGGGAGGGTTAGGGTCACTTAAATGACAAAAAATCATCCTCAAGCCGGAAATCGATCTTTTGGGTTCTATCCTTTTTAAAGGTGATGACACAATTAAAAGGGACGGCAGGGGGAGACGGTTGTTTAATTTTTATTGATTATTTTACTGGACAAGGGTATCTAAAATTTTTGAAGCTACCTTATAAAGTAAACACAAAAACCTAAGAATTTGCAACATCCGGTCATAAAATATTAGGAATTTAACCCAAATAGATACTTTCAACTTTAGGCCAAAACCCAGATACGCATAGACAGGGTACCCGATTTTAAGAACTAGGGAGTCTACAGAGTTAGAGGGTGTATGCGGATCCAGCTTATCTGGACCCGGATCAGAACTGTGATGTTTCATAATAATTAGACATATAACTGCTTTCTTGATAATTACAGATAATTTTCTTTTCCTTTATTAATTCCATAGTTTCCACAATGTAGCCACATTTTACCGGTATTATTGCGCACCCCGTCCAAAGACGACCCCTCAAGAATGGACTTACAGCTATGGGATACCCCTTGCTTTGAAGCTGAGTATATTCTTATCGTGACGACCACAAGTCTCATTTTTATAATCGAATCATTTTGCATGATTTCTATTGTAAGTTGAATAACCAATAACTGAATAACCCCAGTGAATTGAATAACTGAGAAATTTTGTATAATTTTCATTGCTTTATAATGTCCATGTACAGATCGGCGCCATCGTACTTTTACGCATTGTTTTGAAACACACGAATGAGTACAACATTGAACACTGTCACCCATTTACTTGAAATATTCAGCTCCCCCAACATGATCTCTGCTAAAGAAGCTTTGCACATTGCACCCTATCCTGCGGCTACATATGTAAAAACAGAGCCGTGGGAGTGGGCATGGAAGGGTCAGAATCTCAGGGCTAATAAAATGTTTTGTAAAAAAATGGCCTGATTGAAATATTTGATGCAACTTTATGATTGGGGCAACGGGACATTGAATTAATAGATAGATTAATGAATTTCATTATATTCTTTAGAGTTAGCCAACTGTCTGTTTTCTGTAATACAAACTTTGTGCACTGTTAAATAAACTCTGTGCAACGCACAAAAATAACATGTCAGATCTCTGCATTGTTGAAATATATTTTTTGCGAGACATTATTTATCAAAAACATTGAATGTTACGTATACAAAGACAAAGTCACAATTACAAAAATTGTATTATCGTATAGTAATTTTTACCCTCTGGACTACTCTGGAGTGTTTCAATAAACTCCAGGAATATTTTCAGGGTTCGCTGTCAGTGCTTTCCCCTATCACAAATCTCATGCTAAGATGTAGATTCTTTGGAATAAATTATTAACAAATCAAAGGTATTTTAATGGAGTCGGTCAACTGGTTTAGATTTTGTTATGAAAAGTATGTTTTTGATAGTAGACGGAAAAAACCATTTTTTATTACAGTTATTTCCATGTACTCGTGCATTGATTGTGAACCGTTTACGAAGTCCGTGCTGCCACCTGGTTTTACGTAATACAAAAATATTAATACATACGGTTGCTCCGGACCGTGGTAAGAGTAGGAGTGGACTGTACTGCCATGCCGGATGTCGTTAATAGAGCCGACAACTGTATGCTCAGGCTGCGTCGACACATATGTCGGCCTTCCATTGGCGCTCTCTCTCATCCCTACGTTCTGCTTCCACTGTTTGTGTGTGTGTTTGTGTGTGTGTGTGTGTGTGTGTGTGCGGAGTACAAAAAGATCTTTTATGTGAGATGTTGATTTCGAGCTGAGGTTGCAGAAGTGAATTTTAGTGACTGAACTTGAAGCAGATAAAGTGTTGGTTATTTTAAATTCCCGTCGTTTTTCCTAATTTCATCAGTCAGTGCGTGGAAGGTCGGAGGTCAGTCACATTATTACGGGAAATTAAATAACTGAGAGCGTATAAATATTGTTAAGGGGGCGAATCACCATTAGGATATTCAACATTACGTATATTTGAATTTGTGGAGATCTCAACTGGTGTGAGTGGAACTAGTAGAATTAAGTAGTTTATTTATTTTCAAATTAAATATCTCAGAGCCTGTTGGATCCTACTGAGTATAGAAAAATAATAAAGTAGTGTTGTGGAGTGTGAATTTGGGCATTTTGCAAAATCACACCATGTGTTCTTCTGGGGTCGTTTAGTTGGGTGAAGCAACAAGCAGGATTGATTACAGATGACAGGAATTGTGTGTACTTACAGTAATAGTCTTCGAAAGTAATTTGATATTGTGAAGATGAGCAGGATTGTAATTTAATTATGGGATTATTTTAATTTTTGCAGGTGACAGTAATGGGAGGCAGATGGCAGATGTTCCAGACCAACTAGTGTCATTTGTGATCATCTTGTTGGTAAATTGTCATTGACACATTGGACGGGCTTTCAACGATGTCATCTGGGAGACAATGTTGAGGGTAAGATCAGCCAGGCAATGGTAGTACTGTTGTTTTCAATAATGTGTGTTTCATTTCATGAGATATTTGAATAGTACTGGTGATGTGGCGGTATTTATTTACTGAATTGTTAAGAATTGATTGATTGTTTCAGACGGACAACACAAACTGAAGGGAATCTGGTAAAATGAGAAGTGGAGGAAGAGGTCTTCAAAGTACGGATGAGTGAAGTAGGATTGCTAAAGCTAAAAGTATGAATATAGAAGAAGAAGATTTAAGTCGGGAGATTTTCCCCCTGTCTCACTATGCGTCAAATCGGAAAAGGCTAATAGAGGAAGCTTTCAGCATTTTACGGGGTCATAAGTTAGAATCCACGATTCCACCTTCCCTCCGAGGTATTGACTATACGGAGCTGAAAGCGCTGTGCTTGGAAGAATTGGAGAAAATAGATACACTAAGGATAGTTGATGTGATCGAAGGCCGTGTTACTTCAGGGTCTTCGAAACCTCAGTACAGTGAAAAAAGGCGTGCCACTAAGCGGAAGAGTAGCGAGGCTGACGTTGAGGTAGCCATACCAGTGTCAGTACTAAAAAAGAAAGTCAAAAAATCAATACAGAAAGAAAATCAGGACGAAGATCGTAGTCCAAAACACGGGAAGGAGGCTAAACTATTGAAAGATGGGAAAAAAAAGAAAGAAAAGAAGAAGAAAAAGTCCAAGAAAACAGACCTTGACTCTTCGCAGACTGAAACTAAAAAATCAAAGGGAGCTGGTAAATCCAAATCAAAAGTGAAAGCAAAAAAGTCGAAAAAATCTAAGAAAACAGGGAAAGAGAGGAAAAAGTCAGAGAAAGAAGAGCCGACGAAACCCCCTGCAGTACCAGGTGAACGGACACTTATGGAATTGTTGGAATTGGAATACCGTGCGAAAGCTATTAAAGCTCTTCTCAAGTTTCAAGGCTTCGGCAACACGAAACTTGACGAGGTTTTTGATGACAGTGAAGCCTCAAAAGATGAAACTACCACAACTGCCAACAATAGTCAAGCCAAAGCAAGCAGCTCTAGTTCAAGTTCTGGTTCAGAGAAGTCAGTGCAAAAAACAGTAATACAATCAGAACCCTCAACACCAGCACCAGTGCTAGCTTCACCTCCAAAAGTAGCAATACCTTCGTCATCTAATGGTAACAACGCCTCAGTAGATTCAGACTCAATTGAACATTTGAAGCAACTGGAAGAGAGCACAGATTCCGGCGCTGAGTATGATGACAAAGATTTAGTTAGTAGCGATGATAGTTCTACTGAAGAAATTATTACAAATACCCTTCAACCGCCTGCACCGACTTCCAATTCGGATTCAAAATTTGAGCTCAGTATTGATGTTGATGACGATTTGGACTACGGTAATCCTGATGATATTCAGGATGATCTCCCAATGCCTTCTGTTGTAAATGTAGATAGTGACAGTGAATATGGTAAAGTTAATGAGACAGACAGTATACGGTCTAAATCCCCCTCTAATAGTAACCTTGGGGAATCCTCTGAGGAAGAGGAAGGAGAAATTGTATATAAAACTTCGACCCGCAGGTCTAAATTTCGTGCTAGAAAATCGGAGGATACAAGTCCCAGGGATTTTCAAATCACGGTTCACAATCATTCAAGATATAGTAATGGCGGATCTGATATTGAATCTGAAGATGAATTTCAGTCAGAATTCAAAAATACTGTTACATCTTCCCCAATAAAATCACCTGTCAAATTAGAATCTGTTTCGGAGTCAGAGGAGGGTGAATTAACGGGGAACGAAAATGCAGACGACCACGAGGGAGTGAAACCAACTCCCTTGTTAAAGTCATCTCCAAACAATCCATCTGGAAGTAAATCCTTGGTTTTGCAAGACAGTGATAGTGTTGAGGATTTAGGCAGTAGCAACACTTCTCCAACAAACAATGTTACCAATCCCTTGAAGAATAACCAACCCGTTGATACTGATCCTCCGGAAATTCCAACGAAAAATAGAAAAATAACCCTAACGCTGCCTAATGTCGACGAAGATTTAGATTACGAGGAAGCGGATGATTACGAGAATCTTAATATTCACTGTCCACCTGCCTTGGAATATGCTGAGGAAACCTTACCTGTTACTGAATACCCTGATGGTGCAGAACCGATTACTGAATATCCGGATGATCCTGGACCAAATAATGAGTATCCAGACGAGGAGGAGCCGACTAGCGAATATCCACACGAAGCTACTCCAATAACATGGTACGAAAGGTGGTATTCAAGTAAGAAAGTACAGAAGCTTGTCAACTCTACCAAGATGTGTGGCAAAGTAAGGAATAAGATGCGGTCAGAAAAGAAAAACCAAACCAAGGAGCCTGTGGCTAAAGCTGAACTGAATAAAACTGTCGCTCCTAAGGTAGTCGAACCGGATGTACCAATCATAGGAAGTATTGAAGAATATGAAAAATTATTTGGTAAGAAAATAGTTTCGCAAAATTTGGATACCACTCCAGCTCCAGTAAGTACTGATGTGCAAAATTCCCCCACTAAGTCACCGGAAGCAGAGGCGGAAGATGACGAAGATGATGACGAACTTTGGGGGGATATTATGGGCAGCACGTAATTTTCGAAACCTTGCAAGCCATAAAAATTACTGAGTTGCATTTACATACTAATTTTGTACTTGAATTAATTAATGTTTCTGTTCGCGATAAAATAAAAATGATTTGTGCGTAAAAGCCTCAAATATGATACGACGTTTCAATTGAATGTTTGAATACAAGCTTGATTCCAGCACTTTCCTGTTCATATGTCCAATACCGATTTTTCAGCCGTATCTCAAACAACACTT
This sequence comes from Allacma fusca, assembly GCA_947179485.1. Lineage (NCBI taxonomy): Eukaryota > Metazoa > Arthropoda > Collembola > Symphypleona > Sminthuridae > Allacma > Allacma fusca. The sequence continues at coordinate 4,270,218 of OX359249.1, forward strand.
TAACAAATAAGAACTTTTGTGAAAATGTGACAATTCAACAATAGAAAACTGACTATCATTTATTACGATAATTATCATTCCAATGACAAATCAGAGCTATTTATGCTACATACGCATTCGAAGACATGGAGTTATTGACTGGATTTGGTGGTACTTCCAGTGGTCGAATGAAATCAGTCAAGTTGAGGAATCTTCCAGTAACCAAATGCATAAATTTTGCTTGTTTCGTACTATTTCCAGCATAGCAACACAGGAGTCTCTTGCTTACATGATCTCCTATTGCTGAAACACTTGAAATTGTTTTACTAGAACCTTCCGTGAGGAATGCGACTTGTTTCCGTTCGTAATTCTGTAGATTCGGAGCTCCTACTTGCTCCATTACAAAAGGTGTTCCAATGTGACGAGACAAAAAATTTCCTGTAAGATTGCTAAGGTTTTCGAACTCCTGTTCCATCTCTTGCTCGTTTTTACAAGCAATAAATACTTGGACAGCGGATCGCTGATACACTGTATTCTTCTCGTACTTTTTCTTCCCATAACTTCGGCCAATTACGAAATACCTAATGGGCATTACTTCGTCGGGATTTTTAACAAGGGACTGTGCAAAGAGTGCTAAAAACGCAGGAAAAGAGGCCCCTCCAACCAAATAGGATGCATGACTTTCCGGGATTGGATTTATGTTGCTCTAGAAATAAATGAATATTTGCTTTCAATACACACAAACTAATGGCATTAAACTACTACTAAGAAAGGCTACAATGATATATATAACCATTTGTCAGGATGTCATAAAAAATCACCTCTCTAATTCGAATAAATTGATTTGGATCCATTCCGGACACGTCAAACAATGAGCTCTCCACGAAGTCCACGTTACCGGTTTCTGTGTATTTATTTTTTAGTAAATAACTTTGAGCTTCTCCGGATAGCTCTAATTCAAGTAATGAAGCTTTTGAACGCGGGAATTCTGCAGCTGGACCGACACCTAAGCAATCAGCAAAGCCATAATGATGTGTTTTGTTCACTCATATGTAAGAGGATGTCTGAAATAATGTACAATACTTCCATGCCATATTCATATGGATTCCTCACCAGGAACAACTGTCCATTCTAAATCTGGAGGTGTTGACCAAGATTTGACACCCTCGGGAACATCTACGGTTCTTAAAAATTTATTGATTTCAAGAGTCGCAGGATCCAAAATGTTCGGTAACGAAATGACTAAGTCAATAATAGCATCATTGACTTTATTAAAGTTCGATATTGCACTTCGCAATTCATCTCGAAGTATTTTCCCCCGTTCCTTTAATTCATTTGTTTCTGCTTGGGTTTGCTTGTCTTGCTTCCGATCCCTTATGAGTTTGGCTACCTGAAAAAATTCAACGTTGTAATGTAAAATCATAACATGTTTACAAATTCCGCATGTAAACTGTCATCATTGCAATCTACGTTACTTTAATTTACTTTTATGCCCATACCCATACCTCTAGACTGTGTTCCTCTCTGATTTGTTGAGCCCTGTCTCTCGCATCTCTCAATGCAACTGCTTCTTCGTATAATTTTGGCAGATTTCGAATTTCCGGTCGAGGTATAACTTTACGCTTTTCTATTGAATCTTCGTACAGTTCTAGATTCTTTAAAATATGTTCGATATCTAGTACAGGCTGAACTCTTCCTGCACTGACGGTACTTAAGCGGGACAATGCCCATGTACCCATCTGTCGCTGAACGACCCGGGAACCCCGACATTTCAAGAAAAGTTGGACGATGTGGCAGACGGAAGACATTATGCTCAAAAAAAAACCTCAACTGCACGATTCAATCATAAAATGTAATAAAATGAACAAAAACTCAAAAACTTGATACTGAAATTCGTATGTCAGCACTTAGAGATAAGTATAGCTAATTATATGTTTGTGGGATGCACGTAAAATTTCAAGTTATTTTCAATATATTTTCCAAAAATCTATATGTGTCGTTAAGTTTGAAGAAAGACGATGCGGAGTCTTCTTCAGTCAGCCATCCTATTTCAAAACAAGAGAACAATTATTAATGTCCACTGAATATCACGAATACTCACTTTACAGTTTTACGATTTCAACTTACGGTTCTACGATTTTTACTTCCTTAACTGGCACAACGTAACTGCCTAATCCTCCAGCGCGTTCAGATTCTTCAATAGAGTAGGGCTTCTCTTGTAAATCTCTCACCCTCTTCTTATGCGGTTTCCCCCGAATGTGCTCTTGTAAAGCAATCTCGTCAATGTAGTGCTTCCTTTAAAAATGATGCCAAATATTCTATCACAATATGTTACGCTGAATTCCTCCCTCCCTCGCCGATTAACATGAATACCAGAATTTTAATCCTCAAACCACATGATTGCATTTCTAAAATGCTTACAATTTTATTGTAACTTGACTAAAAGACAATTTTGTTCTGAACAGCGAATCGTAGGGTATTTTAAGTAGATACTTTTGATTATTTACGGTCATTCTTTTAATAACTATTATACAAGTTTATTAAAGCAAGCTTATTTTACGTACTTCTAAGTATTTTGTTCAACATTTCTCTATATATTAAAATCTACATGTCAGTGGGAGACTCCACCTCGACTCCTAAAATTATTCCACCGCGGCACTACTAAATTACAAGTGAAATTACATACTATTAGGTAAGGCTAAATAAATTTCACATTTTAACAAGTATGCCAGTAACACAACTTATTCAATAACTAATAGGACTAAATCATTAAATTGAACAAACTGTGCTACTACTTCAAAAGTGAATTATTTTTTACCCTTATCCAATAATACATGCTATAAATACGCGTCTTCAATTAATAATAATAATTTATTATTATGAATACTATGCAACCATAACTATCTACATCATAAACTATGTCTATGGCCACCACTCAGGGGGCTGGCAAGAAATAAGTATCGCTGTAGTATGGTACATCTGATGTCCATTAACTTCATTTCTATCCGGAAGATTACATATACCACAATACCTTTACAACTACCAACACGACGACCTTTTCGACCGATTTCTAAAATATTAAAACTATTAGACTAACGTAAAAATTCTCATTAAACCAAACTCATTAATCGTTTTTTAATAAAAAACAACAACGAAGCATGCTCCAACTAACTATGAGAATAAATGTAAGGAAGTATAGCCATAGGAACTTCTAACTTTGAAGCCAAACAAGTTTACTACCTCTGTTTTGGTTTTCATGACACTAGGTATAAAGACTACATTAAAGTATATGACGAAATAAAAATCTGAAAGAATTGAGAAACGTTCAATTTTGGAGATATGAGAGGTCAAAAGTTACCCTGTAATATATTGCTTGCACGAATACGAGAACCTTCTGCAGAATGCGCGCTTGTATGTACTCCCTGAAGTAATAGGAAAAATATTGAAATCAGAAAAACCTACCCTAACCAAAAACAAAAACGTTTAAAAGTCATCTTACATAATTTAGTGCCGCCAAACATATACAACTTCCCGGTCACGACTAGTGTGCAAAGTAAACAAGGTGTGCACATCCATGGAACACATTCTGTAGGCGAACTTTGACCTCCCATACCCCCAAAATATCATGCTTCCGCAAACTTTCGCTCATGAACAACAGAGAAATAAGTAACCTTGGAATTTTAAGATTTAAATAATTACTCCATATCATCCCAGAAGTATACAGAAATGCTTCCTGTACACACTGTATACAAAAACTGATGAAATCAGGACAGAGATTTGTGTAACATGTCATGTCATGTGCAATCCTACTCATCCGCTCCGACGTCTCTCATTGATGTCTGTCCCTTTGATGTGAACATCTCTGGAATCTCTCAAACGTCCCAATAACACAATTATTTGTGAAAGATACTCATGAACCAAAACCTCAGATTATTATTCATACTCATACCTTTAACTCAAATAGTACATTTTGGTGGTCGCTACCGCTATTACTACATATATCAATAACTCTATTTCTATAGACACATATCTATTAAACAAGGGGTCTTACGCGCAATGGACACAGTAAAACTGTCCACCACCAGGCTTGTCCAAATCCAAGGGCTGATTCTCCAATTTCTGTCTCTTCTCGGGCTGGAGATCTTCAAAAACTTGATCAATGTCCCGCTGCCGACGTTTCGTCCGGTACTTTTTCTTTTCAGTCGTAATCCCTTGATGATATTTCCTTCGTTTATAGGGCATGATTTTAATACATTAATGCAAACTGCATTTACTTGGGTGTCAAGTCCAAACTTGCTTAACCACGAAACTGTAATCCGGAACAGCAGAATCAACTACGATCTATTCTAAAATCACTAAATAATTACCGTCTCTGGACTAACCTGGAACAGTTCCAAAAAAAACAAATTTTTAAGAATAATAATTACGCTCTCGTTCTTTAAATACTAGCACCGCACCTCAATTTCTCATGGTTAAATTACAGCAGCTCTATTTAATAAATTCAAACAGATAGCTTCAAATTGATGTTCCTTGTGACGGACCGAAAAATCGGAGACTCAAATGAGGACACTAAATACAACAAGAAATAAGAAATGTTTAACTGAAGGAAGTTACGAGTCCAAGTACAATTCCCTGACTAATGCACGGCATGAATTCCCAACGTCCACTATACATCTGTTCATCTGTTCCTGCTCTCTGCTTTGAGACTTCTAACACGCGCGCGGTTTCCGACCATGCTTACTCCATTTAAGATCTCGCGGGTCCCGTCTCCCCACATGTACGTCTGCTTCTTCCTATTGGTCAAATCTTTGCAAGTACTTTGTTGTTGTAGTTATTACAAGTGCAGTTAAAAACTGAAGGGAAGCAAAAATTTCTCTAAAGGAAAAAAAATGCTGTCAATACATATGAGAGACCCATTTAAGTATAAAAATATCTCCTTTTGAAGAGAAAAATTAATACAGGAATAAATAGGAATTTGCATACACACAAATTTGCCCCATTAAGGAAAATGCCCTAATGTTTCCATGTAAGTTCAATGTCCCAGGGAAATTTTGATAACAGGTCACCGACACTCACTCATCAAATATTCAAAGAGCACCTTCCATGAGTCCTGCCCGCTGTGGCTGGGAAACCATATAATAAGTAATAATTGCATATTGAGTATTATAAAAAGCTAGGGAAAGTCACGGAACCTTCTGGAATAAAATATTATTTCATTGTGCAGATACTATCCAAATTTGCTTACCAGGTTAAGTTTTGAGCCTGAGCATACTAATTAATGAGCCGCAAGTCTCTGGCAACCTCAGTCTATCTTGGAATGGGAGGAAGAAAGTACAGAGCAATTATAATTTGCTGGTAGTATCCTCCTGAGATAGTGAGTATATTTTTAGCTTTACTCTGCAACAAATAATCAGACTCCTGGAGGATTAATAGATTACAGTGAATTAACCGTATCAACTTAATAAAATACATTTTAGATTTTCAAAAAATTGTCTTGGAAAATTTCCCCCCAAAAAATGCAATCCACTGTAGAGATAGCTGTGAGTAAAGGGGGATCCAGTGAAAACTTTCAGACCACGGAGAAAGTGGTGGGATCTAGTAACAATTCCAGCACTGGTCTCAACCGTTTGAAGCCGATAGGCTTGAAACGTGTAGTGTCTTTTCAAGACCCCTCGAAGATTACCAAAACCCGGCATCTGTCACATGAGTACGAGGACTCGGGCTTTAAAACCCGGAATCTGTATAAGAAGCCCAAAATCGGGACGAAGGCTACATTCTATGGGAAACAAGGAGGACAGAATGTTATTTCCAACCGCACTATTAAGGACCCGGAGGAGACAATGGTGAATGCCCAGCTGGAAGCGGTCACGGAATCTTTTTCCCAACAACGTCTGGACGATGTTGAGGACATTGACACTCCCGATCGTGACAATATTTGGCTGTGTATCGACTACATTCAGGATATTATGAAGTACATGATTTCATTGGAGGTTTGTTTTTGCAATATTTACTTCACCTTAGCAAAATGTAAATCTTATTTTGTTACTATTTCATTATCGGTTAAGAAGCAAAAGGAACATCACCGCAATTATTTTTGAAAAACAAAAATGGTTGAAAACAAAAATGATAGTGTGGAAACGTGTTCACTATTTTTTGTTCCACACGTTCATAAAGTCAACTTTCGTATGTGTTTGTATTTACTGACTTTTTATTTATTCATTGTTTATTGCAGAAGAAGTATCCCGTTAGCCCTAATTTTTTGTCAGTCGGGAGAGTTAATACGAGGATGCGTGCAGTCCTCATGGATTGGTTGGTGCAAGTCCATTATCAGTACAACTTTGCTCCGGAAACCCTTTACCTCTGTAACAAAATCATGGATCGGTTTTTAACTGTAAGAATTTCTCCTGCACGTATTCAATTATTATCGTTAATATGCTGCACCATGGTGTGTAGATAAGGTTATAATTTTAAATATAAAATAATGTTGCCAAATTACTCGGAGAAATTTCCCTGTCCCACAATGGTAATTTTACACCTTAGGCAAGAGCATGTAATTATGACATAGTTTATTTTTTGTGATGAACGCTTGTTTCAAGAGATCTCACTGTACTTAGTTCTAAATTTAATGACCCAGGTGGACACGGAGGTATCCAAAACAAACTTCCAATTGGTCGGAGTTACAGCCCTGCTCTTGGCATGCAAATACGAGGAAGTCTATGTTCCGCCCATACGTGAGTTTGTGAGACTGAGTGACCAGGCTTTCACAACAGCACAAATGCGTGAAATGGAAATGAGGATTCTGATCAAATTGAAATTTGACCTCTCCAGTCCTCAGCCTAGCTTTTTCCTACGACGATTTTCAAGAGCTGCTAAAGTAAATGCTACTTTATTTCTCATTGATATTTTATGCTTCTGCTAATTACTTACAACTTATTGATTTACTGCTAATAATTGGGTTCAACACAGTGCCTTAGATGCTAATATCATTTATTTGTATTCATGGATTGCTTAAGCCAGGCCGATGAGACCATGTTTGAGTAGTCAATAAGGATGAATTTCAGGGGTAGTTATAAAAGGGACATAAATCTTCAGTCTCTTCAAATTCCTTATTTAAATAGAATTCACTGTAGTAACAATAATAATTATTATTCATCAAATTATTGTCTTTTTGCTTCTTTCAGTCTGACCTCAGGCTGCACTCACTGGCCAAGTATATCATGGAACTAAGTGTGATTGATTTTTCTCTGGTGGATCTAATGCCGTCCTTTTTAGCTGCTTCCTCATTAGCATTGGCAATAATGTAAGGCATGGGAGTGTTTTAATGCAAAATATATTACATTAATTTTGTCTTTAAAACTAATGTCTTTTATTAGTCTTCATTAATTACCCTTAGTACTTATTTACCCGTTTGTTCCACAGTATTTCCTGGTATAAAGTATGCATGTGGAAAATCTATTTGAATGACTACTTACATGTATCATGTTGCGACCAGTTACGCAGTGTAACATGAGTAGCAGGATGGTAAAAAATATTTTTCCCAAACTGAATCCTGTTTTCCTGCTTTGACATTAAAAAAGCACGTAAGTAATCATTTGTTTCCAAAATTCAGGATTTTAAGAAACATGACATTACTCGCTGCCTGGAATAAAACGATGGAGTACTATTCAACATACAGCGTTGACACCATTCGACCCGGAGTGATAAAAATGGCGTCGGCACTGGCCCGTGCTCATGATGACAGTCAGTTACGCTTAAAGGTACTCACATTTCACTTTCGTACGACATACATAATTACTTGATGTGCTCTATTATAAGAGCACGCAGTAGAGTAGTAAAGAATTTGAATAAGCATATAATATAAACAATAAAGCATTAAGTGTGAATTTGCTTGCTGAATATATTTTTTGGTAATTATTATGGTCAGGGGTGGATTAATAAAATAATTTTTACCCTGGCCCTAACCCTCAAAATAGATTTGTGGGCCTTTACACACGATATCTGCAATCTGAGGGCCTTAGTCAACATTTTTTTTAACCCTGGCCCTAAATTTTTTACCCTGACCGGGCCAGGGTGGGCCACCCCGTAAATCCACCCCTGATTTTGGTTCACTGAAGTAGTTAAAATATCCTCATTACTTATTTTTAAATTCTCAATTCCAGGCGATTCGGGAGAAGTATGCATCTACTAGGAGAAATTGTCGTGTGAGCCGACTTCCAGAATTGAATCTCGAGAATTGGAAGGAGCGAATTCTCAAAGAGCTTGAAGAACCTATTAACAGATGGAACCAGAATTTCAGAATGATCAATAATATTCTTGAATAATCCTTTCAAGGTCTCTGCCTGACAATTAAGATTCTAAGATGTGGTTCCAAGTATTATTGAACATGGAGTGTTCATTAACTTAAGTAATTTAATTCGCTATAGACGTTTAGAATTTTTTTAACCACGTATTTTTAATTCGCAAAGAGGTAGTATTATAGTTTAGGAATATTTTATAAATAGTAACAATATTTTATATATAGAGAAACAATTGTTCGAAAATAGGGCTGTCAAATCAAGAAATCTTTTTTAATAATAAGAAAAATGTTTTTACCTGAAGAACTAGAAGTAAATAAAGATTTAAACTACTTTACAAGAAGGGTTCCTTCCTACATCTCACCTTTTTGATTACCCTCAATGTCAATCAAATACATAAATTGATCAGAAAGCTGTCTCACAATTTCTTGGTCTTGGTTACAAAATTAATCTCACACCATCAGCTCACTGACCGTATATTTAAATAATACCAACATAGAAAATACAAGTGAACACACACTAACACTTTTTGAATGAAGTACTTTAGAGGCAAGTAAATGTAAAATATAATTTATTTACTGTCGAAAACATTTGCATTCACAAGGATTATGTAACTTTTAAAGTTTGGTTTTAGGTGAATTCACAGCGGGGTGCTTTGTTTAAGTTTACCGAAAATCCACCTTGCTTCAGATACTCTTTGGCTGCTTTTGAAAGCTGTTTAAAAAATTTTGGTCTGTGTAAACTATTTTAAAATGACTTATCGAAATTGAAGTGAATGTAGGTAATTATTTCACAACCCATCAAATGCTTGTAAAACGTTAAGAGTTGAGACAAGTGTAGCTAAACAATTTTATAATTAGATACCTTAGTACTTCCGCAGATGGCAATCGTATGTAATTTCTGGAGGCCATTGAAGGCGAAATAAGCGGTGACGTCAGTAACGCCATCTGCGACACCTTTCAGAACAAATTCTTCCAGATCTATTGGAAACAACCACAGGATTAGTGTAGGTAGTCAATCCTCTGAATTTATTGCCATATTCATATTATAAATCTGACAGATCTATATTGTACAGTTTACTTTCCCTATAAGAGGCCCCTTGATAAAAAAATATTTGGAGGCATTCCCATACACTGCAATGTTAATTTTATCCTTATGAGCTTATACCATCATGAGCGTCCATTAAATAGGGGTGAACTTATAGAGATAGTCCACTGTACCATGCTATCGTCTGCCCACCTTTCAAATTAGAGACAGCATAAGGCAAGATCTCTTCCTTGGAGCATTTGAATCCACCCATGCTAATTACAGCGTCATAATTGTCCCTTTTCTGATCACTCAAGCCAGTCAATCCACAATCTGTCAGTTGTTCCAAATACGCTCGAATTCTAATGATTTTCAACTTTACCAAATTCTTTAAGATGAGTTGCATATCCAAATCCATAACAGCCGCCTCACTCATGTAGTCATATTGGCGTCTAATGCGAAAACTCCCTAAGTACTCGAATTTGGGCCCATCAAAAATGCACAGTTCTGTTAGGTTTGGGAAACTGGAAACAATTCCGTGGATGTTGTAAGACACGAAACTCGAGGATGACCCGTTCCAAATGTGTTTGATCATGAGCTCAGTAGTATTTTTGAATTTCATAGCTCCTCGATTATAGCTTGCTTCATCTCCACCCAGATACATGCAGCTTTGTTGGAAGAGAGGAAGAACTTGACCTGCATTACTGGTCTCAGCTAGGTCAATGGCAACTCGAAGAGCCGTAATGCAAGTAGTGAAGACTTCTGTTTTTAACAACTCTCTATTTATAGCAGCCTCGTCCAGATTCGGGTGGTCACTGAGGAGGATCCCAAGGTTGAAAATACACTGAGGCGAGGGGGGTCTAATGTCTTCAATCAAATGTCCAAGTCCAGCTTGCAATATCACTTTCATCAGTGTAAACAGTTTCAGATTTTTTAGCCGTCTCACAAATGGGATCAAATCTTGCTCAAATCCAGAGTGTCCGAGGAATATCCAATCAAAATCTAGAATCAAGTGTGTGATGAGAATTTCTTTATGAGATGTCATCAGGACTGGAATGACACGGAAGAAATCCTCAAACATAAAATGGTAGTTCACAGCTGTCCACTTAAACGTGATAGCTTTTAGAGTTCCAAGACTCTTGAGTAAATACAAGCCTAAATTGTTGGAGAATTCTGCTCGTTCAAAAGGGAAAGATTCCTTCTCGGAGGTGATACATAATTCAAAGTCCTCTAAGTTGTTACATGTTAATTCTAAAACTCTCATCATGAGGATGATGTCCCAAGTGGGTTCCGCAAAAGAGAAGGACATTCTGCTGGCATGTAATTTATAGTCCATGACTTCAATCAGTGTCCGTTCTTCAGGGTCAAAATAAGTTTGGCAGCAGTATATTACAGGGTCGTGGATGGCCAGGTAATTGTTATTTAGATCAATGAATGTCTCTAAGTTTTTGAATAAATGCAAAAATTTTATCAGAGTCGTCCAGGTGAGTGAGCATCTAATTAACTCCACCGTGGTGACATTCTGCATTGTATTTGCAAATCGGGAGACATTTTCTTGGAGTAATGTTTTAATGTGGGTTTCGCAAATATTCCGGAATCTCATCTTGGACCAGAGGGAAAATTTCATCTCGGATTCTGTCAGGTAGCGGATGAGTCGTCGGGCTTTTCTTTTTGAAAAACCAACGCGAGTAAAGCCAGCATTCCCGTCGAAGATTATGCATGTTGTTTCGTTCAGATAAGTCGTTGCCGTCTTTTCAAAAGTTCTACAAACCAAGCGACATTGTTTGATGTCATCTCCAGAGAGGTGTGAAAATATTTTTTCAAAAATCTGCTCCTGTAAAATATCGGGAGGATTTAGAACTTCTCTACAATAATAATTTTTTTTACTTGTGGGCAAACATTCAAGGACAGAAGAGGGCAATAGCTTTGATAGGGAACTTACTGGAACCCAGTCGGGCTGGAAGTATTTAATTGGTACTTGACTAGAGTTCTTCTTTATTTTCCAAAACCTGCGCATAATGTTTGAAATTAGATACAAATCTTGACGATACCATTGCAACAAAAAAATTCTGTAAAATAACTGTGGCCCATGTACGAATATCCCTGAAATTATAAAAATTAAAGGCAATTGTAAGGCAATAATATTCTATAGGGAAATATCACATTGTGCCCAATTCCACGCAAGCTGCTAGCTACTATATGGCGGATTCAGTTAGTGAGTTTTTATTGTAAAAATTATATACATACAAAATTATATACGTGACTGATTTTTTGTAAATTGGAATTTACTCCAGATTCGTTCCAAAATGAGATAGTTTAAGCAAGTGTGCTTACCTCAATAAACGAAACATATTTTATGATCTTTGAGCACTTCTAAAAGGAATGCGTCGGTTGTGTGTAGAATTTACCAAATGATTCATCTGGAAATTAGGATCTCTGTACGTACAGCCGAATTTCAGCATTTTTATCATACGTGCACCACACTTTCACATAACTTATAACTTTACAAATTTACAAAATTTCTGCGGACACACTCGAGTAACTTTCTTGAATTTGTCCTCTTCATTATTGCCTTCAACTTATGAGTCTACAGTTTCATTGGATGTTGAGTCTGAAGAAGCAGGTAAGTGCCAATAATTTAGTAATTTAGTAATACATACATGCAGGAATTAGTCACGCCACAGCACGGGGTACTTGGAGCTAATTTTAATTATTTAACTCATAATATTTTTGAATTTAGGAATAGGATTCATATAATTAAGGGTTGGTTGCTCTGTGAAGGTATTGGGATTTGGGATAATGCAATGATGAGAATGAGAGTGAGATGCAAATATTGCAAATGCAAATGGCATTTCATAATTCGGCGTTACATAATAATATTCCAAATATTCAAATTTACATGACATTGGAGTGAGAGGTAAGAAATAAAATACACGTGGAGGAATAATATTGTTTTACTCCAACTTATTTTTTTTTTCGCTTCATTTATTTCTCGTACGAAAAAATACCAGACGTTTTGTATTGAGTGAAAATTAATGTTACAAAAAACTTATGCAAAAAGAAAGCATTCAATTCAAATTTTAAATAAAAAATAATTATTATTATTGCAATCTAGCAACGAAAACCGTCAGGTAATATATTATTGCTTATTTTATTTTAGTGCTGTTATAGTATGTACATAATATAAGGGAATCAATTTTGCAGCCCAATACAAATGCAGCCCGCCAGGGTTCTACAGTATTTGGTTTAATGAGTCCGCCATCAGTCAGTACTGCACTCATAGAAATATATTTTTAACTCGGCTCAACTAATTGCAATTTATCCTTATTCATTATAAATAATGCAAAAGAAAATGGGGACCATGTCTAAGGTAACAAACTGAAACCGACCAAATCTCAAGTATCCGATTTTTCATTTTTCGGATTTTAACTTTACCCGGTGCTACCTCCCAAACTACCCGGACTATGGACCCAAAAATGACATCAAAATGATCACAGGGACCTAGTCTAAGGTAACAAACTCTGAAACCGACCAAATTCTCAAGTATCCGATTTTTCATTTTTCGGATTTTAACTTTACCCGGTGCTACCTCCCAAACTACCCGGACTATGGACCCACAGATGACATCAAAATGATCACAGGGACCATGTCTAAGGTAACAAACTCTAAAACCGACCAAATTCTCAAGTATCCGATTTTTCATTTTTCGGATTTTAACTTTACCCGGCGCTACCTCCCAAACTACCCGGACTATGGACCCACAGATGACATCAAAATGATCACAGGGACCATGTCTAAGGTAACAAACTCTGAAACCGACCAAATTCTCAAGTATCCGATTTTTCATTTTTCGGATTTTAACTTTACCCGGTGCTACCTCCCAAACTACCCGGACTATGGACCCACAGATGACATCAAAATGATCACAGGGACCATGTCTAAGGTAACAAACTCTAAAACCGACCAAATTCTCAAGTATCCGATTTTTCATTTTTCGGATTTTAACTTTACCCGGCGCTACCTCCCAAACTACCCGGACTATGGACCCACAGATGACATCAAAATGATCACAGGGACCATGTCTAAGGTAACAAACTCTGAAACCGACCAAATTCTCAAGTATCCGATTTTTCATTTTTCGGATTTTAACTTTACCCGGTGCTACCTCCCAAACTACCCGGACTATGGACCCACAGATGACATCAAAATGATCACAGGGACCATGTCTAAGGTAACAAACTCTAAAACCGACCAAATTCTCAAGTATCCGATTTTTCATTTTTCGGATTTTAACTTTACCCGGCGCTACCTCCCAAACTACCCGGACTATGGACCCACAGATGACATCAAAATGATCACAGGGACCATGTCTAAGGTAACAAACTCTGAAACCGACCAAATTCTCAAGTATCCGATTTTTCATTTTTCGGATTTTAACTTTACCCGGTGCTACCTCCCAAACTACCCGGACTATGGACCCACAGATGACATCAAAATGATCACAGGGACCATGTCTAAGGTAACAAACTCTAAAACCGACCAAATTCTCAAGTATCCGATTTTTCATTTTTCGGATTTTAACTTTACCCGGCGCTACCTCCCAAACTACCCGGACTATGGACCCACAGATTACATCAAAATGATCACAGGGACCATGTCTAAGGTAACAAACTCTGAAACCGACCAAATTCTCAAGTATCCGATTTTTCATTTTTCGGATTTTAACTTTACCCGGTGCTACCTCCCAAACTACCCGGACTATGGACCCACAGATGACATCAAAATGATCACAGGGACCATGTCTAAGGTAACAAACTCTAAAACCGACCAAATTCTCAAGTATCCGATTTTTCATTTTTCGGATTTTAACTTTACCCGGCGCTACCTCCCAAACTACCCGGACTATGGACCCACAAATGACATCAAAATGATCACAGGGACCATGTCTAAGGTAACAAACTCTGAAACCGACCAAATTCTCAAGTATCCGATTTTTCATTTTTCGGATTTTAACTTTACCCGGTGCTACCTCCCAAACTACCCGGACTATGGACCCACAGATGACATCAAAATGATCACAGGGACCATGTCTAAGGTAACAAACTCTAAAACCGACCAAATTCTCAAGTATCCGATTTTTCATTTTTCGGATTTTAACTTTACCCGGCGCTACCTCCCAAACTACCCGGACTATGGACCCACAAATGACATCAAAATGATCACAGGGACCATGTCTAAGGTAACAAACTCTGAAACCGACCAAATTCTCAAGTATCCGATTTTTCATTTTTCGGATTTTAACTTTACCCGGTGCTACCTCCCAAACTACCCGGACTATGGACCCACAGATGACATCAAAATGATCACAGGGACCATGTCTAAGGTAACAAACTCTAAAACCGACCAAATTCTCAAGTATCCGATTTTTCATTTTTCGGATTTTAACTTTACCCGGCGCTACCTCCCAAACTACCCGGACTATGGACCCACAAATGACATCAAAATGATCACAGGGACCATGTCTAAGGTAACAAACTCTGAAACCGACCAAATTCTCAAGTATCCGATTTTTCATTTTTCGGATTTTAACTTTACCCGGTGCTACCTCCCAAACTACCCGGACTATGGACCCACAGATGACATCAAAATGATCACAGGGACCATGTCTAAGGTAACAAACTCTAAAACCGACCAAATTCTCAAGTATCCGATTTTTCATTTTTCGGATTTTAACTTTACCCGGCGCTACCTCCCCAACTACCCGGACTATGGACCCACAGATGACATCAAAATGATCACAGGGACCATGTCTAAGGTAACAAACTCTAAAACCGACCAAATTCTCAAGTATCCGATTTTTCATTTTTCGGATTTTAACTTTACCCGGCGCTACCTCCCAAACTACCCGGACTATGGACCCACAGATGACATCAAAATGATCACAGGGACCATGTCTAAGGTAACAAACTCTGAAACCGACCAAATTCCCAAGTATCCGATTTTTCATTTTTCGGATTTTAACTTTACCCGGTGCTACCTCCCAAACTACCCGGACTATGGACCCACAGATGACATCAAAATGATCACAGGGACCATGTCTAAGGTAACAAACTCTGAAACCGACCAAATTCTCAAGTATCCGATTTTTCATTTTTCGGATTTTAACTTTACCCGGTGCTACCTCCCAGACTACCCGGACTATGGACCCACAGATGACATCATAATGATCACAGCTACCATGTCTAAGGTAACACCTTCTTAAACTGACAAAAGTTTTAAGGATCGAATGGCATTCCTAATTCTTAGGCTTCGCAGTTCTTGTGGATATATGTTTTAACCCTCTAAAGTCGTCCCAAGTCAGGATAGTTAAATACGGTAATTAGTGTAAGTTAAATATTCGGAGTTTGTGTAAGTCGTTATCGACTTGCCAAACTATTTTATGGTTGTGTAGCTTTATTTTAAGGTTTTAGCTGTTTTACTTTAGGAAATATACTCATTTGAATTATTATACATTTTCAATTTTCTTAGGTTTTGATGAAATCCTGTATGTATGTATACCAACGTGTTTTCTCGGATGAATTAATTGTTTTTTTTAGGTTTACCGTTCTGATCGTCAAGGTCTTATCACGAGTCCAATATTTGTTGTATTTTTCAAGTACTAATATTCCATTTACGTCGACAGGTAAAGGTGTGTTTGTATATCCACAATGTTTGTATAATAATGTATATATGTTTTACTTTTCATCTGCATTTCTACTCTCAGATCATGGGTCGACCATGTACTTCGAAATGGACAAAGGACCGAAGTCGTTATCCTGCATCTAGAATTGCTGCTGCTATGGCAAGGATTTGTCCAGACATTGGAAGTTGGCTAACTGAAAGCTATAAGGTTAGGGGCGGATTGTACCAACTTTTGGGGCGATCATTTTTGACCCATGTGACCCCGGTAGATTGTATGCAGCTACAATCTATGGTAATTAGAAACTGCGAAAGTATAAAGGTGGGTTTATTTGATTTGCACGCAAATTTGTTTTGAAATACGACTACATTTCGTTGTATCAGCTTGTGTCAACGTTTTAAATTATTTCTGACTTCAAGGTTCTGTTCTTACGGGAGGTTAATGAGATCAGCGGATTGTTACCATCACCAGTGGCTCATTCAACCCCTAAACCAGTCCGAAATACCTTAGATCGATGTGGGTTTTGTGCAGGGTTTAGTGAAGGGACTTGGGTGCAGTGCTCATCTTGTCCGACGTGGTACCATACTCTATGCTTGCGGCTGGATATTAAGAAGGTTGAAAAAGATCCCAGTTGGTTATGCCCAAAATGTTCTGGAGTATCAAATGTGTCATTTCCATCAAGAATGCTGAAATCTGTATCAAGTAATAGCAATAATTTAAATTCTTTTGTAAAAACTTACGCTGCAGTTGTTATGTTTAATGTTTATATTTAAATTCTTAATAGTTCGCCGATTGGATGCAAATGAAATAAGTCTACTTACGTTGCATCAAACGAATTTGTATGAGTCAAATATTGCTTTGGAGAAGGAAAACAATGCGGGTAATGCGCAGCATTCAAATTAGATTCCAGAATATTTTTTTTATTTTGAACCAGTGAATGTTACTTTTATCTGATGTAACTTTAAAGCTTTATCGCACACATAATTTTAGAACAACGTATCCACGAGACTCCTTTGCGCCCTGACGTGGCAAGTAATGGCCGTTCGTGTCTTTCGACACGTAACAAGTTGATTTTTAACATCACTTCCTCCCCTGACGATGCCAACGTGGGAGGTGCATCAGCAAGTAAATCAGGTGTGTATACCTTATTCTAAATTTTTCTCGTAGTCGCTTTGCAGTAAACATTAGTCGCTATCTAATCGTTGTTAGATTCTTCCAAGTCTTCAATTCTCGGAGTTCCGAAGAATCAATTGTTTTGTATACATTCTGATGAAGACCGGGACGAAACAGTGCATAGTTCAGAAAGTAAAGGTATTTTATGTAATACGTTTTTGTGGTATGATTAATATTTTTTGTGAAACATTTTTAAGTAACTTATACATTTCAATACGTTCGTAGATGAACATTCTTTGAAAGAAGGCAAAGTTGCTTTTAATTTGCGGGATGTACCTTCTGAAATGACGTTTCCGTTTCCGTACCGTGTGTGGAAACAATTGCATTATCTCAATGACGACAATGTTCACAAACTTAATGTTGATTGGACCGATTTCATGCGACGTCAGATACGGGAAAATGGAAACCCGTACTGTAATTGGCGGATGAAATGGTACAAAATTAAAGGTGCAGTTCCACACTTCAGAGCTGCTGGCATGTGTCGCCACAATAATTGTGGCTGTCTCAAATTTCGTGCACATACGAATTTCCTACCTTGTAAAACGAAGTTGTGCAACATATATGTCAGGTATTATGGTACTGCATTATTTGAATTTATATTTGTTCAGAATGCGCTGGGTTTGTGAATTACTATTTATTTTTTAGATTTGAAGGCCAGTTTCTGCACAAAAAGAGTGATATGATTACGAACCCAATCATGCATTCCAGAAGACATACCTTAAAACAAAAGTTGTTGAACAAAAACGCTGCAGCTGTCGCAACATCTCTACACAGACACGCTGATATGGAAGCAGTCCGAGCTGGTAACATGTCGTCGTTACCAATGCGTAAAATATTGCAGCAAATGACATATGAGGTAAATAAACTAGTGAACTTTTATATTTGTTTTCCAATAATGTATACAGCTGTAATCAGAAATTATGTCATTCGCAGGCAAAAATAGAGCAGGACAACGATAAGGATCCCCTTGTGGATCTGCGTATGGAAATGGAAAAGGAAATAGCAAACAAAGATCACTACATTAGGGAGTTTAGTCAAACACCATTACGAGTTGTTACTTTTCCTGGCAAGTCCTTTGAGGTCATTCGATGTTTGGCTTCGTACAAGCATCCAATTATACTTCATATCGATGCTACTGGATCCCTAATTCGAAAACTACCAGTTGTTGTTGGCAACAAGAGGGTGTATGTATACTCGGTTGTGTTGAAAAATCCAGCGCCCAAGATTCCTCCAGTTGCCATTGCCGAGTTTATACAAAACACTCACACAGCTGCTGGGATATCAACGAGTCTCAATACCATATTTGATGCGTGAGATATTTACTTTTCCATTTCATTCAACAAAGATGTAAATCATGATAACTGAGTAGTAATCTTTACTTTGCTTTACAGAATGTACTCTGAATTCGGTCCAAATTTTAAATCTCGGTTGCTTATGCGGGTTGAAACCGATTTTTCCAAAGCACTGATTGGTGGAGTGCTCCAATCACTTTTCCGAACCAACTTGTTTGAATTCCTGAACAGATGCTGGAATGCAGCCATTCACGGTTTTAGTCCATACCCTGTAAATCTGCACGTGTGTAGGACTCATGTAATCATGTTTCTCTCTGAAATGCTGAAGAAGTGCTACAGCAAAGAATCGACTGCCTTAAAACCATTGAGGAACATACTGTATGCAATTTTGGTTTCATACAAGATGGAATCCATTGTATTTCGTGTGGAGCTACTTCTTGGAATATTATCCCAAAAGTACCTTTCCGAAGAAGTTGCTGAAAACATCAACAAGCTCAGAGATTCAACACCGGGCACATATGCATCAAGTAAGTATAAAAGTAGTAAGCCGGATTGAAACTACATTTTATAGTAATAATTCATGTAATAAAACGCAGTATAAATCTTTATGGATTATGGTGTTTTATTTTGTATAGAAAATTCACTTAGATGGAAATCGTTCGACACATCGATTACAAAGCTGGGAAGTATTCACAAATGCTCGTTGTTTGGAAAGTTCTTCTATAACTTGTGTTCTGATGTAAAACAAGTGAGTAGATTGGACAATATGTACACAACAACCTCAGAAAGAAATCCTTTCTACTCAGTGAAGTTCCGCAAATACCTTCTAAAAGAAGTATTCCCGTATATGCCGCTAATATCACATGTAATGTTTCCAATACACGGAGACAAGAGAACCGAAGATCATCAAAATCCGGTTGAAAACTGGAACCGAATATTGAAGCACGATGAACATGGGCAAAGAAGGGAACAGAAAATTGGAAGATACATCCGAGCTTCAAAACTGAACCTCGAAGGTATTTGTGAATCATATTCTCTATTACTTCATAATACCAAAATATACAAAATATAAATTAGGTGAAATGCTTACACTGCTTACTAAATATGTATTATCAATTGTAGGGCGACTTAATGAATTCGAGGCCCACGTGATAGGCTACTTTGAACACAAAGGCGTGCATAGCATCCGTACTCCAAAGTTTACCCGGAAGCTGAGGAAAGTACTTAAGCCTATAACAAGTTCATCCATGATGAAATGCAATGATGAGGAGCAGGAAATCTGGTTTGACACTAAGCGCCGCCGTGTGGGTCAGCCTTCCGGTATAATATCATGCTTCTTTGATGTTCCTTTGATTCCCTGGGGGACAATGGCTAGTATTCCTGGATTAGACCATTCTTTTATAAACACATGTACGATAGACAACGTTATGATGATCCTAACTGTTTTGTTTGATCAAGTACCAGTTTTTAAAACATTCATTGAGAATAGAGTCCGAGAATCAGTTCAAGAAGCTAGTATTATTATGAAAGCTATTCAGTTCGTGTTAGTTGGCGATTTCTACAATGCTAGGGTCACCTGGGTGGGCGAATTGCTTAACAAGCTTGAGGTAGGGGTGAATAATTTGTGGGGGTGTGAGGATGAATTTTCTACTGACTGTTTGAAGCCATTATTTCGAAAGCTCAAACTAGTGACAGCCTGCAATGAGCATACAAATAAAATTCTTCTTGTATCCCCGTTAGAAATTGGGGAAACATGTATTGCTGACGCTGTCAGGCATATTAATGAAATTAATTACATGCCACAAAATTGTAATGTTAAGGGATGCACCAATCTGGTTAAAACCTACCACGAGCTTTGTGACAATGATATTTTCACAATGCCTGTAGTAGTTTTCAAGTACAAACCTGTTTTAGTTAATGGTGTCATGGTGTCTGTAGAAACTCATGATGAAATGCCAAAATTGGTCAACATTTTAGGAAAGCCGTATAAATTGTTTGCGGCTACGTTATTTCAAATGAATCATTTCATCACAGTGTTTTTGAACAATGATATCTGGTACGTTTATGACGGCCGATGCAAACATGTTGTCACCAGTGTCCCGTCATATCAGAGTATTTCGTCTGCATTTTATGCACAAGAGTAAGATATTGCAGTAATTCTGAATGTTGGCTTTGTCGAGGGATTTTGTTACATGTAATATTGGCTATGGATTTATATTTCTTCAACTGTATTGTAGTTTATTCATTTATCATTTTCTTACTTTACATATAATATCAAGCACAGCATAATTTTACTGCCGTGTTAATAAATTTACGTTAAGTTTTTACTATTCAAGCAATCTTGTAAAATGTTGTAAAATCCATAAACATAAAATATCTGATTTTTGTTACCATAATATAAGTTGTGCCACGTAGTGTAATTTTTATGCTTCAACAGGTGAATGTGTTCAAATTAAATTACGTGATGTAAAATTATGAAGGGTACTGGTCGACCATATATGTATGTAACATCCATTTCCATTTTACATGGTTTTTAAATACTATAATTGTGAAAGAATCAATAATACGTTTGTTTTTATTCTAATTATTAGTTCACATTATTTTAATGTAATGAAACTGCATAACTTACACAACGAATTCTTGAAATCAATGTAAATTGAGTTGCACCATCTTCACAAATGTTTTCATGTGAACAAGTAGATGATAAAACGTCATTGTATTTTGGTCGCATTAATTTATGATACTCGTTTATTTGCAATAATTGTAACACATACTCTCGAATAGTGACTGCAGCATTAACCAATAACATGATCGAGTGACGATTTAATACGGGTACTAAAGCCGGGTTGCATTTCTTATTGATACGAGACATACGTTGGCAAATAAACAGACGAAAACTATAGGCAAATTGTAAAGAAATAATCGTTGGACAATATTTGTGACCGAAATTAAAATCTGTGGTTACGGGGTCTATTCACTCAATAGGATCATCCATTCTACTTGAGTACATCGTGTCTTCTATTGAAAACACGATTATTAAGTAGATTTATATCCACTGATTAAATTAGGATGCCCATGTCAAAGTTCACGGTAAAGTATGACGTCAGACATCAAATTTACTGTATTTTGGAAATATGATAATCAACTTGATAAAATTAATTAATACACTAGTTGGGTTCAGAAACTTCAAAACGTTATGACAAGTCACAATCACACCATGATCAGTGATAAAAACGAAGAAACAATTATTTAAAAATTAATAGAAAATGATTTTACAACATTTACGCCATCAAGCTATGTACCTTGTACATCATATAGATACACATATTGTAAGTAGATTGTCTACTTTAATTTTCCTGGAATTTGGACTACTATTTACATACATCTTTGAATATCTAGTAGATAGACCCAGTGAAAGGACGAGCTACCTGTACCCAGGGTTCGGAATTTTATAAATCATCCTGGGACATCATTTCAGAATTTCCTTGTCGAATATTTATCCCAGCAGGGAGGGTCAACGATTTCAACAATACGTGTTGGAAAAAAAGGTCAACGATTTTCAAAATCTCTGTTGATAAAAATAGTTTCATTACCACACGAACGTCCAATCCCTTCAAAATTAGGTCAGTCAATCTGAAAATCCCTGATTGAATAACGAATTTCCCTGAAACATGCCAACAAATGTGATAATCCCTGAAAAAACAGGTGAACGATTTAAAAAATCTGTCGTCGTAAAAATAAATCCCTCCCCTTTTGAACTGGGTGGCTGCTGGTCTGGTTAATTGCATAACATTAAACCCAAGTTTACTTATATATAAATTCTTGAATGCTAAGCCTGTAAAAATTGAAGCGGAACATCTTGCATTGCTCAACCCTGTGCATTTTTCAATGGGCTGCAACTACATTGGGCTGCAAAATTGACGTTCATACATAATATGTAAATATTGCAAATAGAAAAATTGTGTTTAAAATAATTGAATAATAATTTTAAAAACAATTAAGTCCAAAATCTTCGAAAATAAAACAAAACAACTTTGATAATGCATTAATACATTGCAGTACTAATGCAAGATTGTACACTCAATTATTTGCCAAAGGGTTTGTTTTATCTTTTTTTAACAACAAAATAAATTTCAATTAGCTCTCATATAATCGTGGTCGGATATATTCCCTCCGGAGACAACCCTTCTGACATAATCCCTCCGTAGATAATCCCTCCAAAAATGGAGATACAGTAATCCCTCTGTTTGAAACAACAGAAGCATTTTTCCATGGTAACGCTATATGTAGTCAATAAATAAAATCAACGCTGGATTAATACATTTAGTTAGATTATAAACTACAGTGGTGAATGTGGTGATCGCAAATAGCAGAAGCATTTATTTAGGTTCAGGGGTCAGGTTTAGAGTCAGGTTTACATTTCGGGAGTAATCAAACGGGAAAGGAAATTAAAACATTTGCAATTTACAGCGATTTATTTGTACATAATATGCTATCAAGATCACAAACAATTAATTTTAAAGTAATCGTATTAAAAACATTGAAACATGATTGATGAGTCAGTGAATCGTAGAACTCTCACTCCTGAAGAAAGTCGTGAAGTCAATGCTAAATAGCTTCGAGGAATTACGAATGGTTCGTCTCATTTTGAAACAGAGCAAGTAGGAAAAGCAACGTTTTCGAATATAATCGGGAGCAGGTGGAAGGTTACTACGGACTGACCGAGTCTCATTCATTTTGAACTATAGAGCATTGCAGTTTATTGTAATGGTGTCAATGTAATTGGTGAAATAAGAATACCCGTAGTTTCTTATTGTTTTTGTTATGATTTGGGTGCAACGAATTAGGAATTTTCTGAAATATTCTGAATTATCCCTACAACATTAATGCTATATTAAAAAATCCGTGCACTGCACTGATTTGAGCAAACTTCGTTTGCATGTGCAGGAAAGTGAAACTTGTATAATAAGATTTATACTAAGGCAGGAAAATAGATTTGGGTTGTTATCGTTAATGGTAGTATGTCAATCCGGTGGAAATATACAGCAAATGCAAGAATTTTTTGATAATAGTATCCAGAAAATAATTTTTTGATGTCAAACGTTTGACCCCAGGTCACTGAATTTATCAAAAGGCACAACTAGATTGTATGGTCGATATTTTGGTAAAGGTCACATGTCCGTACGTCAATCCGTTGTAAAGATATGGCTACCACAAGATTTTGTAGTGACGGACGGACGGACGGACGGACGGACGGACGGACGGAATACACTCGTGCATAAGAAAGTTTCACTTTCTAAAAACAATAATTTACTAGAATACGTCTTTCCCAAAAAAGTTACTTGGTGTTTTACAGAACCTATACACATAATAGAATAAAATAGAATCATAAATAACTGAAAAAGAGCCAAAAGATCCACGGATAGCCAACAGTGTCATTTTTATGTTTTTATTTGAAAGCACTTTTACAAAAAATTAATTGCGAATCCCGCAAACAAAAATCAGTGAATCAGAAAGCTGATGACAGTAATCATGATTTATTATTGTCATTTTCCATATAATTTATCATTATCATGAAAGATGAAGCAGGTCCATGCCTTTGGCAACCTGTTTGTTGACCTTTGTTTGACGATCTCAAAAAATTCCGAATCCACTAAACAGTTGCTCGACACCACTCCCGCTCCTTTGAGGTTTGGCCCTTGCAGCTTTATTTCGCAACTTGTTTTGTCTATCCCTCTCAGTTTTTATCATACCGGTTTGAGCTAATTTGATCAGTTCTGCATTGTCCTGGGTGAAGACCTTCACTTTTGCATAGCTTTTCATCCTCTCCTCGAAAGTGGAATGGGTCTCCATGTTTCTTCGTGTTCCTTCAATTTCGATATTGTAGTCATCATAGTAGTCATCCGGGAAAAAGCCGTCGGGATCAGTTCTATCGATCATATTTTCTTCAATTTCTGATCCTGATATAGAAGGAAAACTCAATATTATTAAATCTTTTATATTTTTGACTTAAAAATGCTATGCGTGCGA
This sequence comes from Allacma fusca, assembly GCA_947179485.1. NCBI lineage: Eukaryota > Metazoa > Arthropoda > Collembola > Symphypleona > Sminthuridae > Allacma > Allacma fusca. Next base: position 4,294,691 of record OX359249.1, read on the forward strand.
CCGCATATACAGGTAGATACACATAAACAATGAGTACAAGCGTACTGCTGTGATTATACCACGGACGCCAAGTAGGCCTCGGAGTGGGCGGATCTGCCGACTTCCTGTAGCCCAACGCACGATCCGCTTCTGGTGCAAGGGATCCCAAAAGATATTTTAGAAAATCAGAAACTAATAAATTATTATTTCAACTTTCAACACCAAATCTTATCCAGAGGAAATTTCATTAAAGAGTTCCACACATAAAGGAACTCACAAATACTAGAAGTACAGTAATACAAATTACTACAGTAAAATCTCGTGACACTCGACCCACTCTGCCTACAGAAAAATTATTATTATTATTGCTCTTCCTATAACGACGAACAGAGATTCTCCCGGAAGTATATAAAGACCAGAGATCAACCCATTTTGGTTTTTAAAGGAGAGTGTAAAATTAAATCTCCCAATCAAAAATCCCTGACAATTTCCAAGTTAATAATATTTTAATTCAAAGAGCAATGATGTCTACAATGCTAATAACTTCGAAAATCTACATTCGATTCTTTGGAATGAATTCAAGCTATTAGCAAATAGCTTGAATTGATGCAAATAATCAATACAAATCTTGGACTCTTTAATCCAGTGAATTTGGGAGAAAGTAAAAAAAATATATGTTACCTAATTAACTGTGCGTGACTTGAGGTTTTTAGTGGTAATTGAAGCAACATTCCATGCGGGGACTTGTGACCTTCAAGTATGTTTTTATTACAGATTTCGTCCCTACTTGACAGGAACGTAACTTTCAATTTATTATTACTGTATTAGTTAAAAGGAATAATTCACGTTATCATTTCCTCTTAATTATTTTCATTAATTATATTTTCTCAGATTGCGTTTTGAAATTTCGTAATAGTAATTGATCCGCCCATGTTTAGAAAATTTTTCTGCATGATTAACAATGGGGAGTTTAAAATATTCAAAATGCCTTTTTGTGTATTTAAACTAAATCGTGTAAAGTATTATGGGGAACCAAATATGTGACGCAAACGTCCCTTATAAGGACAAATTTCTAGTAAGCTGGTCCCATATAACTAGGGGCATCATGTCCATTGAAAAACCCCTCAAGTTCTTGCCCCGCTCAACGTATCTGTAAAATGTCCAAAGTGTCTGCCCAAATTTTGGGCGCTTTCGAAAATACCCTGTTTTTGGGTTGTCATTCTTGAGTGCCGTCAGTCGAGGCCTTCAGTTGTACTTTTACCCTTAAAATTACCAGAATGTGCCCTAAATGCCGAATTTCCCTTTAAAAAGTTACCAAAATGCCTCATTATACTCTTCTTGCTCTGAAATGAAAATGCCCATGGGCATTTTGGACGAGTAAGTTGCCCAAAATTCCGGCCATTTTCAAATTGCCATGCATCTCTAACTGTGTTTAGAGTGTGGTAAGATTTGACACAAGCACGTCTATAAAGGAACCTGTACCATTATGCCGAGATTTTACTGCAGTTTTAATACCCAGAGAATAATTTTTGCTTACCACTTCCTTCTAGAAACGATGGGCTTGCTGAGCATCCAACCAGCGCCGTGCTGAGGGCTACCAAAATCCAAAGAAGTCCTTGCATTTTTCCTGAACAGTATGTTCCAAAGTACGCACTATCATATAAATTTACTGTAGAGGACACGTTTACTACTGCTGACTAATATTTCCATCTGTATGAAAAACTTGAAACTTTCATAGAAATTAACGTACTTAAATCGGTAGATAATTCTACACGCGTAATTAAAAATCTCTACTACATGCTCAGTGGACTAGTAAGTCATTTATTTGAAGGTGATCGTTAAAAATTTCAATAGAAAATGACGGAACCTGATGGTTTGATTTACTTTAAAAACATTGCCTCTCCCCTCTGTCCCTTCTCTATCGAATCATTGCATTGTAGCCATTATTGTGACTGGGACAGAAAAAAAATCAGCGTTACGGTGCAAATTGTAGCTACAATGCCTACAATGAAATTTCTGCATAAGGGTGCCCCTAAAAGCTCCAACATTGGTTCAAAAAATGGTATGCTCTGAAAAGGAGACAAATAAATATTACGTTGTAGTAATTACTGTAAATATCAATGTGTTCGCGTTTTCGTGCTCCTCTGTAGAGAAAGTTCTCCTATAAGGAGCTGAATATTACTGTAGTAATAAAATAGTATAAACAGATACAGTAGACTCTGTCCATAAATACTCCCCGTAGCATACGTTTCCTCGTAAAAGCACATTGTTAACATCTGAATCGACTGTAGTCGTTTAAATAACACCGTTACAGTAACTTATCGTGGTACTCCTTGAGTTTTTGTTTTGAGGGACATGTGCCATTAAAGGGGCATACTATTCGCATAATCTTTTGTGGTTAATTGCCATATAAAGGCAGCTGAACATAAAAACTGATCCGCTGTAAATGGATTCTCTCGAACTACTGAAAAATTCATAGTAATTAAATTTTTGGGGTGCAATGCTTTCGGCATGTGTGGTTTTATTGATTTCCGGTAGTTATTTAGAACAATGCATATGAATTTAAAAATATTTTAAAAACAACAAGAATAAGATGCTGTGACCTTTGATCGTTTTTGTACTTTTTATAATCAAATAATATCTGATTCACTCCCTTGTTTGCCTTGTTTTCCTTTGCATGGAAATGTACTAAAGGGGGTCTCACGTCTCACAGTCATGTTCCGTAAGGTAAAAAGTCTACCTCCGTAAATTTTACCATTCGTATCCGTAGATACCATTCACACTCACAATCAGTCACCTCTTCTTCCATAACATTCTCCTCTTCCGTAGAAACGTTGCGTACGGAAGCAAATTGGAACGATGATTTCCGGTTTCAGCTTTTGGAGCGTACGGACGAAAATTCAATGCTTGGCGCGCAGTCAAGGCTAGAGAGAAATCAATATGCGCTTTGTGTTTGCAGCTTTGGTTTATTGTCTCAGTAAGGCTCTGGGTTTCAATAAAATAATTAATAATTGCAGTCCTTGTCCTTGTGATAATATACGTTGTTTGCAGCAATTGCATTGAAGTGTCAAGGGTGTTCATGGTATATACATACTTACAGGACCAATCCCAAACCAATCATGTTAATGAAGCACATCCGAAGCTTTTGAAACATATTGGAATAATTCGGTTGTAAACCAAAAATCATACGCTTTCAAAGTCCCCCACAAAGAAATCTCATAAGTAATTGAATGTTTTTACTGTAGTTCTTATAGTATCTAGTATAAATATTTTAACACTATACTCTGTTAAATCTGTAATTCCGGGACAATTTGGGATCAGAGCTTTATAGTGACATTTATTGTTTAAAAACACTAGTGCCTTTTTATGGGGGAAATACATTTTGGGTTACATTTCACTCTCTCGATGTTATTAAAATCTGTTCACCCATTCATATTTTTAGACGAGGTTCTGCAATGTGAAGTGTACTGTATCTGCTATATCTGTGGGTTTACTTACAGGCTTACTTCAAGCCAGCTCGGACGAACGTTTGGGATTGGGACACCAAATGCGTATTTCCTGGGCTTAACCTTGTCCAATTTAAACATCTGCAACTGTTTCAAAACAAGAAAGGGGTTTTATAACAACCTGCTAGCACATGTGTGGAGCAGCTGTCAAAAAACTCCCCATGTATAAGCAAAGCAACTTTCAGACTGGGACCAGGGGTCGGATTTTTGTGGGAAGACAGGAAGATTCTTCCCAGGGAAAAAATATTTCTGGCAGGGAAAATCTCAAAGGGAAGAGATTTATTTTAACGAACAGGGATTTTTAAAATCATTGACCTTTTTTGGCAGGGATTTTCAAAGTTAGCCTAATTTGGCAGAGATTTCACGATTTTTCAGCAGGGATTTTTGAAATCGTTGATGACCTTCCAGCAGGGAGATAATATTCAGCAGGGAAATTCAGAAATGAACTTCCAGGGAGATTTACAAAAATCCGACCCCTGTTGGGACCTTCGCGAAATATCCCATGAAATTATTCTCATACTAACTTTCAAATATCTACTGGAAACAATTTAGTTTGGTAATAAACCTTGTTTACAAAATTACAAATGACTAAAAATCCCAACTTTTCTAGAAGTGTTTTACACCTGAGGCTCGAAATATTGACCGTCGTCCATGAAATTAAGTTTCATTAAATCTGTAAGAACAAAATGGGGGTGGGGTGGGGCAGATTATATTCCAAGCACATGATATTGCCAAAGGGGAATATCATGTGCTACGAATAATGTTCATAAATTTTTCTCGGTCATAAAATTCTCTTGCTAATGGGCGAGTTTCACTAAAATAATTCATTGACTTCAGACGAAATAATTAAAGAAGTTAGTATAGGAAACCCATTACTATATTTTGTAAACACATTTATCTCTAGTACTGTGTCGTTGGCAAGCATTATATATTTGGTTGCCAGTAGTAGTAAAGTTTATTTGCCTGTCTCCCTTCTAAACAAACTACCTGAAAATTTTCTCAAATGATTCTAACTTAAAAAATTAAACAAATGCACACCTGAAGGAGCTGATTAGCGACGTCAACAACAATCCAAACCAGGACGATAACAATTTCCGGCTCAAACATCACATTAATATGAACATCGTACTGTCCTGCCGGATATGCCGAAATGTTAAAAGAAGTGAGGAGACAAATTGCTGGAAAGAAATACTACAATTTGACGCTAACATTAAAAAAACTTCATTAACTCTAAACTATAAACTTTACAATTAGACAGATCAGTAATGACAATATTGACAATTATTAAATTAAAAATAAGTTTGTATCAACATGCCCCAATTTTGTGAAAACCGATACTCAATGAAAACATTCATTATTGAAGCCACGTATCCGAAAAATTACATGCGGTTGAAAAAGAAACAACTTACTGAACAGAAACCTTGAGAGCAACCCAAGGAAAAAATGATGACCTTCGAAAAAAATGGTGACCTTCCGTGGCATCATTGCGAATCGTCTGAAAGGAGCTGATTGTGAGCCAATAGACACAAGATACAATAGAACGGAAAGTCACCCAATGACCGCATGGAAATTAGCTACTACAGTACAGATATATGCCAAGAATAACCGAAGTAAAGGCCGCCAATTGTGGCCGCCATTAATCCACTAAATAAACCTGAGAAGCCTATCAAGGCCGAGGAAATATGAATGTACATGCACAAAAGTGATCATGGATTATATGAATTTACAACAAGTCCTTAGGATAATACTGGCCAATGAGGCCAAGCTTCTGTTCGTAGGATATTTTGGCCAAAATGTGTAAACAGAGCTGGGCCGTTCTACGGTCTCCACGTCCGGATTTCCCCAATTCGACTAGTAATTGTGAGCTGTGCCCATGGTCCATGCATTTGTTGGAAACGGTACTCCGCTTGAAAATGAAAAAGAAACTTACACCATGCCAAACGTGAATGTTGATGTATCGGAAGGACATGTGAGTTTCCTTGAAAAATCTTGCTAGCACTGTCCCGGTCGGAATAATAATCATCGCAGTGAAACACATGGCTATTCCGTGAGTGATTCTGTATCCCTGAAATATTAAGACCTTACCACATAATAATTTTCTCAAGCAGTGTACTAAATCTCTGATAACGTGATTAACTGTAGGATTAACCTAACGGTGGATCATAAGGTGAACAACATGAAAAACAAGATTTGACAAAGAGCTTCAGGATTGACACTATCTTACCCCATCTACGGGTTAAGGGGGAGAAAGCTATTTTGAGGTACACTGTACCAGCCCTGATAAAAATATTATTTGTTTCACTTTATGTTAATTCTTTACTAAGAATTTCAGTGACTCTGTTAGACACCCGAACTTGTCATGATAATGATGCATTAAAGTTAATTTGTATTTATGTGAAATATTTATTATTATCATTTTTTTTTGAAAGTTTCACTGTTCAAATGACGATATAACATAACTGTGATATAATGTCCCCTCCTTTGCTTTATTGAATTTTATCTCAATCTCAAGCTCATATTGCTCTCTATTCCACCTCACCTTTCCAGAGTAGAAGGCATTCTTCTCTGTTAAGACTTCCTTTCCATTCCAGAATAATTCAAATCCCAATTAAATTCTGTCTATTTAAAGTTTCATTCAAATATGTGAAAGAAACTTGAACGTTCTCACTTGCAAAATATCTACACATATTCCCCCCCCCCCTGCATTTTTGTTTTAAACGATGAAAACAAAAGTAAAACTGACAGGCGGTGGGATTATGCATACTACTTCTGTACATGTAAGGAATAAGTAGAGACCTAATCATTGCAACCTTTACTCCTCTCAAGAGAGGCATCCTTAGGCTGTTTTTATGAACATCATGTTCACCAGGATTCATTTAATGACTGGGATCTCAGTCGTTAATATCTCGTTTCAATGAATTTATCTGTAAGAAAAATTGAAAACTCAAAATTATTTTCAAAATGGTGGATCATTTAAAAATATGGGACTTTTGGCCGATTTTCCAAAATATAAATTTGTTTTTATTTATAAGTTTTTAGTTCCAGGGAGGTTGATGAATATTTCTTGTACTGCTTGAAATTCTTCTTCACACATTTCCCCAGTTTTACTTTGTGCTTTTTTACATGGTTCTCAGACTTTCTCTGTTTCTGTCTGGTTACATCCAGGACGAATTCGGCCTAGAGCACCACAAAATTAGAGTCAAATCACTCCTCAATGCCTATTACTTAATTAGACTACAAAATACATTACAAGTCACAAAATACCGTAAACTGTCTGTATAAGCTCCAAAATTGTAATTTCATATATCTACCAATTAACCTGTTTATCCTTAGGCTCACTTTCTCTTAACTTGCGCTATATATGTATATATCTTATTGTTATTAGGTTCTCTTATTTTTTTCAGATATAAAAACTTAGAAAGGAGAAAGAGCATTAAGGTAAATAGGACTAGTTCCAAATATTTCTGAGATAATAAGTTACATTGATCTTACAAGTGGGTCTTTTGTAGAAAGTATTTAGAGCAATCATAATTAGCACTAACCATTCCTGAAGGGAACGTTTGACTCGGGACGACTGGAGGCAACATCACAACTTTCCCAAAGGAAACATTACTCTCCGTGTTCAAGGAAAATCCAGTGTTAGGAGTACATTTTACTAATTGAGTGTTCCAGGGCTGATTTGGACGTTCGGCATTGCATCTCCAGTCAGCACAATTCATGAATGGTCGACCATGCATTAAATGAAGATTTTGGTGAAGAAGGGAAGAGTCAACCCAATTTAAAAACTGAGCTTGATTATGGTGAATTTGGAAGTTATTTAAATTTTTGGCTAGCAAGCAGGCCCGATAATCATCTCCAGCCATGTTGGGGAGCAACTGAGGCCGACTCTTTGAATTCATTAGAGCTGGAATATTATGAGAATCGGGATTCTCGGGACACTGAAATTGACTTAATTTATTATTGTTGTAATTTTCCTGAACAATATCAATGGCGGAAGAAATCTTCAGCCGGGTCCCCACTAACTCATCCATTAAGCTCGACAAGGGATCACCGTCTGCCCTCAACATAGAAGGGTATTGTTGATGTTCATTGTATTGTGCTAGATCCATTTTATTTGGTGTATCTTCTTCAGATCTCACAGCGAAGTACCTCCGCAGTTCTTGTAAAATATTTAAATTCTTCGGAAGCAGTTCCCAGCAATTCATGTTAGCCATTACGAACCTTGCAGGAGAAATCATAATAAATACAGTTACAAACATAGGGTGTCACAAAATACATTTGCGATCAAAAGTACACACAAGCATATTGACTGAAGCTTTTGCAGATAATTTTCTTGCGGATTTTATAAAAATACAAGGGTTAACCTTTGACCTAGGTCAAGATACCGACAAGGTTTACAACGGTCAAATACGTGGAGCAAGAATACGGCATTTAAGAATGTTAATTTCCTAACCAAAACTGATAAATAAAGAAACACACGATAAAATACACCAGAAAATTCTTTACAATACGAACATCTTTCAATATTTTTCGAGCTTAAAATCAATATTTTAGCCGGTATTTTTATAAGAGACTGAAGGATAAATATGCCTAACAAGTAATAAGGTACCCCTTTAAAAGTCATCATATTGAGACATTGAGAGACATGTCCAATCCTAATAAGAGCTAATATTAGAATAAGTGAAGTGCTATGAATACATGTAGCTTAGTGCACTCTCTTTGTACCAGCACATTTTAAATTCCAACTCTTATAATGGAATGATTACTTTTACAACAGGGAAGTCAGGGAAATGTTAGCGATTTAATCAATTCTTGTAAACGCTAATGTTACCAAACATTTTTGTACCTTCAGGGACAATAATCTTGTAACGGTTTTCATTAGGGCGTTATAGTGAGATCTCAATATGTATTTTTCAGGAGGTAAATTAATAGGGTTAAGAGAAATAGTTTTTGTCCCACAGAGAAAATATGATGTAAAGGGGGTCACTGACATTGGCAGTCCTACTGTAGCTTTTTAAAAGCGATTGTTTATTAGGACTTGAGTTTTGAAAAGTTCTGGTTGAACCAAAATTGGAAAGTTGAATAAACGTGACAGGTATTATTTAGATTTTGTGTTGTAAAACAAACATACTCTAATTGCTTTAACAAGCAGGCGTTATTCCGACTCATGGTGGAGATGCGCTCCTTGAGATTTGTGACGGATTCTTCGATTTCTTCAACACTCTGTCCATTGAACTGCATAGTTTTTATCTTCTCTTGTTTCTCTGCCAAACTTTCTTGCTTAAGTCTGACTTTATGGCTGCAAGTGTTTAAACGAGAATTTTATATTTTTCGTACATGTTTTAAAAAGGCATTTTGAAACGACCATATTGGTTTTAATGAATGTTCTTATCAGCAGATGATTTAGCAATTTTACTATTACATACATTGGGTGTCATGTATTAAGAGTAAACATTATCTGCATTTTAAAAAAAATTGGGTAGTGAGGACAGCACCAAAAATTACTTTAGTTCTTGGATTTTTCCTTTAACAACATCCTGTTCATACTTCCGTCTCTGGCGAAGCTTCCTCACCTCCTCTAACTGTTGAGCCAGAACATCGTTTTCTAGATTCATCTTATCAATTTTTCGAGACAATGACTCACATTTTGGAGGGTAAAAGAATCGAATTAGACGAAGCTGAGCCAGGACCACGGGTCGGTTGCACGCTGGACAGGAAATTCTGCATCTGTATTACAGATAGACATTTTTTTTCGTTAGAATTGAACACATTGAAAATATGGGGGAGGCAGCGACAGTGCACTTGCACTGTCGCTAGAGGCCCCCTTATGAGAACAGTTACAGGAACAACAATAGTTGGACGCAGTCCAGTTTACCACCGTGCATTAGAAGAACCAAATTTTACTTCATGAGGGGTGCTTTATAGAAAGGGTTGTATTTTTTTACGTACGACGCCTGTTCACTGATCATCTTCTTGATACATCCTTTATGAAAAATGTGACCGCATCTAGTTGCAACTGGTTCCGGATTCATATGTTCGGGTTTATCTGGGGCTGAAAAGTGTTCAAATAATCCCAATTATATGATGCATTTTAGGTAAGTGTAAGAGAGGCGACTATATTTGTATAGATTTAAAAACAATCAAGCTCAGGCCCGTTTAACAATACTCTAATTTCACACCCATTGCTAGCATGCAATTTTACTAACTAATCTTGCACTCTTTCAGAGGATTAAAATGGAGAACACCTTTTAGACAACTGCTTATTCATAAATAACCAATGTCCAACTAATGGACATACAAATTTAAAATGTGAGCAAATGTTTAAAAATATTCTTAGGTTAATTTAGAATTGTGGCAGTACCGTAATTTTAATTTGCATCCCTGAAAGAGCCGGTTACTGTCATAGTCAAATACTTTAATTAGCTGCTTTCAGGGGCACCCAAATAAAAGTATTCCTTGCTACATTTAGTACAAGATATTCCTCACTAAGAGGATTCATTACTGAGGGAGGACGATGGGAGACAAAATATTTGATCTAATTTTCACTCTGGTGTAAATATTTCTTGTAATAAGAGCATAGAGTATGAGAGTCAAAATTTGGTTCCTTTAAAGGCTTCCCTACATTACAGATATTTAAAATTACACACACAATTTGTGAGTGTAATTTTACACTGTAGCACTGTATTAAATTTCCTAACTAAACTTTTAAAATGGCCACTTACGCTTGGAAGAAGGCTTCGGAGCTCTCCTAAGACTGTTCAATTTGTGTATCGGCTGGTTTAATGGCTCAAGGGGTTTATGGCAAATCCTGCATCCCATACAATGATAAGCCATTATGAGGGAAATCTTTAATTTTATGTTTAAAGGGTTTGAAGAAAGTAGCTAATCGAATTATGCTCATTAGAGGGGAAAAGGTAGACAAACTAATGAGGGAATTAATGTTAACAAAATGTTAGTGGATCTAAGATTAGCTACAACTTACGACTGGCTCAAGTATCTAATTATCAAGAAGAATTTTTTTTTGGAAATCACATGCCATTTTTTTTGAGGATTTGTCAAAAAACTTTAAAGTTCCAAATGTAATTTTAGGAATTATCAGTCCATTTATTTTTTTATTCCTACTTCGAATGATATAACTTTTTGAATTTAGTCAGACGAATCGTTTTCACTTTTAAGAATTATTTGGACACTCATGAAAAAAGACCCAAATTCATGAAAAAATCATAAATCGTCCGATCAAAGTCTCGGCCCAGATACTACTTGCAATTTGCAGCACCATAATGTTTTCATTCACTATTCCACAGGGGAATTGGGAAATTCCAATGTAGCTTAATAACTTCTGAAGTGCTATATATATATATATATATATATACACCAAGCTGATTATAGTTTATTTCAACTTCATATGACTACACCTACTCGGCCATGTACTCATTTTGCCGAAATTCCCATTTTCTCAAAAGATATTACGTTTTTAGTGAATCAAGTCGAAAAAATTCAAAGTCCAACTTTGGTACCAAGTAGTTTACACCAAGCTGATTATAGTTTATTTCAACTTCATATGACTACACCTACTCGGCCATGTACTCATTTTGCCGAAATTCCCATTTTCTCAAAAGATATTACGTGACGTGGGTGCTAGTGTGGGTGCTGGATATGTGGGTTCTAAGTCCATTCTAATAAGACATTTCCGTTTTCAAAAGTCCGTGAACTACAAAAAAAAATTAGCTTTGAATTCAAACAGGTATTTGAAGTTACATTCGATTTGAACATTAAAGTTATCCTCGAGTTTCTTATGGGATCTAACATGAAAAATTAAGGTTCGAACTTTCGTTCTTCAGACCAAAATGTTTGATTCCAACAAAAACAGTTCAGCATTACTGTGGCCTGTCTACCGCTGGTGTTTATTGGGGGCCACGGCGTGTTAAAATCTTAAGTTACTATTTCAATTGTTACGTATTGTGCAAGTTCACCTGTGAAGGATTATAATGATTACGACTGAAATAAAAGTCATAGGCTGGTACATGTTCCTTGAAATCTGACGGGTTCTTTGGAAGTTATTAAGCTGCATACTTTATGCTCATCAATTGGTTGACCGGGTTTAGAAGTCTTTGGGGGCTGAAATGAATTTGGGACCTTTTTCATTGTTACAGAATTTGGCCGATGGATTTTTGAGCTCAAAGTCTTTGGCCGTTGGGTAATCCATAAAAATTTTCTGGACAAAACAGAGACAAATGGATGGATCGGCCGATATTTTGACGCTCATCATTTAAATTCCAAATAAAGATGGCAAGATATTAGTTGTTCCAAAATTTTTATTATTCTAGAAGTCAATTGAGTGCTTTTAAGAACTACCATATATGTACATTATGCACACAAAAGCATCTCTCTCTGAGATTTGTGGTTTTAATTTTGTTATCTACGGAAAGACGACGGAGTCAAACTCAAGGCATCAAAGGTGTCCACCTATCCTATTTATAGGCCTATATATAGGATAAAAATAGGCAGGATGCAAAATCCAAGTAATTATAGGTAGTAAAATAGGGTGCAGTAATTACCGCTAAAATTAATCCTATATTATATGTAGGAGCTGCAAGAGTTCACTTTTTATTTAGGAACAAGGTAGGCAGTTTGCGAAGGTAAAAATAGGCATATTTGATCATCTATTGACAAATTTGTCAAGCAATTATTTGATTTAACCTTAAAATAAATCTCAAAAATATTCTTCAAATACGTGAAATTTTAGTAGTTCGATTTTTTTCATGTTTTACGATTGCACGTACATACATAGATGATTTTTAGTTGAAACAATAAGCCTTTATAGGCTAAAAATAGGCCTTTATAGGCTAAAAATAGGCCTTTATAGGCTAAAATATAGGCAGAAATATTACAGTAGTATATATGTAGGCAAATAGGTAGGGAATTTATTTGTGATAAATAATATAGGTTAATATGTAGGGAAGGCAAAGCTGAAAAAAATATGTAGTATTTTAGGTAGGCTGAACCTTTTGGACACCTTTGCAAGGCATACCTTACAAAAGATTTCGGCACTAAATCTGTAATACTCGTCTAATCATTTTCAGAACTTAATTAACCAAAACTATTCATGACAAAATTATAATATACTTTGCGTGATTTATTTATGCATTGCATTATGCATATTGTACAAACATTCAATAATTAATTGTGACAATTTATTAGGTTAAACGCTTACCACTTCTACTGTCTTTACCATTTTTAGTACCTGCATGCTTAGTTTGGTGTCCTGGAAAAATATTTCAACACCATTATCTCAGACCTTTGACTCAGATAATTGAAATTAAAATGGATGGTAGCCCAATGATTGTCCCTTGCATTCTGGCCTTGGTCAAGTGGAGTGTGTTGGCTCAAGCTCTACAAGATCCGCAACCCCCAACGTGGTTTGCAGACAAGGATGACCCTGTCTATAAATTGTAGGTTATCTGGTTTCATCCTTACATCATCAGTACGTAAAGAAATGTTGGAACTTTTGCAGTTGAAAAATCTGAGGAAGGGCGTAATAATTTTGGGGTATGATTCTCAAGGGTAATTCAATAATAACACATTTCAGGGAACGTCCAAAATATGTGAGAGACATGAATAAATCAATCGAGTCCGATTACTACAGATGTGTTCATGCGGACGTGTTTAGGCTCAAGTTTGGGAAGGAAGTTGGAAAACGCGATGTCAAATCCGTAGCAGTTCCAATACTCTGGCCGGAGTTCACTGTATCGGCCAAAATCGTTATTACTTCTATAGGAAGTTTCTTGCCCAATATGACTAAAGTATGGCCGGAAATTATTATGCCATTTTTGTTTACCCTGATGAGCGTAGCATGTGCCATTCTATTAATCCTTCCGATTCTGCTAATGGGCGGAATCTGTTGGGCTCTTATATACAATCTAAGATTCATCGGACACAGGAAAATCCGTCTGGCCATCAGATCTCTGTTAATTAAGAAAGAAAACTGGCGTCGGTGGTACTACGAGCACTGCTTTCCGCCCCAGCATCTTCGGAAATTCCGTGAGAGAGATCGATATCAAATGCCGGAGGTTTTTCAACATCCAGACCTCACCAGTGACGATGAGCCGGAGGAACTCCAACGTCTTCATATACTTCGACAGAAAACCACCATGTGGACGAAAAAAGAAATTGAAATGTTGGGTTTCGATCCGGATAATATCGCTATGGAGAAAATATACGGCGACCTTTTGGGAACTCCTGACGAACTCGCACCGGAAGTTCGGGACTATATCAAAGACAAGAAAGTTGTTTCTGACGACGTCGACAACGCGAGTATAACTTCGGATGAGTGGGTTCAGGCCTTGCGCTCTCGGGTCGAAGAAATTCAAGAACAAAGCAATGATAGTATGCTGAGAAGTTTTTGGAGCAGGATCAATACTGACGCATCCCAACTCTTCAACACGCCCGTCTTCAAATCACGGAAAGACTCAAAGATGTCGAAAGGCAGCTCAGGAAGCAGCGATCAATCAGATGATTTGTCAAGACAAAAGATTGTTACAAATAAAATAGTTAGTAAGCCTAAAACGAATGATAAACCGCCTGGGCGTCCATCTATCAAAGTATCGCGGTTAACTGGGAGAAAGCGAAATGAGAGGAACCTTAGTGTGAGGGACATATCTGCACAACCAATGCCCTCAGCTCCAAAGTTTTGGGTGTCAAAGAAAGCCACGCCTGTTAAAAAATTCAGCCAAACTCCGTCTACCCTTGGACGTCTCAATCCAACATATGCAGGTCCAGTTCTAACCAGAGTTCCAAGTCCAGTCAAACTAAATCCGTCTAAAATACTTTCAGATTCAAATTCACCCACGCAGGGAAAAGTAGACACCGAAGAACCTAAGCAGAGACCCCCAATAAAACATAAACATTGGCATGAACTAATGAGACTGAAGCCACATGCTCCTGTGGAAACCAAGCCCGAGGAAGGATCGAAACCTAAAACTGACGCAAGACTTGCCAGTGGCGTAGACAACAATGCTTCAAATCGACAGGTCCGATCTTCTGTACCAAATCCAAATCAACAAGTCCAAACTTCCACACCAAATGATCCAAACTCTCAAGTCCAATCCCCTGCAGCAACTGGAGACCCTGACTTTAATTCTAAAGACGAAAAAAAGAATTCCTTTCCTAAAACCGATCCAAACCAATCGCGAAAAGATGAGAATCGAACTTCTGGACCAAAAGAGGATCACAAAAGAGATGTCGTCGACAATACAATCTTCACACCAAAACATGATCCAGTCTTGAGGCAAGATCAAGACAACAGAAAATCGCAACCACAAGATGGCGTTAATCCAAAACGGGATGATGATAAGATGCAACCACGTGAGGCTCCAGAACAGCCGCAACACAGGAACACTTATGTCCCCAAAGATGGCCCAAATTCCAGTCAAAATCCGAATTTAACTCTACCGAGATCTCCTCTTTTGTACAGAGCTGGAAAAAAATTGTCAGAAGGACCACGAAGTCCAAACATCGAAAAGATGTAGACGTCAATGGAATACATTTCTTGGGTCATATTTACTACTCACTGACGGACCATACAGTAGCATAGTAAAGTAGGATACGATAAACTTTTTATTTTTTTTAACGAATTTAATTCATATTCCTGCATTTTTTTATTTTTACTTTTTTTAAATGCAAGTACATGTCTAGAAAATTGCCTATCTAGGATTTGAGATATGTTTTATAGAGTATGTAAACACGTACTCCCTGAAGAATCTGAAATTGGGTGGGTTGTTATACGACAAGTTTTGTTGCAGGGAGAACAATCATCGGTGGGTCGACTGTACCAGGAGCATAAATAATTAAGTCTGTTCCGTAACTCAATGTATTATTTGTCTTTGCATTTCTTTATTTTCAATGATCATTCTTCAAAAAACACATATGATTACACAAACTCAAAACTTTGATTACCTATCATGCAGGGCTGTATTACAGTACATACTGCAACGTTATACAACACACCTGTAACAATACCTGTAATTACTGGTACTTATACCTATTTCTACCTATTACAAGATTGCAACAAAACATCCGTGTGACTGAGGATACATCTCATCGAGATACTCCCGGGCTTCTGGGGTCAACTGTAATAACAATTCATTTGTTAAACCAAAGTATTCGGAAATATGTTATATGTACATATATAGCATGAAAATGTTTGTCAATGTACCTTTTTGAAATGGGAAACAATCAATGTTCGTAAGTTTTTCACATGGGAAAACCCCCAATACGCACTGACATCCGTTAGACTCGTTCCAATACCCCGAAGCGACAGGTATTTCAAATCTGCAAAAAGCACATATTATTACAATCGAAAATATTACCCTTACCCGTAAAATTAGAGGATGTGTAGCTTTATACAGAATACAGAGCATACTCCCTCCATACAAGAGCACCCCAAACACAAGTCACTTTGTTCTTATGACATCTTCTCACAAAGAGAAAAATAATAAAATTGACACAAAATAGGATAGTGTTAAATGAGAATTCTTGAATGAAGTTCTTCCAAATATTTATGTTCCAGTAGAGCAAATTTTCTTATAAGAGGGTCCGTTAACAGAGCGCCACTGTATATCCTCTTTTAAAAATTATCATTTATTGCAAACAGGAAAGTCTCCAAAGAGATAAAAAAAAACTATTATTAGGGTATCCATCAGAACGAGGCTTCCTCTTGTATCCTTTTGTAATTTTAAAAGTTAGCATCGTCACAAAGATGGGAATGTCTTAAAATAATTTTGTGCCTCCAAACTCCAGACCAATGTTATTTTAAAAGGGGGTCTAATATTATTATTAGAGAGATATTGTACTATGTACAGGCAACTCTCGCTATATCCAAGGCGCCTATAGCGTAAATTTTTCAACACTTATTTGCAATTCCCCAACCCAAATAAACAATGCTTAAAAGGGTGTTAGTTTTTTAGCAGTAAAAATTATTATAGCCGCTGTCCCCAACCTATCCAATTGCCGACATTTTACTGTATTAAAAGGAAGTTGTGGGTCCATATTTCTAGAAGCAACTAACGTTTCAAATGCTGAAATCTCTGCCCTTGAATTTCATTCGGTTCAAGCCTGTAAATCCGGGTAGTTCTCATTCGGTAGCAGACACTATGGGGCAAGCCAGTGATGCCAGTATCAGTGAGAGTTTCCATATTTGCAAATATAATTAATTTCTTCAACCTCTGCATGCACTTGATAATCATCTGGATGTCCTCATCGTCAATGAAGGCTGAAGACGTGGTTTTAAATAAATCTTCGAAATAATTCTCGTAGGGTCCATCAATGATTTCCAAATTGGTGACATTAGAAAACAAGAACGCAAGTTGCTTGATATTGAAAGAGGTGAAATTAGGCCTGTAGGGTCCATTAGTAAAAATACAGACATCCACTGTCTTTCTAAACCCCCGGCCCTCTATTTCCCTCGGAATTAAATCACACACTTCCTTCACATCATCATGGAAAATTCCGACGAGCAAGTCCGTCATATGTTTTTGGAACATTGGGGCTTTGAGTAAATTGCTGCCCAAAGTTCTGGCGTCAAAGCTACACTCGGCACTGTGACTACTTGTGACAGAGTTACTACTACTGACGTGGTCACTGACACAGATCCCAAATTCATAGGCACACTCGGACGGAACAGCCTCACTCAGACTAGTTAACAAATGAGCGGACTCAGGCTTGAAGGAAATCAAACCAATCCCTAGTACTTTGAGATGGCCACATTTGGCAATTAAAGGAAGCAAAATATTCTCAAAACTTCGGCTAAGCCAGATGTACTTAAATTTCAACACTAGTTCCTCCAAGGCCAAAGGAGGGCTCGACGGGGTGGCCCAATCCCGGAAGCATTTGAGGAACTCATTAAAGTACTCAATATGGTCTGTGTCCATCATGTCAATATAAAGTTTCCTCAGAGACTGAGCATTGAGAATGAACATGATGTTAATATGTCGCTCAAACTCAAATGCATCCTTCACACTCACTAACTTCTGCTGAGGATCCAATTTCAAATGGATCTCCTCCACATCCACTGTTGTCACTGTTAAGATCTTTATCAGATCCGTAGTATTCTTCCCTGAGTCGGGTTTAAAGATTTTCAAGCATTTTAAGTCTTCTAATAAAATATCCTTTTTTACGAAATTCGTCTCAATTGGACCATCCGGCTTGCTCCCGGAATTCCACAAGGCTAAGGAACTCATCACGACGGATGACTCCGAGTCCGTGTAGATGGTTTTTTTGTCATAAAAAACTTGGAGGTTAATAAATTGTCGCATTATTTTTAGTAATGAGGTCCAACTGATCTCACATTTGATCATCTGGAGCTCCAGAATGCTCTTCACTGCTATTTGGAAGTCTCGGGATGCGAGGAGCACTTTCACTTGACTTTCTTTCATATTCATCAGTCTGAGGGTGGTCCAAAGGGAGAACTTGGAGACCGAATTTTTTAAGTACTTGATACATTTTTCGACTGCCCCATCCTTAAACAATGAGCCTGCAATTTCTCCGTGGATTGCCACGCAGGAGGCTTGCTTCAGAATCGGGTTTACAATTGATCTCCATTTCCGACAAACCAAACGACAACATTTCAAGTCGTTCACGCCCAGGAAGGAGAAGCAGATCACAAATGCTTTGGCCTATAATACACATTTACTTAAATCAGTATTTTATTCCATCAACAATAAATAATAGTGAATGAATGAAAATCATTTATTCTCGATTTATCGGGATGACTTGGGAAGGAAAACGATTCAATAATAAAAAATTATTCTTATTGATATTATCATTTTGTCACATCTTATAACCCAATAATGTTTTTGTGATGCTAATATAAAGTTTGGTTCCTAACAGGAGGAAATTCTTGGAGGATTTCTTTTAAAAGTTATGGCTGTGTATTGAATCTTGAATCCATACAAGCTTTTCTACAGGTAATGTTTTCTAGGTATAATATTTGAAAATTGTTTTTACAGTCGATATTTTCTAACAGTTTTTTTACGGATTCATTTTGATTTTTGCATAATTAGGTTTTTTACGAGTAAATTTTGAACAAGTTTTAACAGGTAAGATTGTATAGGTGCTTTACCATAACACCGTTACGCCTTCAATATCTAATGCATTTATTTAACAACACAGAAATAAAGTGAAACCTCTAAAATGTCTCCATTCTTGGAATCCACAGGAATTACTACATCTGTGGCCGTGCCCACTGATATACTTGGATCATCCCGTTTAATAGGCCAGAAGCTATGGAAAATAGAGAACTGTCCAACCCCAGGGGGCGCTTGGTCTTCTTCCACTCCTACTACATCCAGAAGGTCCGGATCTATTCTTCTGAGCAAACTGTGGGCATTGCAATATATGGAAAAATAAAAGTTAGGAATCTCCGTCAATCCTGATTAAAATACTTATTTTGAGGCTTTGTAAGACTAACGGCAATAATTTCTCAGAAAGTATCTATAGTTCTCCAAGGACAATACTCATGGAGTTTCGCACAGTAATTTAATTACCAAACCTGTTTAGTTTCCGGAACATTGTCATTTAATTGTCGTACAGCAAGCAACGTTTAGTTCCATGGGTAGGCCGATTTTCTGTCAAGCACGAAAACAATAGGAACTGCTGCTTTTGGCGGAGGCTTACAATAAATTGCTCACAGTACTTGGGCTTCTCTCCGGATCAGCCACTAAACTTATTATTGCCAACTCCATCGTACAACTGTAACTCGTCGTCCTCAATAAGGAACTATCACTCAGAAACTCGGAAATCTTCAATAACGTAATTCAAAGGTATTAAATAAAAAAAAGTTGCTAGCACATGTGTTCATGTCTAAAAGAAGTTAAGGAATAATGGATTCAGGATTATGTGCATTTTATTTATCAGACATTGACAAAGTCAGAAACGTTTTTGATTCTGGGCCTCAAATGAAATGTGTTGGTGTTGCCCCTATGTATTTCTTGTTTCTGGCATTATTTATGACTTCGTAACTACCATTATTGGTTTGATGTTAATGGTGTTTAGTGGTCAATTACTTGGTAACGTGTGACAGTGACAGGTAGATAAGGTAGCTTATAGCATACATTATTTTTAAATAATGGTTTTATTTGGTCATAGCAATTAGTAATTCGCTATGGTCAGTAGTCTATTTAGTACCCGCATTTTTCAGCTTCAGTAAGTCAGCATTCACTTCAAATTATGAATATTGGGAAATTTGTGAATTGTGGTTTTGTGACATTGTGAATTGTGACTGTGAGTTTAACTTTAATTGCTAGGAGTAATAAGATATGAATTTATTATTGTTGTACTTAAATTATTGCAATGAGAGAGCAGAATCTGTACTTTAGCTTGATGATTCGAATATGATTAAAAAGGCTAAAAACAATATTGAATACAAATTATTTGGAATAATTATTTTGTTATTTAATTATTCAGAACTGTGTCACACTACTGCTAATCCTCGACTTCTGTTGTGATGATGACGGTTGACTTGGTGACAATTTTGGCAAAAGGAATGTCAATATTGTCGAATGTCGATCATTAAAGGTTTAATTGGCATTGGCATACTTGACCCGGACTTGTTGGCACACTCATTGATGTGTCTATAAATATCCTTCATCTGAGCATCCAAGATCATGTCTTGTTTTGTTTTGGAAAACTCATGCATCAGCCAAGTTCAAACACAGATGCTAAATATTTACTGAGACCAAGGAGAATTATTGTAGTTGAACCTTTGTTTTGATGTTAAAAATTACGAGCATACAATATTTTGCTCGATGTGGCGGAAGGATACTTCGTGTGTCATATTTATGCGAACCTATTATGTGCTACTAATGCAACAGCGTAGTAAATAACCTGTAAGAAATGTATACACGTGCAAAACAAATCGCAAAGGGAAAGAATACCTTAGTATCGATCTGTATTTTTAATTCACGTTTAAAATGAGCAATTTTGTACATGGGCTGTATGTACTTGTGTGTTAGAGTGATAAACAATTAAAATAGCGAATATGCATTTGAGAGAAAGTGCCAGAAGTCATGAGCCGATAATGGTAGTGTATAGATTTTACTCATATAAATTAGAACCATTTTGCTTTTGATACACAAGTATTTTCGTAAATGTTTTAAAACTATATTCGGTATTATAGTAATTAAAATTAGCAATATACCATTAGTCAATATTTTCTGTGTGCACTTTCGCTTATACCTAATTAATATTTATTATTACTATATTATTTTGAATATACGTGAAAAACAAAAACAACAAAAAAAAACCATGAAACTCGCTCATGTACTATTATGTACCCTTTTGAAGGACCACAATATTATGTCATCCATTGTCTCATATGCCTAGGTTCATTTCCCACCCAGGCGTCATCAACTATACACTAACAATAATAATAATTTCCTCTACATATACAATATTACACGCTCATAGAACAACTTAACATTATCTTATAGCTTAGATTTAATTTTAATAAAGAGCCTTAAATATTTAACCGTGCCAACGACATGCTGTTTAAATTGTAACATTATATATACTACCTAAATCTTGTACTTATTTAACTTGTCCTTATAGCTTTATGTACACAGCTAACTGTCCTGTTGTTAAAGGGTTGATAGTAAGTGGTACTATAATAGCATTTATGTATGTGTACCTACTATATGAGAAGAAAACAATCTTGCACCTCATCACAAATCTTAACAGTATATAGGTTTCAATTCAACGTAGTTACTAATAATTCATATGTGAACATAACGTAACAGCACTTAACAATGCTTTGATATAGTCACCAACACGCTTAATTTAATAACAGAGTTGATCGTGTGATAAACAAAGTTTTTTCTTGGACGTGGATCGCCGAGACTCCCACACTTACTTTTAAGCTAATTTTTTAAAACCAAGACATTTTCAATGTTTTCATTTGTTGTAAAAATTGCTAGCACAATAATTATCCAGTTGTTCGCTAATGAGAGAGACCACACGCAATATTTTCAGTATCAAAATTATTTTGGTCGAAAGGAGAACAAAATATGCCAATATGCATGTCTAACAATAACTTGTAGAAATAGAAAGCACAACTAACACAAGACAAGGACTCAGAAATATAATAATTAATAATTCCAGGACATAAAATTATTTAGTATACGACATATTTAATTAACAAACATGGCATTCAATCGCTTTGTGTAGCTGACAATAATGTTGCTACTATCCGTCCGTATATTGTAATAATAATTACGTACAGCTAATAAAAAATTACGATAGAAGAATTTTAAGAGTATGCCACAGATTTTTTTGTTCTTCAGTTCAACTCTGCATAATATACTCACATACTTACACATTATCTTTGGTTCCATACCACACATAAAAACGCCATTAAGATAGTATTTAACACATACAGCTGAATAGTAACTAACAGTCAACAATAGTTCGCTTGTCTCAATATTAATGTGCAGCGGTTCTTTTGGTAATAAGAAAATGTTTATATTGATATAATACAAGCTTTGAATCCCTGATAGGACTTCGTTTTGTTTAGATATATATTAATTAATAGTAGTTGGTCGTCTGACAATAGTATGTGAACTAAGTAGTCTTCTCAAAAACAATGTTTAAATTACCACAGGAATCATTTCAAGGTATCAGCTTCTCAGAGTTCATCTCCAACTATCCAGTGCGTGAAGGTAGATCAATTATTCTTTCGCTTTAACAGGTCAAGTTTTTTCGACCAGTCAAGACATTTCAATTATCAGTTTCTATTATTAAAATGCCCTCGAACAGAACGCTTTATAAAAGTAAAGATTAATAACAATAAATCAGTTCTTGTTATATTGAAATATCAAGTGTTTCACTCGGTTAGAAAAATTATAACAGGTGGAAGTTGATAATTTCTAAACTTACTGTGACATTAACTTGCATAAAGAATCATAATAATTACTTTAATAAGCATTTCCAATGCAGTGTAAGTTGCAAGTATATAACGGGAGGAAAACCACTATTCGGCCAATTTTGTCAGTTCACACAGAGTAATAATTGCGAAAGTTAAAATTATATACAGCATAATTATTCATATATGACTCTAGCAAGAGGTTGAAATTCCACGCTGGCGGTTAGACTCACAAAATGACTACAAAATTCTCTATTTAGCAACAGTTAAAATTAAAAATAATAATAATTTAATTTACAGTTACAAGCGTAATAAATTTGGTCTGAAAATAAATGCTACCTGTTTATAAAGGGAAAATAATATTGCATACAGTAGTTTCATTTTTTTCCGTTCACAGAATAAATTAAGCATTGTTTCAGTGAACATTACAACATTTAAGAAGGAATATTTATTTTTCTTGGAAATCAGTAGATAAAGTTCTATAATAACAATAGTTAACATAAAAAACTGAGACGTTCTGACGATTAACGAAAATTGGAATATATTTTTGCAATAAGTAATGATAATAACAACAGTACTCTAAAATGTTTCAGCCCAGCCCAGCTAACACTAAAAATAGCAACGATTACTTCATAGCTTCTACTGCAACTATATGTAGAATAATAAAAATTAGCAACTATAATTAAATATTATTATGCAAGTTGAGTTACACAACACGTATGTAAATAATATTGCTACTGAACACAACGAAACACATCGTCAAAACTTATACAAAATACTTACACTTGAAAATACTTTATTTCCGTTTTTGTCCCTTTGTATAGTTAAACAAAAAACCAGCTAAAATGCACTTACGGTCAAACTTATATGCACTACTACAAATTTTATTGCAAATACTTCTATCCAAAAACATCATGTTTACAACAAGCAGTACGTGCAGATAACACATGTCAACATGAAAAATTTCTTCATAATTTTCCTTCTTGTAGTTTTAATGAATATATGTCAATACTTACCAGTTCTAGTAAAATTATTAGATTTATGAACGAAACGAGGTAATCCCAAAGTATTTTATTTTTGAAAAAAATTCCAAAAAATTAATTGCAGAAGGCATTGCATCTATACATACGGTTTGAGACCCAACTACATAGCTCGCTTTAAGAGTAAAATGCCTTTGAAATACTCGTAACAAGATGCAACTTAACTATTGATTTCCTTCATATCATACAGAAGCTGTGCGATGGTACGGGAACTCTCCACATTACTCATGGCAATAGTGGCCAATTGCGACTCATAACCGCGTAATATCCTAAAAACAAAAAATATGTCCACATTTTATTATGACTCAATTCATCCAAATTCAATTATAATAGTATATTATTTGAGGTTGTCCTCATTCAAGATTTTAAAATTATGCGAATAAATAAAATAAAACAAATCAGTTAAATAAATTTTTCATTCAAAACAGCATACTTTAGGGTAAGTTTTTAAACGCTGTTTACATACCTTCGTCCCATCGATGAATAGTTGACCAGATTCTTTAAAATTAGAGCTGCTGTTAGTCTAATACTTTTTGTTACCGGACCCTCATTATCATCGAGCAATTCCTTTGGGTTCATGAACTGCATGGCGTGCCTTTTGATGGCGTGAAACGCAGCATTAGGAGCATATCCTAAATGATGATGTGTTGGATGCTGAGGAGGTGGTGGGGCTTCTGAAATATTTGATAACAATTTCCTATTACTAAATCATTCGTACATAACAGGTGAGTTAATTGCTGAAATTAAACATTCGGCTAGGAGAGAATACCAATTTGCAAACCAATACATTATAAAAATTAGGTTAAGTTTTACTGTTTAATGTACGGATGAGCCTTGAAAAATATTTTACCTATTTTATTTCTTCTCCTATATAGCGACATTTCCAAGGCATGTTTTGTACAATGTCGGTCTTGTAGATGTGTCATTAGAGAAAGACGTTTGCGCAGCAAAGGATCACATCCATTAGGTCCCCATTCGCAACGAACTGCTTCAGTTAACGTTTCAGGAGTATGGACCTTTGATACGTGGAGAAATACCTACAAAATATCAAGTGATTATTAATGACTGAAATAACAAATTTTCATCCAAAAATAGTTTAAAACCTTACAAGCCGCAGATGTAGTCTGACATAGTATAGGTTTGTACAAAATATACACGAAAATCACTCTGATTTTCCACCCGTTTTTTTGCAATTTGAATGACTGACATAAATTTTACGAATTTATGCTAAAATATGTATGCATCTGTAATGTTTAAGTAATTAGAAAATTTCATCCTTACTTTTCCAGGTTTGTTAAAGCGTTGTCCACATCCTGACCACTCGCAAAGATAAGGTTGGTCATACGAATTCGATTCTGGCAATGATATAACAGAATTCTCAGGACCTCGGGCCTGTCTAATTGTAATGTTTGAACCTACTGGAGCTTGTACTTGTTGTTGTAACGCTGATTGAATCAGAGGTGTGGGACTCCCGTGCGTCTGCTGTTGCTGTTGGAGATGTGACCCTTGTTGTTGGATCTGTTGAAGCTGTTGCTGTTGCTGCTGTAACTGAAGCTGTTGTTGAGAATGTAGTTGAAGTTGCTGTTGGAGGTGTGAATGGGTCTGATGGGTCTGCATAGCTTGAGTTTGAGAGCCCTGAGGCTGTTGCTGTTGTTGCTGCAAGTGTGGGTGTTGAGGTTGTTGTAACTGCTGCAACTGACTTTGCTGCTGCATCTGTTGCATTTGGGGTTGTTGTTGCTGAGACATTTGCTGAATCTGTGATTGCTGTTGCTGAGACACTTGTTGAATCTGTGGTTGTTGCTGCAGCTGCTGCTGGATTTGGGATGGCTGTTGGGATTGTTGCTGAGAAGGCTGTAGAATTATAATAGCTTTGGCCATTTGGTCATTGGAGGACACATGAGGTTTGGAAATTATGACTTGACCTTGAAGTGGATTCTGAGATTTTGTGGTGGAGAGGATCAATTGTTGACCAGACGGCAGAACTAACTGCCTTGCAAAAGTAAGTTGATTTTGGGGGTTAACAGATAGTCGCAACTGCATCATTTGATTAGGTGCGTTCGTACTGGTATTTTGCGAAGTGTTGTAATTATTATTAATGTTATTACTAATACTTCCTGTAGCAGGAACAGTAGCAGGGCTGCCCTGAGAACCGCTTGGAAGTGGTTTGACAGGATTTGACAAGTTATTGGACGACGATGATGAAAAAACAATGTGAGAGTTAACTGCAGATGTCGGAGGGCTAGGATTAACTAAAGATGCTGACGACAAGGAAGAAAGTGAGGCCTGAAGCATTGAAGAAGCCGTTACAACAACTGATTGGGCCACACTAGCAGCTGAGGAGACCACTGAGACAACAGCGGCTTTTGTAATATTCCCTTCATCAACAGTTCCTTCCGCACATCCGTTCCCATTTACAACAATGTTGGATCTCTTAATTGGAGGTTCCGGTGCCGATGTGAGTGAAGAGGATTCCTCTGACACAGTGCTACAGTGTGGCCTTTTGATTCCCAGCTGTTCGGGTGTAACCACAATTAAATCACTTATTTCATTGAACTTCTCAAGTAAATCTGTCCCGTCCATCGTTACAGAAGGAGTAGCAGAGTAGGAGCTGGTAGCTGTAGCAGATGGAGTGGTACAGGGAGGCGGAAGGGTAGACAAACAAGAGGAGGTGGTAGCATTTAATTGTAATGTGGAACCCATTGTCACAGGTATTGTCCCGGATGTACTAAGACTATTATTACAATTACCACTAGCATTCCCATCACCACCTAAACTATTACCCCCGATTCCTCCACCACACATTATAACAGTTTCGCTGACTTTAGGCATAGTAGTGATAGAAGAGAGGATGACACCAGAAGGATCTCCCACACCCATACTATTTGTAAAACCTTTAAGGGTCTGAAATTTCGGCAGTGTGGGTGAGATAACTTGGCTAAACAATGTCACCTGTGGCTCTGATGCGGAGTAGAAAGTCATCTGGGACTGCTGGGAGTCATTTGCATCTAATAATGCATTCGACAAGCTACTACTACTTGATTTCATGTTGGCAACAACGGGACCACTTCCGATGGAACTGTTGCTGTTGTTCTCATCTAATTTGTCCACTAATTCTAGCCCACGATCACTGATTCTAATCTCTCGATTTCCAAGTCCATTTGGACTCTCCATTGGATTCACCTTCCGCTCCAAGAGATCGATTAGCATTCCTTTTAACTTGTTTTTCCCCTCCATAAAATCATCTGCCACACTATCTCCATCTTTAGACGACTCTTCGGACTGAAAGAAATTATAATTATTAATCATTGTAATCAATAAAAAACGTTCTGAATAGTAAAAGTAGCTTCACCATCCTTTCGTTAGTCAATTCTTTGCTACACGAGAAAATAACAGCCAAAATAGAGAAAGTCTTACGCTGAGGCCGTTCCGCAATATCCCTTGGAAAGAAGTCAGGGGCGGAGTAACCGCTGACAACTGATGAACATTGACCTCTTGTTCTTCATTGCTATTGACTGAGGAAGATGCAGAGGATTCTTCCATTTCAGAATTACCGTCAACCCCATTTACCTTTCCTTCCATCCCCTTCCCACGTTTAGACTTCTTCGGCAATGATTCTTGTTGTAATTTTTTCTGCTGCCGCTGAGCCACCTTCAATCATGTACGCAAAATTAGGAATCAAGAATGATAATACAATTTTAGAATTTTTCTACGTTCTCAAAAGATACTTTCTAGCCCTCAGAAGTCACACACTGTCTACATTTTCGAAAAAAACACTAATAATTATATTTTAAGTAAAATAAAGTACAAGGCGCAACTAGAAGTATATTTGTTAGTTGAAGAAGAACACACGTTGGGATCAATAATACAATTATTAAATATATTTATATTATTGACACGCAGAAATTCACACGCTAGAGCACAACTGATTAGTTTCACTATTGCTGCACATCTATGGTCTTGCAGATTTTACCTTTGATGCTAAAAGACTTCTAATGGCTGAGGACGCAGGACTAATTGCATTCTTTACAGTCTGAGCCTGTCCTACTTTGACTTTTCTTGTCTTGTAACGCAATTTTAATGCAAACATTTTCATTATTCAATTTGGTATTTTTATATCATTTGGTTTTATATTGTTGGTGATACAACAATATAATCATTAACGCATTCAAGAAGAAAAATAAAAGTATAGTTATCCCAAAATTATTCAAAGGAGCTGAGTAAACCTTCAGCCAAAAAATAAAATTGAGCCAAGAACAAAATAAAGTATTATATCTATAGATAAGTAAAAGTAAAAACGAAACCATAACTTACCCCACTCGGGTTCTTTGGTTTTGGCGGCCGAGACAGAGTAGCCTTAAGGATAGGTGATAAAGTCTTGTTTTCAGTGGATGGAATGTGAACAGAAACTGGGAGCTGATTCACTTGAGTTGGTGCTGGTGCAGCAACAGAGGTAGGAATAGAGGGTCGCACCGAAACAGATACACCTGTAGGTAAAAGCACAACTTAACTTTATAACTGGTACGAACATGGTTCCATTAAACGGAAACACAATTTTACTATAGGCTACAATATTTTATTAGACGAATTATTATAATGTGTCATAATTAATCAAGGCAACAAAGTAATAATAATCCCATGTCATATATGTTTTCGTACATGGGGACAAAGTCTGATTACTTGTAGTTAAAGCAACTGGCACACTGGATGTCGGACCAGTTTTTGCAGGAGGATAACAAACAGGTGTAACAGGATTAGCTATCGATGTAGTTACACTGTTCGCTGTTGTGGAAAGGGTTGGTTTAGAAATGATCTTGGGCCTGATGCCTTCGAAGAAAGAAAGGGAACTACTGCCAAATTGTTTTATCACTGGACCAACGGGGGCACCATAAGCACACCTGGAAGTTAATCAAAAGATATTTCCGTTAAGGAATAGTCATTAAAAACTCATTATATAATACTTGCAATGCAAAACCAAGAAAGAAATAACTTACTTAACACACTGAATGAACTGATCCATAGAAAGAACCTTTTGGGGATTCTTCCGTGCAGAACAGTACATACGGTAGGATTCACCCTGCTCGATGGATGTACCTGGAAAGACTTCAAAAGCCCCTTTAAGCCAGGCTAATGCCCACCCTTCTTCACTTAGAGTTCCTTTGGGAGTTACTAAAGGTAAGCTTATAGACGGAATAATTAACTGCTGATTTATACTTTGGTTTGAAACTTGGGCCAGAGTGTTAGAAGTCGCTGCATTTGTTGTTGGACAAGTTGCAAGTGATGCATTAGTTAACACACTTGTACTTCCACTATTCACCACCGCGCTTGAGTACACTGGAGAAATCGGTACACTTGAGAGATAATTACTAGAGCTGGAAAACGTTACCACAGCTGCTGTATTTCGAGCGGTATTAAGATTCGAGAATGCTGTGGAGGGGGACATTTGCTTAATATTTAGCGCCGTCGAAAGATTTCCAGTATTTGGGATCTCGCTGGCACCATTAATGTTTGGCTTTTGCAATGCAGATAGATGCATTTGAGATGATGATGCTGACTGAACTAAATGAGCCATAGGTCCTAAAGGCGGACCGGGCGAAGGGGCTGGACTTAAAGAAGAGGATGGTGATAATGCAGGAGAGGGTACTCTCATATGTTGAGGTTGATTACATCCAATATTACTATTCTGACTTATATTGACAGCTGGAGGTTGTTGTAATTGTACTTGAAGTGCGCTAGGATGATTTTGTGGGCCAGAATGCACCGGATTCAAAACCACAGCAGTTGATGTAGGGACCGTAATACTACTTTTATTCACATTCCCTATGGAGGGTAATGACGACGAAGGGAAGGACGGTGCTGGGGAATGGCTAGAGCGTGGTATAGTTGCAATAGGAGCAACTATTGTGTTCGGGGATCCACTGGGTGTATTATTGGGGGCAACCTGGTTTGACAAGGGAACTGATGTAGCCGACTGAGCAACAGCTCCACCAGTTTGCGGGGTAGCAACTGCTCCGGATTGTTGTGGTGTTTGCAAGTTTCCAGTGACTGTTTCAACGACTCTCATAAGAATACAACCTTTTGGGCCGTAACTTTGAGCCTAATTGAATAAACAAGATTACAAATAATTATTACGAATTTATAAACTTCCTTTAGTACAACGGACAGCCTTTCAATATAGGCCAAGAAAACTTACTTCAACAGTGACTAGTGAGACCAGGGTAGCGACGGAACCTTGAACACGCGACAACTCATTGCATACCGCTTCACCAAGACCAGTCATGGAGAGTAGACACTCCAAGGTGTAAATTAACAGCATGATATCACTTATCGTAAGTAATTCACATATTCTTTTGTACACGTTTAACTTGACGTATTGATTAAGAATTTCATCATTTCCATCCTTCTTGCACAACTCTCGAAGACTTTCCAAAGATCTCAAGATTCGAAACCGATCAGGGGAAAATAGTCCCTCCACCACCAAACTCATAATTCGACAACTTAAGGGATCAATCGACGGCTCTCGTAACTGCAAATGTTGGGCAATATTTCCCAACAAATCTAGCGCTAACTGAGGTATTGTTCCCCAACAACATTCAGACGAGAGTAGAATAAATCTGTATAAAAATCACACATAATTATCATTAACACCACCGGCATGATTAGCTGTTGTTCAAACACATTTGCTCTATACCTCCATGAGTTAAAATACAGACTCATATCTTACCTTAGCAAAGTTTGATTATTTGCCATTAATAAGGCATTATCCTCTTCAAAACTGAGATTCCTTAAAATATTGGCAATTTGAGTAATACGCTGACCGATTCGATCATCACTATATGCAGTTTTTCGTAAGAGGTACAAAGGTTGGGGTTCTTGATTTAAGGCGGGAAATGGATCCAGTGGATTCTGACTTTTAACACCTTTACACGGACATAGCCCGCAGCAGTCAGAAAGACTAAATTCAGGATCCCTTTCCGAGATTCTTTTACGATTCATTAAAATCCACTTTTCTTCTTCCGTCAGTTCAGGCTCGAAAACAACGTCGGTATCAATAAAGTCTAAATACTCAACCTCTGCTCCTACACTCTGATTTATCTTTTGAACAAAACATTCACATAACACATGTCTTGCATGACCTTCTGGAATGGTTTCCATCCAGAAAGAATTATGGCAAAGCTGTCTTGATTCCAAATAAGAGTTTTCCAATAGTTCCCGAAGTTTACCTGAAATTAGGAAAATCATTTTCACATAAGCTTAACCCCGTTATTTTCATAGGACAAAAAACTCTATTCTAACCTCATCTACAATTAGTTCGTTACACATCTCGCACCATGAACCTATTATGTACAAGGTTTAAAAATGTCCAAATGCTTACAATGATTAAAGACACCAGCATGGCCTAAGAGTAGTTCGAGAATCCTTGGCGCTTTTGGAAACTTGAGGACATGCTTTGTCTCGTTAGAGAGCAACGTACAGACACTTATGGCCATGTCTTGATCATTCGGTAAGGGACTCTGAAGGGACATCACCAGCCGATCGTAGTCAACACCCTCCAAAAGACGGGTTGACATCCCGAGTTGTGCCCGGTTGCTGTCTGTAAGTGAAATTTCGGTCATCATGGTTAAAAACCTCCAGATTACAAAAAAAATGATTTTATTTTAATGACTATAATATGTGTATTAACACGAATACATAAATTTTTAAAATGTAAAAGTTCATCTTCTTTTAATGTAATACCCCATTCCAACGGGGTACACCATGTGTAGAAATAAGCACAAAAATATATCCCACGAGTAACGATATAAGTTATAAAAAGCTCCTGCATATAAACGCTGTGGCTCATTGTACGGTTGCAGTATCATTATAAACTACAAAATAAATCATATGCATACGATATTCAGATTACAAAGTTCCTTTAATTAGAGACTTAGAGAAACGAAAGTCCTACGTAAACTACGTCCGCGTGTCTGTGCCTCATGGTACATTGTCAGCTAAAACAACATGCTGATATTACTCCTGATACCCAAGACCTAAACCAGGCTAGCTTTTAGATCGTGAACATCACTTGAACTAGAAACGTTCAGACGAACGATAGCACTTTACTACAGTATACACCGACCCGACCAGAGCACTCTTTTTCAGCCTTTTCATTCATAAACTGAACGGAGTGTTCTCGTCCTTCCATCTCCTATACATATATGTGCAGAATAGATGCGGCTTGCTCCTCATCAGAAATGTTATACCAGTTTCAATGTGAACGACGAACAAGACGGAACAAATCTCACACTCCAGTCCAACATAGAGAAACATGGGATACAATTTTCAGCAAATCTACAGGCTATCCCGAAAAGTCCTGGTTCTCAACTAACCGAATCATCTCCACATACTTTTGGCGCGTCTCAGGCTAAAAGACATCCCATTTAGTGTAACATAAAGATAAAAGCTTTGAACATATACCTCTTCTAGTTGACAATGTCAATATATTTAACCATCTTCTTTACTGATTTAAAACATTACAAGCTTCTCCATTATTTTTGTGGGAATCAAAAAATTCTATGTACGCAATAATTAATCCTTAGATTTAATGAAGCTATTAATAATTTTCTTCTTCATGTGGTAGGACAACGTCAAGTGGTTTCTCCCCACTCCGGACATAAATTATTTCTGACTATATGTCAATTTACTCTATAAAATCCTATGGCTATAATGCTACCATACACATAATATAGATACCAGTACCAATGAATAAATAATTTTGCTTATGAATAAATCATTATTGTCTTACCAGTAACAGGAATGGTGCTGATATGGAGTGGGGTAGTGGTGGTTGACTGGGAGGCGGGTTTATTTGGAGTGGTGTACTGGTTGTATCGTCTCCGATGTCGGAAGTCATCGAATTCATCATCATCATCATGCCGGCCGTCAACATCTTCACCCAAATAATGTATTTTTTCGTAAAGCTCCAAATACCTGCAAAGAACAAAAATAGTTGTCAAAATGATACTATCCCAACACGACTAACATTTACTAAAGGGTCAGTTAAAAATGAACAAGATCTACCTACATCTACTACACAGTTACAGAGTACACTTAGAACTAGGTAAATGATTTAAAGTTTAATTATTTCAGAGTTTCAGTTTTTTCATATTGTACAGATCACGGATTTGTACAATATCTGTACAGACGCTGGATTTAAAAAGGATCTTTTTGCATATATACATATAAGAACTATAAAATAGACGCATTAATAATTATTGTTTATTTTAACAACTGTGCATATAGTAAAACTAAACATAGCTACATACAAAAAGCAAGGACTTCGGTACTGCTCTGATATTATCTCCGGCTGCAAAATTTTTGTGTGCATTTTTGCTATATACGCACAGCATGGCATTAAACCTTACTCTGCCTGCTGACATTGGACATGGAACGCAAGCTTACTGAGAGACACTTAACTAGACCGTACGCGAAGTATCTTTAAGCTCTGGGAGAATCCCAGTTAAGAAGATACCAGTTAAGAAGATACAGGCGCATACTGACGCTCCTCAATATGTGGGTTTAACTATCAACTCCGGTACGGCACAAACCACTAGCGACCGAGGACGTTCCCATAGCTGCTGTCAAACTGTACTTATATACCTATACGTAAAATACTGGGAACAGAGTACGGCAATGGCAATGACATAAAATGCAGACCAATGTAATCGAATGCACCCCAGAAATGCATCTCTCTCGTCGAGCATGAACTTGACCTACATCAATTCCATTATGTATATCCGTATTTCGACGAAGCAGGCAGCAGGCACAGGCAGTGCATTAATAGGAGAGTCCGCACTACTCACATGTGCTTGCTCTATACGTCCATACTACAGTCTTCTACAAGGACTGCTGCATAAATGCAACTTGTCTGTGTTGTGGCAAAGTTGCAAGTGTATAGACTTTGTTGTTCACATGGAAGCACTCCTCCACTTTTACTTTCCCTTCCTCGTAGTCTCAACTCTTAAAAGTTCCAACACATAGACATCCCGTCTAGCAGTCAGTCTCAGTATAGATAGTAGTGTTAAAAAAAGTACCATGCCACTTTCTGCTCAACCTCCATGCAGTGTACTTACGCAGTCACTGAATCCTCTCTCAGTCCGACTGCTTCAAAAATCCACGTTGCGAATTATATCTCCTCGTGCCTTATCCCTGTCCCTTGAACAATCCCAACTAATCCTCCTCAAACGTCCTCTTACTCTTCCTCCTGGACTAAATCTGTTTACAATACACTATTAAAATACTCTGTTCCTCCACTGATAGTAAATTATCTAGAATAAATTCTAGATTTTTGCAAAGGCTAACACATAGTACTCTTGTAGATAATATCGCCGTTCAAATAATCTAAGCACTACCGAGCTCCTCAACAGGAAGACTGGCGGTAAGAACGGTACAAAAAGACGCTACTCGATTGTCGTAGAGTACGCTCAGTCTCACATAAACCCATTCCCGGGCATGAGTATGAGTTCAGCTATGTTTAAAAAAACGGGAACGAAAAGAAGCCAAATTTTGATTTCTGATGCCGTAAAATCTCGTTAGTAACGAGAGATTCGGAATGTACGTGAGATTTTTGTCCCCTTATAAAAACAACATCGATTACGAGCAGTTTCGTAAGCCTTGTGTAAACGGATGGCGGAACCGAACGAACTCGTTCCTTACGACGAGAAATCCCTTATACAAATCGATCCCTTATAGCTAAAAATCCCTTACACAAACCGATCCCTTATAACTAAAAATCCCTTACAAACCGTTATGATGAGCGTTTAGTGCATAACAAAGCTTTGAATATTTGTGTGTACAGTAGTATACTGTAGGTACACTACACACAAACTCAGTTTTCAATGTTGAGTATCCGTTAAAAAATATTTGACCCGTCCCATCTGTGTGTTGAGCTAAAGCTCTGCTATGAAAATTATGTATTGTGCATTTAAATGAAAAACCAACGACAGGACTGCATGATGATAGCTACACGAAATACAGGTTGAAGCAAAAATTCTCAGTAAACAGAAACACTACTATACATACATAAGTATGTGTGAATAATCTGTGTGTACATTTAGATATAAGTACTATTTTGATGCTATTATTTTATCCGTTTGGTGAGTTCCAAACGTGAGTATGTGGAAAAGTCAACGATACTGTAGGCATGCATTTTTGTTTTTGTTATATCTTGTATTCTGGAAGAAATAGTATATTGAGAGGTTGCAGGGCCGACTTCGGAGGGAGCGAAGAACTGCATCGTCCAAAGGAATTGGAGGGAGGGAAAATAGTGCCAAATGAATAGTGTGGATTTGTGAATGACTTGGAACTGGAACTGGTATTGGCATGCTGTGGTATAGGGAAACCCAGTGAGCACCTAAGTTTAAGGGAAGGAGAAGGGACCTTGTGCTGGTTCTCTGGAGTGGGACCCAGTGAGGCTATAGCACAACGCACAACTTTAAGAAGCGGGAGTCGGGACTGGACGAAAGACTTTCACTGTATCTCAAGAGTTGTATGATCATGCAATGTAAATATGCGTGTGGATACTGGATAGTCGTGTGGCCCGGCATACAAGAAGCAGTCCTACTCGTGTTGTAAAAGTCTCCATGCATACATATGAACATATACATATACATACAACATGCAGGTAGATCTTTGTATGAGAGGGAAACTCTGCTTCTCAAAGCCGGCAAATTCGATTCCACATCTCACTGAACTCGTGCTGCCCGTGTACTGGTGTGTGTGTGTGTACTCCTGCTGCTGTCTATTATGTATAGTATTGTATAGGTATATACACGCATTCTATTGAAAGAAGGTGCAGTTGCAGTTGCTGCAACTGCAACCAAAATAAATGTAACTTCTCCATTCATTCTCCAAGGAACATTTACTTCATAGCGAATGTCAACAGCAGCCCTACGCACTAAACTGGGTGATACGATCCCGCTAAAAATGAGTACTAGAAAGGTTTCGCTATACACTATTTACAGATATTGTTTGATTCTGAATATTGATAAATATTTGAAAAACTACTACCACAAATATATTATCATATTCAACGGTTCGAAATCTAATGCAGCTCATAATGTAAAAAAATTGCTAATCCACTGCACTATCTGATTATTATTATAAGTAATTAAGTATATGAGAATAAAAACACCAGCCTTAAAAACAGAATCCGGGCTATTCGGAGAACACCCTCCTTTAACTGAAACCCTGAAATTGATAATAGGCGGGAACAACCACTCCAGGGAGGAACCCAGCTATTACCACGTTACGAACAAGCAAAAGTGATCACTTACTTAAGGTATATATTTTTGAGTATTAGGCCACCGTTGGTAGATCTGGGTAGATTGAAGTGCTCCAACAAATCATCCCATTCATTGCGAACGTTAATCTAAAAATTAAAATACGCGGATAAAATAATTAACACATTGTCTTAGCGAATTCGATTGTATCAGGTTCAAAAAGCAGTTTCCGTTTTTGAAAGAGCTGACACACGTGTTGAAATTTTTTATGTAGCTTGATCTCAAGTAACTCAAACCAGCCTCGGTAAAATTTTGGAAAGCTCTGCAGCTCGGAGTTGCCAAATATTTTGAGCTGTCTGCCTGTGTTCAGACTCGGATAAGAACTTTTACAGGATAATTACTTTACAGGAAAAGCATTACGAGCGTGTTCACAATACTCGGATATAACTCTTAATTTGAACGTGTCAAAAATAAATAAATATAATTTGATGGATAAATAAGTTTGAAAAAATCCTTGGACCAAAAAGGGTTCTGTGAATCACAGATGTACTAATCCGTGGATCAAACCATCGGATCTGCTTTGAATCTTTTGAGATCACATTAATTGCCATGTAGATCATAATAGAGTCCTTGCCTTTTCCCAGCCGCCGTGCGAAGTGACGATTTGGTACAGAAGGTAAACATCAACTTCCTGTCCGTTTACTGCAGGGATTCCTTTGAACTTGGATCTTTAAACAAATAAAATCACATTATTTATCTCTCATACATCACAAGAACTTTTCGTCCAATTAGGAAAATCATTCTAGTGTCAACGAATTCAGGAGCACAATCTCCCTCCAGTAGCAAGATTTGTCCTGGTATTTAGTAATAATTTATTGAAGTAAGCCACACCACAAACCCTTACTAACTCATTCCTGGAAATAAAATAAATAAAATTGTTGCTAATCACGTTGTCCCTACAATAAAAAATACAACAAACTTGACAGGTACGTTTCTCCCGTACTCTTATGAAATCCCGATAAATTACGTCCTGGTACATTTCCAAAGAAGAAAAAAAGTTGTCAAACGTGTCCTCATAAAACAACCTATATTTTAATTGCCAATATTTGTCGGATTTTTTCATCGATCACACCAGTACAAGTTCATTATTTGCAAAAGATGGCTGAATTATGGTATTTTTGACTGGGACTACTCACTTCTCTAAATAATGGTATCGAAACCAAAAAAAATAACTTACCCTCGACTTTCATGAAATTGGCTAAGCTCTCTCAGGAACCCATGCTTAGCTTTATCATATTCCGGGTCCATTGTCCCCATGATGACAAGTTGCAAGGTAAAATAATGAACGATTAGATCTGATTAAGTGTCAATTGGGATTCATCATTGTAGACTTTTGCGAAATCGTTTATAACTCGGACAAAAACCAAATCACGTCAACTTCAACCATCACTGTTGACACCGCGGAAAAATCACGACCAGCCCGCTCTCTCCGAATTGTGCTGTGAGTTCCGGATTACTATCTCCAGGACGGAGGAGCTCGATTAATGTCAACTGAAAGTGTCCCAATGTATTCAAATCGGATTTGACTTGTAGCGAAACCATTATTTATTTCCACATTTGAGTCACATCGTTCGTTAAAAATGATTTCATTGCTTCCCCAATGTGGAGCCGATGTACAGAAGGGATTTCGTCAGAGTTAAATCCAAATAAAAACAAGGAGAAATTGCACCGCTCAATTGTTTTCAAGCACAATCGGACATGTCGACATATCTTCCAAATAACCTTCACCTCCAATCCCCTCATTCATCAGCACTCTCATGATTCAAAAAGCACTCCTGTACATACACAAGTAAGTAATTACACTGAAAGTACTTCTAACACCAGTACTCCGACGCTCCTTCACCGATATTTTTAAATGTTCCAATATTATTTGTAATAATAATAATGAATCCACATCCCAACTACATGCATTCCACGTACGAAAAAATTTCCCTCGACAATCCAATTTCCACCTTCGGTGTACCACCATCCACGTATAACTTCTGGGAGGGAAGTGTAAATCAGAAACAATAATATAATAATAATATCCTAATAATAATACTCTAATGATGGACTCGCAACCGTCATATGATTCACGGTGTACTGTTTGTGTACACACACTGGATTCCCTCCTTCCAGATAACTTGATTACTGTATTATCGAAGATAAAGTACACAAGTACCAAATCCGACTTTTTAAAAAAAATGTGTTATCATCCCCTTCCAAATCAACACCCCCTACTTTTGATTCCAATTTAACAGTCCCAAATTAAAATTCCCCCCAATGCTATCTCTTCTCTAGCCTACAGTAATTAACACACACACACACACAACCGTCAATTCTTCCAAATAATCTTCCAAATAATCTTCCAAATATTCTTCCAAATATTTTTCAGGAACTTGTTGAGGAAACTCTTCGAAAACTCTCACAAATTCCTCCAAAACTCGGACAAATTCCCCCGAAACAGCTATCCCATAGGGGTTCCGGAACAATAACAATAAATTCTTCCCCAACGACAGCCTGTACTCAAATTTTGATTACAAACTTTAGAATGTACACTACTGCTAATGTCCTCCGTCGTGGCAGTATATAAAGGATTTTTAAAAAAAAACAATAACTCCCTCAAAACTTATTGTTAACCCTTGATCCTCACATTATTCACCGACAGATCCCAAATTATTTGAATATCTGAGACCCATACAAACACACAGCACACACAGCACACACAGCACACACACACACTCACATTTTGTGAGGGAGACGGATTATTAATAATACGACCCACAATAAAAAGACCACACCACCAGTCAATATTATACAGCAACTGTAAACTCCAAAGATTCAAAGATGAGCTGAGAGACTTGAACTTGAGAAAAATTTATACAAGTCGGGAGAAAAAAAAAGTTGTTGGAATAATCACAATTTGGAGCGTTCTTGCAAAAATTGCTCACGAGACTATTCTTTCACATTATTTTCACTCTCCAGTAGTTCTTCCCAGTTGTGTTGGACCGGACGGGTTTCTCTAGCCGTATAGATTCATAGTTTACTCTCTCTCTCTCTCTCTCTTTTGAACGTCGTCGTCTCTCTCTCTCTCTCTCTCTCTCTCGCTATATGAGTTTCGTATAGTTGAAGAAGAGCTGAGCGTGTCGGTGTCGTGGGGGCCCTTGCGGACCGCGCAGCACTAAAAAGAAAGCCCAAGCAAAATCCTTTGCGATAGGAAAAACTTTCAGAAACCTTCAATAGCACCAGGTCATTTACACTGCTTAACGCCAAAATGGTACTCCCTGTTCCTTGACTATGTGTAAACCTCTCCTCAACGTTCAACGTATCCACGGCACAGAGCATCAGTCAGTCAGAGAGTCGAGCAGCAGCAGGAACAGTGAAAAAAGGGGGTCGGCAGTGGCGCGGATGGTCGTTCCGTCTCTGTCTCTATAGTAGAGTCTATATTGGGCTGTGGAGAGGTAAAATCCTCCAGGTTCCGTTTCCCATTCAAATCAAAATTAACATGAGTCCCCGTTCAATGTGAGCATCAATCCGCTCAATGTACTGTCATATGAGGAGCTATAGCTCATTTGGTTTGAGAGTGTGGAAGTGCCTTTAGATCATTTCCCTGGGAGTTGGACCTGCATGGGGATCACTTTGACTCCCCACTGCCCATATCCAGCCCATGTTTTAATACTAGACATGGTGTATGACTATTATACAAGGAACACACTGTACTGTACACTGTACACAGAGCGACAGAGCCAGTGCTTACATATACAGGCACACACACAGTCAAAAGTCTACACATACTTCCCAGCAGTTCAATGTTAAAGCGCCCATATAGACTGACACCTAAACTAAACCTTTTAGCTCGGTGACTCTCTCAGTTCCTTCAGCAGAGGGGATACATGGCACGTACATATGGGCTTCTCTCCTCGATGCAATATGCAAGCTTCTCTCGCTTCTCACACGTTTAATCCTATAAATGGGGTGTACATATGGAGTATGCAAAAGCAACTACTACTACTATACTACTACTACTATTAAGAGCAAGCTGTACACGTAATAGGTTTGTAACAACCGTCTTTGGCACACGGAGGGGACATCCACATCTTGTCCTACTCCGGAGTCGCCTTTCAATGGAGGGAGCCGTATTCATGGGGATATTATTATTCGTCTGGAAATTATATTAAATGGATCTGGACTAATTCCAGTTCCGTTGTTATTATTAAATAGCAAAGTATTCTGGAGATTATGATGGGGGTGATGAGTCTCATTGGACTGACTGTAAGTAAGTATTGAGTAAAGGTTATGATGATACATAACGGGAATAAACACGTTAGTCAAGTTTGAATTGAATTGAATTGAATCCTTTGTAAAGTCATCTTTTTCAGATGGATATTTGATATTAAACTTTAGTTTGTGCATTGGAGCGTCTATTGTATGTGTATGATTATTGAGGACTATACTAAAATGGAATTATTTTGAGGTAAATTTTAATTTTCCCGAATATTTTGACTGCTCGAAGGAGATAGTGCTATGTTGAGGGATTCGATTCTATAATGAGACTGAGCTAATGTGAGTACTAGAGAAATTAATGATTTTTTAGCATCCCATTTAATTTAAAGAAGGTACAAGTGTCTGGTAAACACTGTAGGAGATATGTCATCCCTTGAGAAATTAATGTGACTTGTATTTCCATTAATAGAAATCTGTGGAACCTTATTTCAAATAATGGAGAAGTGGTAATTCAAAATTGTACTAGGGTTTACTGTGCAATAATTAAAGGAGGGATGTGACATGTGAGGTTCCGTGAAAACTATCAAGGAGGGATTTTTCTTAGCGATATTTCTTCTGACCTGCAATAAATACAGTCTTATATTAAAGAGCAATGTGACAATGAATGTATATTTTATTTAATAGATATTATTATCGGGTGAACACCATGTAAGGATTTATAACTGAAATAATATTATTTTGTACGTGCGCATGCGGCATGTCAATCCTGTAAGAACCATGGCATTGACTCTCGTAAATTAATATTATTGGGTATGACGACTATTTATGTGTATGCTCCCTCCATCCATCACAGAGAACGGCACATATAATACAGCGCCAAGGAAAATCATAAACAAGTGTATATGCATAATAATCCAGAATAATATCTCGTAGGTAGATATTTGCCGTACAATTTCATATCCGTTTCCATGTTCAGCAGCTACTTCGGCTCGCAGTTTTGTTCAGTTTTGAGAGTTTAATAAAACGGAATCGACGGGGTCTATATACTTAAAGCATATAGCTTGAGAGACTGAGAACTGAGAGAGCTTATGATATGATACATTGAGTTATTGTGTGATTCTCGGCCTACCTATACGAAATGAGTAAAAAATTGAATGGCACAAGGCATATGTATGCATCCTGTACATGTGGCTTGTGGGTACGAGAGGTTGTGTGTGTGTGTGTGTGTGTGTGTGTGTGAATACAAGCCGTATGTCCTCCTCCTTTTATTTCCACCAAATAGATGGCCCTTTCATTCCATACGGGCTCCTCAATAGTTGGCTTGGTTTGGGGGCTCTTCAAATATTTTCAGAACTCTGAAAGCTCCGCACAGTGAAGGTTTCTCAAAGTAGCCGGCCGCTCCTTGAATACCCTTTGCCAGATTTTGAGGGCAGGAGAGTACATTAACAGTAATGGAGGTTTAATATAGGTATAACTAAATACACACGTGACTTCAGTTTAAAATTGTAGAAGTCAGCTAGTGTTTTTAATGTCTACTGAAAATGTGACATACAGGGTCGTTCGTACATCCTTGGACCGATTTTTAAATTTAATTTGTGTAACTAATAAGGCGCCTAAATTCACAATTAAAATTATTTTGTGCTCCTCATATATCCTCTGCTATGCCCTCGAAGTTTTACCGGGTTTCTCGGGTTCGGTTAAAATCTACAGGGCATAACGTAAGACCCTCTTCTCGGGGGCGTTTCCGGAGTCCGGCGCTAGGCGAGACCCTAGTTGGTACAAGAATTATTTCCCTATCCCGAAATTAAAAATATGCAAGTGTTGATATTCCAGATGCCTTCATGGATACGTGGGCCTCACTTACTTTCATCATAATAGTCTTACTCTTCAGATTGCCTGTTTATGCCCGGGTATATTGGGCAATCTATGAGTCTTCTCTGTTATCACGTCCATTAAAACTTGCGGTATCATCCTCATGGCGCTAACCAAAATTTCCTTGGGGTAAATGGCTTGAGACACAGTAAATATAGTGGGCTGCACTGGCGTGAACTTTAAAGGGCACTTTTAATCGAAGCAGAAAGCCCCTTCCTGTAGTTACCCGGGCGTGAATTTGCTTGTTAACAATCTCACCTCCGCCTTTACCTTAGGTATGCTGGTCGCCGTATGTTTCTTAAAATATTGTTTATATTAGTAGGCCAGAGTTCCAACCACTGGCGAATATCCCTTCTTCGATTTCCGCACACAATATATATTTTATTCCTGTAGGGATCCTACAAAATGCCCGGGAGATGACCCATGTATGAATTCCGTATGACCTTCGAACACGAATCATCTTTTTGGTTCTTAGAACAATATCCATGCGAATTATTCCATTCAAAGTACACACAGGAATCTCAGGGTTCTAGGAGATTTCAATTTGACGCAATGAATTTACCCTGGAGGTCACTAAGCCCACTTGCAGAAAAAACCGAATTTCGGGCTTTTCCGCAGGTTATCTTTGTTTGGCTCTGGAAGCTGTCATGGCAGAGCCAACCCTCTAGTTTTTACGAAAATAAACCTAGCTGTCACTGTAATATGAAAAAACACGAAATTTTCTGCCATGACATCAGGTCAAGCGCTCGCCGGAAACGTATATTATAGACCTCTCAACTTTGGAGGGTATTAGCGGGTAAAGTTTTCGGAGAAGCGCAATGAAACTCTCTACACACGTTGTACATGTTATTGCTAACAACATTTCAAAATATATAAAATGTCCTGTAGTCGCGCTAAAAGTTATGAAGCATGACGTCACTGTCCAAGGATGTACGAACGACCCTGTATTACCTGAATTAATTCCCTGGAATATTCTAGTGCAAAAGAAATATTATAGATACATGAGAGAAACAAATGGAAGAGCATAATATCGTTCAATAATTGCTTTAAATCCTTATGAGATCTTTATTACGCAACATATTCAAGTGTCTCTCCAACTTG
Source organism: Allacma fusca (assembly GCA_947179485.1). Lineage (NCBI taxonomy): Eukaryota > Metazoa > Arthropoda > Collembola > Symphypleona > Sminthuridae > Allacma > Allacma fusca. The sequence goes on from OX359249.1 coordinate 4,337,622, forward strand.
GTGAATATTTATCATGTTATGGAAATGGGCGATGTATATATATTTAACTGCACATACAAGAGACGTAATAAATGTATTTATTCATTGCAAATGTCAATAGATTGTAAGTCAGTTATACATTGAATAAGTTTTTTTAATTTTCCATTAAATTGTTAATTATCTGAAATGAATTTTATCCCAGGTATTTTGCTCCGGATTTTTCGGTGAGGATTTGCTCACGATTATTATGAAATACCCCAGTTGATTGTTGATTCTCAACACAAGACAAGGGTGACCCTAGAAAGAGCAAAACTGGATTTTACATTCGGAGGAGACAAATCAACATCGCGGTGGTTAAAAGGATCTCCAAACATTTTTGCATTCAAAGACACTGCTCTAATATCAAGAGTTCAGTTAGTGGCTCCGTAATTAGCAAAATAAATATCAGTCCAGTTAAGCTAAGAAAATTAATTTTTTCCGGTGATACTAACATTCTAATAAAATCTTGCCCCTGAAAAACAATCCTCTTGAAAGAGTCTCTCAAAGATAGACTCGTACGTACCCGTCAGATCAGGTTCTTTATTTTGCTCACCCCGTGGATAATTTGTCATTGACTCATATTTAGCATTATTTAGCAGCATTTTGAATAATTACCAGCAATTGTTCGATAATAAGAAAAATTAACATTCTGGTAGCCGGGACTGTTCCCCAAAATATTTCCTCCTATAGGAAAACAATGCCCTCATAAGGGTTTTATTATTAGAGGGACAGCTCTCATCCCTCGACCTATTTTTCCCCTCCGGGAGAAAAACAATGAGTTAAATTGTTGTCAATGGGAAAGTTCATATATTTATTTTTAGTTTATATTTTTACTCTAAAAATAAATAAAAATACTTTCATAAGGGGGCCCAGTGTCGTCCCAGGGCACTCCAAGTATATTAAACTCTACTCTGAAAAATGAACATTTTATTGAAAATTTCCAAGAATCCCACAGACGGAATGCTCATACAGAAAGGGCTCTCTGGCCCAGAGACTTTCATATGTGAGAGACACAAACTACGTTAGGATGACGGAGGAGTGAAGTCTCTCAACTTTAGAGATTTATAGAAGTGAGGGCGGGAGGGAGATTTATGTATTAATTGAATGTGCCTTGGGATGCGGGCCTATATGAAGGATGGGGAATGTTAGCAGCATATAAACATTTCGCTAACTATTATGCACACATGTTTTCACTTACTTATAATACTCCACACGACCCACCACACCACAAAAAACTCGTCCATTTCATCCAATCAACCGACCGCTTCCTCCGTTCAACACACTTGTAGGTACATATGTACGTGTGTGGATCTCATGGAGCCAAAATCATCTACAGTGTCCTCCCAGTATGAGCGTCCCCCTTGCTTTCGGAGCAACCTCTCTGAATGTAGCAAAATATTTGGAGACATTCTTGTCCACACCACACCACGTTAGAGCTCCTCTATGGAAAAAAGCATGCTTTTATAAGCACTCAAATGTAGGGTTTTGAGGGGTGCTGAGACACAGGGAGCTCACAGGGGTATACAAACCTCTCTCTCTCTCTCTCTCTTGTTGATGGACATATGTTATCCATACCCTATGGGATATAAGTATAAGGTTGTGGGACTATAGGGAGTGAGGAGATGGCAAATGCAGTACCCTCTTTCCCTTGCTTTTTGCTACACTTTCCCACCCTTTCCATTCCCAACAGCAAACAAATAATATTTCAAGAGACAAGCTCCATAGTACAGAGCCTCATCGCCAGGGGCCACCCGCGTAGATATCCCTGTCCTCATGTGCCTTGCTAAAATATCCATGAGGCTTCGTACAATACATCCCGTCGGCTCGAGAGTCAGAGCCGCCCTCCCTATACAATACAGCAGCTTTCTCTCGAATAAAGGTGCAAAAATATTTAGACATAGTGCCAACTGTTATACAGTCCCATTTGTTTCCTTATACTTACAGCAGCCTGGCCTGACGCACTACTACATCATAGGGGGATGTCGCTATATCCTCCAAATTTTGACACTTGGATGGGGCTCCTCTCACACAGAGAGTCCACTGTACTCTCCTATACCCCTTAACCTTCACACACAAGTGTAATAAAATAGTTGAGGTTCTTAAAAAAAAAAAAGGCGGTATACAGCCTATAAGACCCTATTGTCTCCATATTTTTTAACATTTGGCAATGATTGTATTAAAAAGACCGGCGGCGAAACTTCCCCTCCATTACTTACACTCTCTCCTGTAATAGACTATGTCTAGTTACATTTTAACGCTCTCCGACTCCGACAGTCATATCAAAGCACTTTGGTACATCACTCCCAATTATTGTCAATGCATTTAAATAGCAGACTCTCTCTCTCGCTCTATGCCAGCTCTCAGGGAGAGGGAGGGAGCTTCAATGGCAAGGGGTGGGGGGGGGTGAACAAAGCTATGGAAATGTGACTAGAAATAAATAATCCGACTCGCTATTAAAACTGTCAATGTAAATATGTGTGAATAAACACGTTTTTGGCTATACTTTTGTATATTATAGAGAATACCAGCAGAATTTATTGCTCCCACAAATACCATCCAGAGTGTACTTATACACAGACTCTTTTTGCACCAGAGCCCTATTGCTTATAGAAATACTTACCACGAGAAAAAATCTCATGTCATTAAAATTTATTGTAATGAAGATCGTAATTATTTAAATTTTTCAGGCTCTTAAATACTTTGTTGAATTAAATGTTTTGTGAAATTAACTTTGAGGGAACGGGATATTTGTCTTGATATTTTAACCCTTGTATGGACCTGTGCTTTAATGTGGGGCTGGCTTATACATAGGGAGAGTAGATTGGAATTAAATTTAAATTCTGCACATGTGCATTGTGATGTGGTGCATGTACATGTGTATTAAAAATATTAATAATTATAATTGGTGCAAAAATATCAGGGACATGTGTACGGTGGATTCATGATGAGAATGTGTGTGGGCTCAAAATATCATGCACACATTTGTTGCAGGGAAAAATATTGTGTTAGTATGTAATCGCATATGAATTGAACAAAATTCATGTCAGAAATTATACATAAACGGAGAGGAAGACGTTATAGTGGGGAAATTTCAATGATGAAGGATGTATTGAAAAATATCATGTATGTATATACGTATATAGTGGAAACTGTGAAGAATATACACAATCAACAATGCATTCTTGAATTCGTATGTAAATATTTTTTTGTATTCACAAATATCACTTGAATAAATATCGGAGATGAGAGGAGTACATAGCTCAAGAAGCGCTTCATATTTATTGTTAGTGGCCCAAATATTAGTCCCCTGCTTTGTACTTACTTCCCTGTACTTATATGCCTTATATGGAGGATTTTTCTCCTTTGAAAAAGTTGAGCAAGCAGTGAGTAGTGAGTATGTGAAGGTATGAATGTATTAAATTTTTTTCCCTTCAAGTTTGTAAGTAATAATACTGTTGTGGCAAGTGCAGACAAGACAGGGAACATATGCGCACATGATATTTTGTATAGTGTACATGACAAAGCCACCAATGTTGATCTCGTTCACTACTCCGCCCTCATTAGTCACTGGATTCCTCTGTATTCTGTATGGACGGTAAAAAGTTTGGAAGTGCGGGAGATTGAGCTAGATTACTTTTGTGAGCATGTAGTTCTGAGCCGAGACAATGTCTATACAATGGGAGTAGAAAATGTGCATGGCTCAGACTCACTCAAGTTTCCGTCCGTGGTAAACCTATCATTCTTTTGTCACTTGAATAATCTCATCTCATATAGTATGAAATACACACAGAAGCAGTCACTCAACCGCCCGTTTAAAGCCGCGTGCTTTTACAAACAACAAGTTCCTCCTCACTTTTTCAAAGACGAGGAGTATACTTTCTTCAGTTTCTTCTTTTCTGGTTTCTATTTATATATGTACTTACACACATGCTCCTGTACAGTTCAAGCTTGCTGGGAGGGACGTCCGTAATAAGAGGGCTTTTTCACAATTCCTAAATTTAATTGGATACATGCTCATTCACTATAATAGTATTTGTGCTCCTTGGAGTTGATTTTGGATAATGCAGGAGTCAACAACTACTTCTATAGGAGGGTTAATATATAAAGGAGTTCTACAGCATCTACCTTTTACTCCTCACTCACAGTACTTACACTGATGGGTGTGATATATGTATGTAGTGTATGAGGGACATGCATTATGTCATCCATATGATATATACTCAATGTGAAGGGCTGGATTTACATTTTTTACGTAGAGATCACACTATATAAGTACAGTCCTAGTATAGTGTGATGGAGCATGTAAAGTATGCTCATTATACAGGAGACAGGAGAGTGGGAAAAAACATAAACTTTTACAAACAACTGAAGATCTTCTATAATCTATAATAATTCGTTGTTATGACATAACGATAAGTGCATAAAGTTGAGGCGGTCTGCTCTGCTCTACAGGCTTTTAGGTCCTTATATTCCTTGCCTTTTAAAAAATCACACCTCACACAGAGCTACTACTGCAATGCTGGCTGTGCTGCTTTGAGATACATATGTATTTATCTACAGTGCCACAAAATTGCATCTGCAATCTGCATGGCACAGATACTTACTTACTTGTGTACATATACTGTACCGTTTGTCCTCATGTGATTGAGGAGCTCCAGCCCATCTTCGGCGCATTTACGCCTACTGGAGACTTTCTTGTTACTTAAATACTTTGACTTTTTTGCATGCAATAAAAATTATTTTTCTTTTTATGTGTGGACTGTGGATTCTTATTTGAATCTCAAAACTAAGGTTATTTTTTGAACCAGTTTGCCTCCATTTGTTATGCATTAAATTAGGATATTTAGAATTCTGATGCTGGTATAGTAAATTGAAAGATGAATTTTTCTGCTAATTGACATTCCATTAAAATTATTTCTTTTTACTGATATTCAATAAATGTCGGATTTTTCTGCTTATTGGTATTAAATAAATGTCGGATTTTTCTATTTATTGGTATTAAATTAAATAATATTGATGCTTCAAATCGGTGGGCAGAGGAGGAAATAGACAGAAGATAGATGAATAAATTAAAATTGTCAGGTTACACAATTTTGTCAAAATATGAGCCATGGAGAAGATATTCTTTTGGACGAAATTCTGAAACTATCCGAGTACTCCTTTTGATTGACCCTGAATTTTTTACAACGTTGGGGGAAGTGAAATTTAACTTGAAATCACTCGGTCATAATCACGAATCATGCTGCAAAACTTCAACCAAATGAGAGAAAATCTCATCCTACATGTGATCTCACCAGACTCAAACCTTGAAAATCTTCAAAAGTATGTATACCGTAAAACTTCAAGAGTAACAGTAGCTATATAGTAGCAATATTAATTTTTTGGGGCAGGTTGTCTTCACAAAAGTGAACACCGGAAGATTCCCGAAGGTCAAAGTTCGGAGCGTAACTTTTAGAGTATAAGTAGATGTGCAATGCGTCAGCAGTCAGCACAAATACAGAAACAAACATTCCAAGCCAGTACAATATAATAGACATAAACATTGAAGTTCTCATGTTTGAAGCTCCATGGGATTCTGCAGTTCATTAATCCTCAAAGTCGCAATCAGGCATGATAAATTAAATACCATATTCTTTGAGCTCATCTGCTAGGTGCCGTGATTGAAGTCTTTTTAAAACTTGAATGATTGGATTATTTTAAGACCCTATGTTAATTTTTGTTGTCGTGGTCTTACATTTTATACCCTGGCCCGGCCCAAGGCGGCCTACCCTAGACTGCACCCCTGATTGCATCTATGGAACATATGCTCAATGGTTCAATGGCTCATAAAAATAAACTACTTTTTCGGAAATGAACCCTTCTATATAATGTGTGCAATTATTTGGGTTTTTAAACTCCCAGTCAACGCATTAGTAATTTAGTAGTCTGAGATAACAGTTAACCCATGTAATTACTTGTAAAACGTATGGATACTTTGTGAACCTACGTATCTATAAAAGTATCGTGGGAGATGTTTTCAAAGCCAGATTATTTGGCATTTTGAGGTGGTGTGATTTACTTGAATTAATCCTGGCATTCTCAAATGACAAATGGTAACTCTACACAGCTGGTACCAGCAAGTGACGTGTATGCAGCTTTCGAAGGGAATTGACATATGGACTTACTCCAAATATGTGAGTGACATGTCTCTGTGTGTGTTTATTTTTAAAGGGTCTTTTTATTCACATGAATGCCTGCCTTGTTGATGATTCGAATTTTTCCAATTTCCAACAGTTCCAACTGACTCATTGTTAAGCACGTATATATGTACACGCATTGTTGTAAGCATGGATACGTTGTGGAAAAAATTATTCGTAACGTTGTACCTCAAACCTGTTAACTTGTCGTTACTTTGGTTCCAATATTCGTGGAACCATGATTTTCGGGCAGGTTACAGACAATTTAATGAGGAATCATAGGGATACAATTATGTTGTATTACTGAGCCCACCAAAACTAGAGCCGCATAACTGCCACAAACGTAAATTTTGACGCGAAAAAAGTATTCGTAACAATTATTAAATTTTTTATGAAGTGAAAAGTTATAACCACCTATTCTACAGCTTTAGAATATCTTCCTTGGTCCTTTATACTCCTTCTGGGATATGCGGCATAGCTGTCAAGTGATTTGTGGTAGATGCAGGTCCAGTGTTGCCCCGCCAGATCAGACTCACATCAATGAGTAGGTATTTAATTTTTTCCCCTGCGAGCTTCCATCGCCTACATAATACGAACCGTAACATTTTAAAAGGAATTAGGTCCAATTATTTTCGGGACCAATCCTCACCGTTTACTCATTTAGTGGCCAAGATGGTAAATAAAATATTTCCAGCAACGGCAGCTCCAACGAACACGAATTATGCACAATGCCCCAATAAAGGTAAGTAGGCAAGTATTTACACAATAATGCAAGTAGAACATACACTGTGTAAGAACAATCCTTTGAAAGCAACATTTCATTCCGAAATTTATAGTGACACGACATTTAAGGAGAAAAATTGGCATTGGGAAATACTTGGAATGCCTCGAAATAATTTTGTCTCTATAGAGAAAATTCGCATACATGGAGATCTTACGGTGACATTACTGCACAGTAGTGTACCGTATTAAGTAAATGCACACAATGAATCTTCAGAGGCGACTGTACTGATTTTTTCTAAACTTTGAAATCCGACATGTTTTATTTCGACGAGTTTTTATAGCGACACTAAATTATCACACGAGAAACTGAACGGAGCTGTAGCATTTACAACACAACTTAATAGTAATTATGACATAATCTTACTGTCATTTGGGATATTCGTACAATAGAAATATATTCTGGGAAATACTATATATACACAATTATAAGTAAAGTATGCAAAGGTAAAAGCATACTCTGAAACATGATCCAACAAAATAACGAAAACGGTGGCTTTTTTTGCACGACTTGCAACACTAATAATAATATTAATTACATGCATTTGGTTTAAATATTTACAACAACACAATCACACAGAAAGAAGTATCTCCAGAATGTCGCTTGGAATTGCTTAGTTCCTAGTCAAATTAGTGGTGACATAGCCTAACATGTTCAAGTATTACCTTATTCGCTTATTTTTCATGATTTTACCGTAATTTTGACTCCAAAAGTGTACACGTACTTTCTAAATCATTTGATTTACACGCTTGAACATCTCAACAATACCCTCTAAAATTATCAGTTTCAAGTTTCAACTTTAATTTATTTACAGATCGGAATCCAATTTTTTTAACCCGAGAAATGTTAACTGTAACTTCCGTATAAGTAGAAGTATTTTTCACAGATGAGAACATTTTCACATAAGAAATTATCTCGTATTTCTAAAAATAGTATATAACCTTAAATCAATTACAAATGGAAGATTGAGATGAATTCGAATGTGGCTAATGGCAAACGTTGATACTCCCTGCCACAGTTATCCATTTACACATTTACTTCAAGAGTTTACTCATAAGAATATATATAAGTACATAATTTATAGTTTCTTAAATAGACCTTTGAGATTTAACAATGTTTGGCCAACTTGATTGGAAGAGCTCATGCAAAATACTCAAGAAGCAATGTTTACTCACATATAAGAAACAGCAAGGGGAGTGGAGTAGATAATATTATGTATTTTCTAGAATATATGTGTACATCAATGGTAGACGTGAGACTGTAAATTTCCAAGAATCGTTTTTGTTTGTGGGAAAGAGCAATTATTAGTGGTTACTGACGGAGTGGACAAATTACAAAACATATAATTATGCTCATACTGGCATTGTTCTTACATGATAAATGTAATAAATTGAAGATTCTTCTCCGTGATTTTTACTGGTTCTTATTTTCTAGTACAATTTGCAAGTTTAGATTATTATTACTATTGTAGAACTAGTATTGAAAAACAGTCACGTGGGCGATTATTGTAATTACGATTAATATATTCACTTAAAATACCCGGGACATCACTGTACTTATCGATTAAGAAAAGCTAAATTTTATCAACTATATAGTGAGGAGTAAACTGCAATTTTTAAATGTGTGGAAAGTCTCACAATGGAATGGATTACAAATTTAAGTGTAAAAATTACTTTCAGTAAAATAAGAGACTCCAGTAGTAATTATTTCAGTCTGTAAACATTTTAACTTGAATAAAAATTATAATGAAAACGGAAATCCAGTAATTGATTCAATGTTGAGTCCGGAAAGAAATTACATTGGATATCTTCAAAACAGCAATTTCTTAATATAATGATTTTTAAAAGCGAAGGATATATACTGGTCAATAAACTGGACTTGCGCTGCCCTTGAGAATAAGATTTAATTTTAACTATATATACAAGGCATAACGCATGCGAAATTATTATTTAGAGGCTCGTCGTCGTAGTGCCAAATCATACGTGCGAGGAAGGAGTATTTGAACGACTTTTTTAGCAATACAGAACCGTGAATATTGAGTAGTTGAGCGATTACAAATCAATAAATTATTTTAGCATGACGAGCGAATTATGAATTAACATTGAGCAAAATATGTTTACTTTTGCTAAAGAAACTTATATAAAATCACTCATAATTCCAAGACAAACTAATTCAAAAGTACATACTTAAAATTCCAAATGTGTCTTTTTATGACGAATATACCAATATAATATAAAATTAGCATACTCATATTATATAAATTAGACATTTCAAAGTCCTGCTCGTTAATCTGAATTAGTTTTATTTACAAGATAATTGACGGGAATTAAATAGAAAACCATTGAGATTGAGATTGAAGATTGAATCCGAGAGCAGGTAACTTTTTACAACGAAGAATCAAGCGCATAATAATTTATTTTTCTAGTTTATCATTCGTCACTGGTAACTTCTGTATAGTTTGAGTAGCACAAAAAGTTCAAGGATCAAGATTAATATTACGAGACTTTGGTCAGCAGATCATACAGTTTACCAAACTACTGAGGTGGTGAAGTTTCTTTAGCTAAGGTGACTTATAAATCAAAGATCATCAATGAGTCATGTTTTTGGCAAACGCACGACATTTCATAATAATGGAAAAGTACAGGAGTTGTTCAAACAAACAGGATTAACAATAAATTACGAAAATAAAGGAAGCGAAAATACACAGATATTGTTGAAAGTGAACCAAGGAATGAAAATACTTAAACATAATTAATTAGTGTAATCAAATTTAAAATTACAATAACACAAATGAGTAAAACTATAACAAAAAATATAGTCTGCCAACACGATTGGATCAAAACCTTCTTATTTCACGTATCCCATTTTATCAACATTAAAAAATAACACATCATGATTGTTACACAATTACGGTTTGACTTTTCAACGTGGGTAAGACTTATAGTAGAAAAACCACAGTTGCTTCCATTAAATAATAACATAAACTACAAAGTGATGCAACATCTGAGATTCCGTCCTTGCTTGTCAAGCTATCAACTTAACCATGTATTTGCAGCTTGTCAGCATTAACCTCTAGGTTTAGGTTATTATCCTTTCAATTCATTTTCAATCACAATTTTATCGAGATTCATTACTTAACAAAGATCGAAGACATCGTATTTTTAGAACAATTTAAGTTTGTTCTTAACAATGATGGAGTAGTTTCAAAATTTACAGACATTAATATATATAACTTCAGCACAATTTGTTGACGCCATTTTTAAGAATCAATAATAATTTTCTTAAAAATAGACGCGTATGCCAACCTAAAGCTATTAACTTGATACCCATATCTTACGCAAATTCTTTGCTTCCACGTATAGGTAAGGGGTATATATAGGTATACATATGTGAAGGAGTAAAACTAGGCTTACATTTGTTATGGTAGCGTGGAACTCCCACAGAATGCTGCAACTTGCAACTTACGTAAACATTTAACATGGCATGCTATTATAAGTTTTTTATTCTTATGTTCTGGTAATTTACCCTTTCGATTTTACAACTAGCTTGCTCCAGCAGCTCTCTGCGTAACTATTATTATTAAAACGAATGGCTGCACGTAAAAGTTACTTTTCATTTTGTGCTTATTGTTAACTCTAGAATGCATTCCAAAACTCATCGCCAGAGTTAAATTACTACCACAGATATCTGGAACATTATGATCGGCCGCAAGCCCTTTCTCTAATATAAAATTTCATAATCTCAACGTTATTACTTTTCGATACCATTCAGTTACTCAGAGGATCCAAAGGTAGTGATCACGGCAACATTAGCCTCTGAGATTTACGATTATAAATTCATGTAGTATAAATATTTGGCCTACAGAAGGTCAGATTGTATCAGATACAGCTCAGGGTATTAGCAGTATTGTATTAGTCTATACAAAAAGTCCGATTGTAATACTATTATTGTTAAACTGTCCATACGGGGAATATTTTTATGGTGTCTATACTACCACAAATTACGGGTACGACATTAAAGAAGTGGTACTAGCTTATGCAGCATAGTTTGAACTCCGCAGTACCTACATATTACCCAAGTTTCCAGGAAAAAGAAAACTAGATTAGGTATAAATAATTATTACATTCGTTATTAAAATCATGTTTCATCCATTTCCCTGTAAGTAAGTTCTTGTTGCGCCGTTTACGAAATTGGAATACCCAACTTTGCCAGCGCAACTTGTTTTCTCAATCTTATGATTTCCCAGTAAGCGTCATCCACGGAAGCTTTGACCAGACCATTCTTGATATACCGTAGGTAATTTAGGAACTCGCAAACTGTAGCGATCTAAAAAATTTTAAAGTACTGAATTTTTAAATCCATCTCTCTCCAACATCAATAAAAAATTTAACAGGAAAAAGCACTGTAAAATGTACATACCCGATCCCGACAAGACTGAGATATATCAAACCATTCATCGGAATCATATGCAAACCGCATTCGGTAGTGACAAATCCTGGGACAACGCATTAGAGCACACTCCCTGCAAAACAAAATCAGTAATTTAGGAGATTTCAAGAAAATATACACAAATTATTACGAATTAGGAAACTGAATTTTAAAACCATTTTATCAGACTCCCCAATGAAATATACACAACCTGGCAAAACGGATCTATGAAACTGCAACTTACGTAGGAACATTACTCTTGTATTTCTCTGGAATAGGCTCAACCCAAATAGAGTTCTCCTCCACTGCTTTCCGAACTTTGTGTACCAAACCATCATTTGAAAAAGTTAAGCAAGGCTCAATGTCTTCAGTGTATATCTTCTGGAGGAATTGACTTTTGTTATTATTGTGATTGACAGTTAGCGTTGGTTCCTGTCTCCACAAAACAAACATACCATGGAATGTCGGGTCAACTTCGCAATGTTCCCCATCTATAACCACATCCGCGCACTTCTGCTTCGCTTTCCTGTTCCAATTAAAAGAAAATAAAATTTTACCAGTTGTTCACATAATATACTTCCTATCATTGTTTATACTAAACACTCGTCAAGAGATTTATTCCTCAACATGTTGACTCGAATGACTACCATTTGAAGCAAATCTTCCTTTCTTAACTGCCTCGTCTAGTATTACTCATGCACACATGCATAATAAATTACACAGAAATGTTCATACAAAAATGTCAACCTTCTTCCCCTAAAATACTTTCCCTCGGTTGCAAGACAAGTAGCACAAAAGTAAGCAAATAAGCACATTGCCAATAGTAGACATGTACATAGTTTTTAATCGGGAAATACTAAATAATATCCCAACTAAAAATTACACTCTTGTAAAAACCTAAAGTACACTGTCATCATCATACACAGGTTACAGATACATGTTCTTGTACTTGCCCTTCTACTCATTTCTTGCAACGTTTATTTTTTTTACAAAAGTACGTACGAAGCAATTCACACGGCTAAGATGAAAGAATTAAAAAATGCAATACATCCGATCCAACTTTTACTACTTACGATTTTCATGGCATGAAATCAGCAGCAACCTTTAAAAGTCATTACGTTATTAAGGTTATGCCACTTGCAATGATTACTAACTCAATGCTTATGCCTATTTATGCCTTCATTGAATATCATTTGCTCCGAACCAGAGAGGAACATCTTCAGATATTATTATTATTATTATAGTACAAACAAAAATGACTATCTTAAGCATTCAAACGTGCCTTGCACTGCTCATCTGTATGCATTATTTTTAAAAGTGGAAAGTAAGTAGCTCAAATTTAAAAAGCAAATATATCATATACCAATTTTCAGAGCAAAGGTAACAATATTTGTAGCCTTGCTGCATTGCATAATATGAAGTCTCACAATTTTTCAGTGATGCTCATTTTTGCAACAGTTCTTAAAATTTTTATGTATTAGTCTTAACTGATCTATAAGCAAGACACTATGTAAAACATATGTACATCCGCAGCTTTTCACATATTCTAAAAGTTAACAAATGTTAGCTCACAAACGCAGATAACTTTTACGTACTTAAAATGTAAGAGAGGTTGAGAGGTACGGTTCAAGTTCAAAAGGTCTGACCAAAATATTAAAAAATCTCCAAACTGACTTTCCTATCTGTAATGTGCTGAATCACCTATCGGATACGTGCTAACATCCACTGTATTAAGCTGGGTGAGTTATTTGAAACTTTTGCAACCGTGACTTGTGAACACAATAATAATAATTTATTAAAAACCATGTATGTAACTGCACATATTTTACTGCCTGGAGCTGCTGGGAGGTAAAGTATACAGTATAGGAACGTGCTCATAAAGGAGGACTCATGTTATTTCGCACTATAAAGTTACTTTTTGCATGAATGAAGGAAAACAAGCATAATTCTTTTATTCTTTCCTAACCAGGTATTGTGTATGTAATTGTATGTATTTATTTACTTTTCACGCTCAACTTGCATGTATCAAGGCTATACTCATACTCTTGAAAGAGGTCAGTGAGGAGAGAATACACGATGATATTATAATAACACATAGTTATTACGAAACTAAAGTATCAACCGTGAGTTGCTTCCTCTTCATTATTATAATAATGTTCAATTTCCATGCAGTAACATGGATGATGTGGCTGTTGCTGGGTAAAATGAGAAACAACAATTAAAAGTCGTCATATGCATGATTGAGTACGGAGAAATGAAAGAATGACTACCACAATGAGAACTAATAAGATATAAGATATACATATATTTACGAATATAACTACTTTTTGAACTTGAAGTTCCCTGGAAAGTGACCATGAAAAGATGCTGATATCTACGAACGGCCGATTTATTACGACGCTCAAGATAACGAAAATTAGCAAGATGCATACGCAACATATAGATAGTCTCAACAGGTTCTGAGTCCCAGGAGAGGGAAAAAATATCCAACCTTGATAATCCTCATACATTTTTGACGTCACTACACTCACATTTGAAAAAATCATTCCCACGTACAGACACTGCACAACAAACAATGACCTCAAAGCCTAGCAGTGGCCATTCCAGCCCTCTTAGTTAAATAAAATAAATATGTCAGATAAATAAATACTAATATTATTAGTAGTTACGTAGATCTAAATTGCTAGATACGAAATAATGTTAGTATCATGCTGCTTTACAATGCACTTATTCGTGATATTTACAATTAAAAAAAAACTTCATATAGTCTAAATCCTTGCATTATTATTACTGCTATACTGATTTACTTGATAGTAAATTGAATTAATCTCCATAAAAAATGATATATGAACGCTTACGATTTACTATCCGGCTCGTCCTCACTTCTGCCATACTGAAGATGGTTATGAGATGGATATCGTTTGTGTTGCTTTTTGAAAATGGAGATACCATTACTGCCATTTCCTAAATTCGGTCTGGAAGGAGTTGAAGTGATCAGAAGAGTTTTTAAAGCAGCAACTTCGGCTTGTAATCCATCCAATTGCATTTTGGCCTCTTTCAGATTTTTCTCGGATGTGACTTCTTTCATTTTAGCTTCTTGTACCATTTTGTGAGCTTCCTGCATGGAACAAAAAACAAAAATATTTTTATAATTTACTTCCTCACTCAAATCAAATACTGCAACGTATCTGTATTCTAAATGAAAATACGACATGGCATCCCTGTCATACACGTTGCTCAAAATAAACTGCAAAGGTCAAGCAATAAAGCAAATGGAAAAACATCGTAAATAATTAATTTACTAATCCAAACTTGCTTCAAAAAGAGCTGCAGTTAGATCCGTCAATTCTCCCTCCACTTGTTGGCGGATTCCTTTAAGTTTCTCAACTTCAGCATCTTTTTCTTTGAGTTCCGAATGCGCTTTTCGAAGTTCTTCCTCCAGTACAACCCATTTATCTTCTTGTGGTTTCTCCTCATCATCAGGCTGAGCATGTGTGGGTTGTTCGGACTTAGTTTCCGTCTCTGAGCATAATTTGACACCATGAGGAAGACTACTACTTTTTAAATGCCGTCTGGAACTGTCCCCATCGGCAGAGTCAACGGTATCTTTACTAGGAGTATTACTGACAACATTCCCAGAATCCCCACTTCCGTTCTCTATTTTGACTGACTCCAGATTTGCTACAAGGACCACAGGATCAGAGCCATTCTTGAGACAGGGAGGCGGTGGGGTTTTTGATTTTTCACGGGAGAAGTCAATTGGAGGAAGTTTTGAAGTTGTCATGGATTCTAACTTGTTGTGTTTGATCTCGTTGATACTATCTTCACTACCGGAGGAAGTACGACGATTCTGTCCGAGTTCTTCCTGCCCATTTTCTTTCTCTTTATCTGCTCCTTCTGCCATGATTGAGAATTTGTTGGGTCTCGTTGGGGGAGCTTGTATTATATTTTTATTCAGAGTCGGAACTGTTTTTTAATGCAGACAGTTTACTTCTTCCCTAGTTTTTGTGAGGACTACTACTACTGTACTTTTACTTAAAAGTTTATTCTTGAGATTAAAAAATGTCTCGTAGTTTATAAAACGAGTAGTTTCACAGATTCTTAGTTTTTATATTTTAAAATGAGTATTTTCCCGAGAAGAAAGACATCCAGGCAACTACATTACTGATGGGATTTCCGAAGAATTTCTTTGAATACACGCGATTTCTAAAGTTAATAGCAGACTATATTCCGGCGTTAGTATGGCAATTTTTGCTGGAAACTAAACGCTCACATCTTTTGACATACATAAATCACAAGCCAATTAATTATTAAAGCAATAATTTTATTAGCCTCTATCTATCAGTCACCACTTTTTCATGTGGATATAATAACAGGGAGACTATTACTAAGCCTGATAGAGAATACCAACAAAGTCGATTATGTACTAGTAATTCCTTTCACATGTGCTACTACACACAACGGCAAAGTAAATTTAGATATTTAAAAATAATTATTATTGTACTCTCCCAGTGCTCTCTGAATTTTACTTTGCTACTTTTATGTAATTTACACAGCGCCGATATAGAATTTTTTTTGTAAATGCCTCTCAACTACTGAAATAATCGTCGTGAATATTTGAAGGGAATAGTGCCTATAAGATACACCGTACAGTAATAATACTAGTCTATGTATACAGTTGACATTTAGGAAGCACTTTTGCACAGTAGAAAAATGTATCGCTCCGTATCAGAGCAGTTACACACCACATTTACGGAGCTATGTAGAGGTTTTTAATAAACGTTCCGGCGATAAGTACGTAACAAACAGTGAAAGAAACGGAGGAGCAATTTTTATAGAGTAGAGTCATGAAGCTGAACTGGAGGTGGACTGAAAGAACTCTGGGTCATTCTGAATTTATTGACTGGAAAGCGAATCAAGTTGGTGGTAGGAGATAACGAACATGTCTTTTACTGTCAACCTCAACACATGATCCGGCAATCTGCTTCACTTTATAAGGAGCACACTTGATGTAACGACGAAAGCTCGGGGTATTTATTTTTGTTTCTATACAGTCCTCTTGCAATACTTGCTGTAGTAGTAGGTTTTAGGACTCTGAGACGATCGTGCTGGTAATGTGGAAGTGATATTATGGTCTTCTCCCATAGGAATAGTTTTTAATGTCATGCATTACTATTATCAGCAAATAGTATTTTTGTTGAGTCTTTGACCATGAGACTGCTGACTGAGAGTTCCCAACTGGACGATGACAGACCTTAAAGACAACAAGAAAATACAATAATTCATTTTAAAAAGACGTCAGTAAGTATGCATATAATACCCTACATGCGTCCCCCATATAAACATTGCTCTCATTCCTCTACACTCATATATTATTAGCATTGGACCATGAGTCATCACACTTCCAGTGTATGTACTCAAATTGACATTAGTGGCTTCAAAAAACTTTAACAATTCTTTCAACTCTCAGTTTCACGTAAACTACTTATCTTCCTAATTTACATATGAATATAATTAACCTTCCAAACTTTCAAACAACCGTTACATGTTTCACGGTACCCCTCACCTGGGCAATGAATACACTCATATTCAACATAGTTCCTCCAAAAATAAATAATCTACCCTTCCAACCTCCTAGTGTACTTACTACCTTCCTCAGATCAATATAAATGCTGATTCATACATTCTATCAAGAATGTTTCCAAAGCAAAGAGCTGCTTTTAAAAAACGGACGTCATTATTTGAAACACAAATACTGTAACAATTTGCAATAATGTAGTGTATGCTTTCAATACACTCGGTAAATACTTCTGAACTTTACCCCGGAAATCAGTGCTATATGTATCAGTTTTGTTATTTCCTTTGAGTAGGTTATAGGCTGTGGAAACGATCTAATGACGTCTAGTTTCCGGGAGGAAGCCAAGCCGAAGAAAAAGGAAGTATATCTACATAATTACATTTCAAAAGCACAAACACATATGCAGACATCACGGATACTTAACTTGAGTCAGAGATTTTCAATTCTTTTTTTGAATGAGTCTATAGCCTATAGGCTGTATCAATGAATAAAAATAAACAGAATCAATGGGACAATTTAAAGGTAACAATGTCAGGGATTTTATTTATGCACACACATAATATCCTCTGACTCATACGCAAGACAGCATTCAGTATAATTTTGAGTATTTTTAGTAATCGACTCTCTATTGTGCTGAAAAGTTAACAACCTTATTGCTGTGTTGCAACAAAAGTCCTGTTATTGTTACGGGTGTGTTGACAGTACCAGCGCAGCAGCCTCACAAAAGTGTAACGCACCGAACGTATTTATGTAACAAAAGGACCTGATCTGAATTTAAATTCATACGGAAAAAATTTCCATGACAAAACAAGAAGATTGTCCGTACCTGCATGTATTCTGTGTCAAATCAAACCATACCTGCATAGTGTATTTACACAGAGAGTACGATTCCCGCATAGCTCTGACAAGGTGACAGAAGCGTACATTTGCCAACTATTTATATACTTCCCTATATGACTCTTATGCAATTTCGCGTTTGTTGACACTATGGGGATGACAACCGTCTGTAGATACTTGAACGAAAACATGTTCTGAACACCCAGAAGGACAAGATTACAATATGTGGCGAAATATAGATTACAATATACATGTGTAGTATGTATATTGCATCTATATTTAAATGTACAAGAGTGCTATATACAACCGGCTAATAAAAATGTCCATTACTTGAGAACCTGTCAAGTTCAAACATTAACTGTCTTCCGTGTATTTAGGAATTTCCCACGTCTATTTTATCAAATATATCCTTCCTGAATTTAGCAATAGCCTTAATGAGAGCGTCTTGTAGCAACTTGTAGAAATAACAACTCAACTATTTCACAGGTGTACAGAGATATGAAAGTGGATGAATCTGCCATTAAGAGGATATTGCCTCAATTCCAAATATCATATTTTATATTGTGTGTGTGTGTGTTGAAAAATATTTCCGCAAGACTTTCTAGATCACTTCAAACTATAGCTCCTTATCAAGTTCGAGTATACCGGCGAGTATCGAGTACGAGTACGAGTTCGAGTCGAGTACGGTCAAATTTTTGTGAATACTCGATACTTGAAATGGGTTTCGAGTACGGGTAACGATTTTTCACATACTTACGAGTACGAGTATCAAACGAGTACGAGTCCAATAAAAATACTCATAAGGGTTATCGAGTTCGAGTTCGAGTACCACATGCTCAATATACGAGTACGCGTACACGTGCACACAAGTGTTGCAAACTTTTGAATTTCCAGTAAAGAGACGAAGGCGCTAATATGAAATTATCGCAAAAAATCGTTGTATCCACCAGTCACGACTCTAAATCTAAAAAAAATCACTGTTCAATTGTGGTCTTGTTATTATTAAATACTCGAGTATGAAGACTCGAGTCACGGCACGAGTACGAGTACGGGATTTCGGTATTTACAGTTCCGTACTCGAGAGTATGAAACAAGTTCGGGTTCTGAACTGGAACTCGGTCGCTTATTTCAAGTATTTTCCTGAGTACTCGTATATGTGGCGAGTACGAGTACCTTGGATTGGAGTTCATACTCGATGCTTCGATTTCGAGTACGAGTTCGAGTACGGTTCCGCAAGGTAATCACTCAATAAGGAGCTATACTTCAAACATACATGCACTTCATTCACGACTCACTTTGCAGGTGGTAGGTCTCATATTCAGTGGTAACCTATCTGCACGGTTAATTAAAAATATCATGTACAGAAGGAAAAAATAGTGTTAACTCAAATATAACCGTAATTATACGTAGCTATGCATATGTAACACTAACGCTCTACGTTGAATGTTCAAGTTTTATACCTCATTACCTCAAAAGTTATACATTTTAAAATCGAACTTGAACTTTACAAAATACTTTCATTCAAGTCACACTTGACGTGTTGCACATAAAAACTTTCACAGCAATAATTATTTTTGTTTCCCTTTAAAAAACGATTGTAGAGACTCCAATGTTAAACATTATGATTTCACCAAAAATCCAAAACAATATTATCGCATTTAGATTATGATCATTATTTTTATTTTTCATACCGATTAGACTCTACCTTTGCTATCTTCCTCTAAATTTGCATACGCATAAAGTATCCGTTATTTGCCGGGGTATGCTGGTATGCAGGGGACGATTACTAAATTATTATAATTACAGGGTTTGTGGCGAGCCTATCAGATTTATAGTAACCTTCCGTCACTTGTATTTTTTTGCGTACGGAAACTATAAAAACTACCTATAAGTAACATAGGAAACTACTATCTATACCACTAAAGACGTCATTTAGTAGTGAATATTTTCGATTGTGAAATCAAATGAAATTTTTAGCGCAAAATCGGCTTTATATTTCTTACTTAGATCTCATATAGGTATTAAATTACAATAAAGTCTACTATGCTTAGCTACATATTTCTAAGGAAAGCTAATATAATTTAGCAAGTTTCCTTCTCAGTAAATTTAAGGTTTGACTGGTACGAGCAGTACTATTTATGACTAGATGTAAAAATTAATCTTGACTCGCTTATCACAGTAATATGTGACAAGGGCTAATGTAACGAAAAATAGTATGGAAAGTTTTTCATCTTTCACGTGAAGACATATCATCAAGAAATCTCAAATGCAGCCAGAGAAAAACCACACTACATGTACTCTTGGTTGAGTTATAGTGATAATATTACTATACTGAGAATACAGAATATGAGGGTATCTGAGAACGATGGAGTTAAACAGCCTCGGCTGACATTAGCATAATTGGCCACAAGTGTAGAACCTTACTGATATGGTAATCGGACAACTCTTCATATTATTCTTGAGGTTACAAAAACTTCAATTTAGTTTCACTTGCTGCAAATCTCTTTCATCATCGTCTCCCAAATTCAGAGTAAGCGGTTCACGCATTTCCGAAATTCTGTCCCCAATGATATTCCATATAGATCAGGTCTCACTTGTCATCACACATTCCTTCTCAAATGTCCATCATACCCGGTATTTGCATAAAAACATCCAAACTAGATAATTACCCTTAATGTGTCAACAAATAACAATCATGAAGTGTCGCTTGGGGTCTTCTTATTTCTAAGTACTTGAGGTTTCGACTTTTCCCTATTGTTGGAGTACCAATTACTTCTGTATTCTTGGCGTCTCCAATAACTATTTCCACACAAATCTTACGATGCACTGTTTTTTATTGAATGCAATGAGTTACATATATTTTAACCTTACAGTACTTGTTTAAGTGCACTCCAATGCACTGTAAAATGCACCAAATAATTCACTGCATCAATTTAATAAAAAAACTGATACACAAAAAGTTCAATTGAATAATTTTAAATGTTTACTATCTCACTTTGGAAAAAAGGCACTCGGAACAATACAGACACAATGCTGGTGAAATTTCAATAAAACATGTAAGTCAATATGAGATGATTAGGTAACTAAAATAATAAAATTGAGCCCTTCTCGAGAGGAACACAAAAACGGTTGTGGGTAGATAGGAACGGTTTTTATTCACCATGTAGGTACAGTTTCACGTTTATAACTGTGGAAGGTAAATGACTTACTATGAGCAAAAATGTTACACAAAAAATTCCTCCAACTATACGTACAGTGGTGCACACACGTCAACTACGTAAACACTACTGGGAAAGGATAGGGGAACAAGTGGAAGGAGACCTCAGAGCCAACTCTCATATTTCATGAAATGGAAATGGACGTTGCAGGCAAAATGATGAAAAGAAATCTTAAACCATACGCATATAATTAAATGGATACTTAAATTGCCCACGGCTTTGCACAGCCAGTATGTTGTGAGGAATAAATCTCCTATGCACATTCCATGTTTATAATATGTTTCCTAGGAAGAGAGAAGCACTTAACCATATATATCTCTCTCTACCTTTGTAAGTTAATAGCAAAAGAGCTTGAACAGCTGAAGGAAAGTCGGTTAAAAAAACGAGGGCAAAAAGTAATGGCTAAATACTGACGATCCAACCCTCACATCGTATTAAACTATGCCGTATAATTCACATGCACTTAAATCCCTTTACGCTATAAACACTTGAATGGTCTACGTATATACAATAATACAATTACAAAGCGCAGAGATGCTGTTGAAAAGTTATAACCAACCATTCTCAAGCAATACCATTTGGAAGACACCACATACATTAACATAACACATACATACACTGACATTACTATTACACCAAACAAGTGACAGACAAAAGTGCACGCAAATCTAACAGGTACTTATATCTATAGAATCTACAACTATATCCAACAACAACATTAACAGGCAGCCGCAGCTGAGATGGAAAAAAAATCTCAGTTATACAGATAGGTATAAGTACACATCTCTAACAACAACAATAAAACCTGTGCACATAGGCATGCAATTAATTTTAGAGCTCGATAGTATAACAACAAATAACAACGATTTGAGTACGAAGACAACGATGCACACCAATAATCCAATATAACAGAATGGAAGGACTCTTTCAAATTACACGCCGAGGTTTTTTTGTCACACATTTTTTTCTCTCTACTTCTCTGTCACAGTTTGAAACCAACTTCGAGGGAACAATAGCATCATTTAATACAAAAAATGCAGCAATATAGCATCTCTCTCCGTATTTACATGATTAACAAGGAACAACAATGCGTACTCAAGAACCTTTATGGGAACTAAAAAAAATATACCTAAATAGTATCTCTATTCCCTATAAACTACAATATTCATGTACACCCAAAAGAAATGTGACACTTTATTTCACTCCTTTCAAGAATTATTTCGGAAATGACTTTTTGTCTTTTAACAAGTGTATTTCCTTACCGAATCGCAGGACGCCAGGAGTAGCGCTAATTTCCCACTGTTTTGGTTTTGGCCATCAAACAATCACGATATGTGTCTCTCGGAATCTCTAATTATCTATATACATGAGCCAACTGATTTTTGAAAGCTCTTCAATCTTCAGTCCTGTTCTACAGCTTAACTTCAGTTCTACACAAGTAACTTCAGCTCTACAATATACTGCAGTCACATATGCTGCGATGAGGAGAAAGGATAAATACTTTACGAGGACAAGAAGAAAGTAGGTCTTTATCAAATTCTGGGTCTAGCTATTTCAAACTGTGAATCAAAGGGATCTCCAATCTGCACATACACATACACACTCAAAATCACAACAATAATTAAAGTATCAAAGGAATTGTGGAGGAAACGATGGAACTTGAACAATTCCAACTAAACAATATTCCCTTTCCACTCCGCTCCAAATCCACATCTCTTCAAATCAGCAACAATCAAAAATATTACATATATATACACTCACTCTTTAACACACTTGCTCACTCAAAAAAAAAACGCAGTCACTGTCAGAATCACGATCAAATAAGTAAATCCGGAGCCCACCTTTTTCCAACTGACGAGAATCACCTACTGAAAACACAACAAACAATAACAAAAGTTACAAATATTTTAAAATATAAAATATCCTCAAGACTGTCCGTCAATGCCTCCAATACACCTTCCTCACCCAAACGCATTAATTTAAGTAATAGATCAAAAAATAAAAAAAATAATTAAGTTCAACCATAAAATTTAAGCACTTTCACGCACCATTTACAAAGCTTCCAACTTCTATATGTACAGTCGCCTCTTGTAAATAAATAATTCACTGTTTCAGTTATTAATCCACACTAATACTCCCCAATTCAAAGGAAATGTGCAATTATAATAATTATTCCAGTTCGTATAAATATTAAAGCACTTATTATATACACTTATGAGTTATTTAAAAAAAACTGTTCACAGGTTGGGAGTCACTACACAGAGTTGAGAGACTGGGATTTAATTTAATGCAGGAGATTAATTCATACTTGACTATAAATAATATTGAGTGGTTGGGGAAATATATTGAGTGTACAAGTGCATATATAATTACAAAGGGAATGCTTGAAATATTTAATAGTAGTTATAACACTTATTTTTTAGGGATGAACAAGTTGATACGAAGCAAGGTGTGCATTGAAAAGTTTACACGCAAATGATACACAAAGCAGACACACACAATCGGGAATCGGGATAGACTCGGCCTGCGTCTTTTAATAGCAGGTTTTTTTTGTGTACAAATCAAAGCCGAGCCATAGGATGGGAGAGAGAGAGATGTGCTTTAGTGTGCTTTGTGTGCCAGTGCTGCTGTCGTCATACTTACGGCACCTTGGTATATAGCCACATAGGTCTAATCATATACTTGTAGTGTAATGAGCAACATCTAACTTATTTTCCCCCTTCTGAACCCAACAGCCTCTTTAGCTCAGGGGCAGAGCACTGGTCTCGTAAACCAGGGGTCGTGAGTTCAATTCTCACAGGAGGCAAAATATTTTGAGCTTCTTCGAGGATGCTTTTGCAAACTTATCAGCCCACGTATATGAGGGAATATGTTGGACAGTATTATTATCAAGGAGTTTATCATAGCAACCATATGACTTTACAAGAAAGATCTCCTTTTTGTGAAATGTGTATTGTGTAGGCTGCAGAGATGTCCAAATGAAATTGCCTTCCTTCAAACCTTCGAAGGTAATTTTTTGAAAAAACGCGTTCCTTCATCCTTCTATTAAAGGAAGCCTTCAAAATATTTTGCCTTCCTTCAGCCCTATTTTACTTATTAATTTAATGCCTCCAGCCTTCAGCCTTCAAAAAAAAATCAGCCTTCCTTCCTATTCAGCCTTCATAACACGAAATACCATAGCAATGCATTTAAACAACCCTTTTGCAGGTAAAACACCGGAAAATCAGCCATACAATTTACTCAATTGAGTTCGTTTATTAAAATCGGAAGCAATGAAGTAAGTCTCATTGTGAATATATTTGTAACTATCTATTGTAGCTGTATGCGCGAAGGCTTCTAAGTAGCACAGGGCTACTTTACATACTTCCTTCCTTCGCCTTCCGTTTTCTGTTAATAATAGGAAGGCTTTCTGCAGCCTTCCCGAATTAATTCAGCCCTCCCGCCTTCCCTTCCCAACTCTCTGGAAAATTGATATTCCGCCTTCAATGAAGCCTTCATTGAAGGCTAGCCTTCGAAGGCTGGACATGTCTGGTAGGCTGTAGGAAGTAAATAAACAGGAAACAGCAAACAGAATAACTGGAGATACTCCGGAAACACCGCATGGACATGGCCACTGACACTATTCATCGACAGCCTCGAAAGACAAGGTACCTTTACTTTATATTATATTTGTATTTTCTAGGAGCAAAGCTTTCAGAAGCACTCGGCTAAGTTCTACAATCCCGGCCGTTTCCACTTTTCCACTTTTTCCACCTATTTCCACTTTGTCCACTTTTTTCCACTTTTCCACCTTTTCCCCCACATTTTCCACCTATTTCCACTTTGTCCACTTTTTTCCACTTTTTCCACCTTTTCCACTTAAAATTTCAAAATTCCTACCGCACATTCAACTTAAACTAACGGTCCCAAAATGATCCAAGCTTCATTTAGACAGTCTCCACGTGGAATATTTTAGGCCGGTGGACCAAGGATAGGAATCGGTATCGGAATCGGAATTATATTCGAAAATTTGAGGATTTTAATTCGTATTGGAATTCCAAATAATTCCCAGGAAGTATTTTAATTCAAAATCGCATTCAAAAAAGTTTTTGGAATCGGAATTGTTTTACTGAATTCCGATTAAAATAAAGTATTGCTTTCAATGGTATATTTCAAGTGTACATAAATTTAAATTTAAAATTGTCGCAAGTTTTTACTTAGAACGTGAAGTTAATCAAAGAGCATTGGCGAACGTTTTCTTCATCGGAAATGAACATGCTTCCGCATTCAACGTAAAATAGACAAATAGAGTCGAATTATTAGCACTAAGTCGGAGGTTTTTAACGGTTGTGCTCAAAACTATTGTTTGTCCTACAAGCTAATTACTCAAGTAATTTAAATCGTTGATACTAAAAACGTTTTAGGTAACTAAAAATGGGTCGAAAGAAAATTAGTAATGTTGGCGTTCAAATATCAGTTGAACGTGTTTTTTCAGTTCTTAAATTAATACTTAATGACCTGCGGGGGAAACTAGCTTCCCAAAACATTGATGATATCATGTTTCTAAGGTTCAGTATACTAGGAGAATTCAAAAAAACATTCAAATCGGAATTCATAATGAACGAATACTCGAGAGAATATTTAAATCCGTATTAGAATTCTTGTTTTTCAGTATTGCAATACGTATTTTAAATCGGAATTCTTCGCCTGGGATATTTTAATTCGAATCAGAATTCATATTTTTCCTGTTTGAGTCGAGTCTTTGGAAGGCATAGCTATCCTAATATTCCATTTTATGAAATGTGAAGATGTAAGTGGTATCTGCAGTTATTTTTACAATTCTTACTGAACTAAGTAATTTGTATACGATGGCAATTCAAGATAAGTACTAATTACAGATTTTATGAACTTCATATTTTACAGACACTTTCAAAACTGTGATTGACGCAAGAGTTCTGCCATTAGTGACACTGAAATGCCGACGCACTCTCAGCAGCAGTTGCACGGAATATCAAATACCATGCCACAAATCGGCAGGATTGAAACTTGTCAGAATAATAATTTAGCTAACAAAGAATAGATTCACGCCTAAAAATGTATGCGGGAATAACTCCCTGCCGCGATCTACGGATCAAATATGGGGCATGGGCAGGGCCTTGGTGGGAAGTTCCCAAGTGCGCTCAACCATGATTTTTTCACGTGTTAATGGGATTCAATTATTAAAATTTTGAGTTGTTGTTCAATGTACAGGTAAAGTTCTATAAGATCACACGGATTAAAATGCTATCACATATTGTGTAGTTCTAGGTGATGGTTGATTTGTAATAAAATTCTCTTGAAAACCCGAAAGGAATTATACACTTATTATTATTTAGTCCACACCTGAATTTGCTCTGGAATGTGAAATAAAGTATCCTGTTGAATTAATCGTAGCGTGCGAATTTAAAAAAAACAAAACAAAACATTAAACACGAGCACTGCACAGCCAGCAATTGCTGGCTCAGCGAGGCAAATGTAAAAAGGGTACATATACAGTAAATAATAATAGCTAGCTGCACAACCCTAGTAAAATTGTAGACTAACGTACGGTAACATGATTTTTTAATTTAATTTTGCTTTAATAATTTTTTAAAATAATCCCCTCCCTAATTTGAAAGAGTGGCCGTCAGGGATGTCAATTTCCAATTTTGTGATTACAATTAACGATTAACGATTACTTCGAAAACAAAATGAATTTATAATTACAATTAATGATTAATGGGCTTATAACTACTAATTAATAATCACGATTAACGATTACTTTGAAAATAGTATTCACTGATGATTACAATTAACGATTACTTTGAAAATATTATTCACTGATGATTACAATTAACGATTACTTTAAAAATAATTTTCATTGATGATTACAATTGATGATTGATTTTTGAAAAAGGTTAATTGATGATTAAAATTGATGATTGATTTTTGAAAAAGGTTAATTGATGATTAAAATTGATGATTGATTTTTGAAAAAGGTTAATTGATGATTACAATTGATGATTATTTCAAAAAATCCAAGCTGACTAAATTAACGATTGATGATTAATAATTAGTAATCATTAATCGTGATTATTAATCGTTGACATCCCTGGTGGCCGTCTTGGTGGAGGACGGCTGCCCGTGCAATTGCTATGGTGTAATGCTTTAATTTTTTTAAGTTTTAAAAAATAATTATTGAAATAATTTATTTAGCAAGCTATTAATTAATTATTAAAGAGTGGCTCAGCATAAAAATAAAAAAGCGTGCGTAAATTTGAAACTCAAATTCATAATGTGAAAAGATTTTTAATTTCGAATTATTTTTCATATCCTTCTTTTTCTATTTGAATGAAATTTTTATAAATAACAATATAATGAAATAATATTTTTTTAAATAATGTCGTTTTATTAAGAATTTTTTATATTCATTAAAAAAATAAAGCGCGCGAAAATTTGAATCTTACCAACACGGTCACCATAGATGGGCATTTTGCTCCCTCTCTGCCTCTTTGTGCGAGGGATGGAATATAGCCTGCTCGCACTCTCCCTCGTCATCAATCGAGCGACCCTCTGCGGGTTGCCCTCGTCCTCGCCCTCGTGAGGTGCTACTTTTAAAATACACCCTCTCGCTCGCACTCATGAGGGCCCTCGTTATTTTATATTACACGTAAATAAACCCCCCACAATTTGCTACAATCCCTGTGCCTTCAAATAACTTCTTCATGGACAATTGGTTGAAGTATGACCGCTTCAATATGTTTCGACATACCCCAGTTCTGAACGTACAGAACTTTTGGATGGCTTAGAAAGTTTACAAAATTTCCTGGAACCTAGCGTTCAAAACTAATTTAGGTATTTGGGTACTGGTACGTATTAGTCTTCCTGGTTGACATAATGGTAAAAAGTATAAAAACCTTGAAAAATTGGAAATTTTTATGAAAATAACGTAAAAATAAGTTTAAAATTCTAACCCGTCGGTAAAATGTGCCTATCCTCCCTATATTTTCATTGTCGGTATAATGGAAAACATTTATTAGTCAAACTACAATATTTTGTTATAAAAGACATTTTTGTTCGTCTTTGACAATAGTTCTTCATTATAATCGATTCAGTAGCTCAGAAAATGACTATTATTGATCAAAACTGTTTTCTACGTCTCCGGTTAAAAAGATTAGTCAAATAGGTTCCATAACCTCCCAGTAATATTCAATAGTAGGTTCTGAAAACAGCATTAATCAAATACAAAGCCCAGGACAGTGCTTCTGTTCGGACGGGACGTCCCGAGGTTTTCGGAACGGGACCGGGATCGGGAAGTTTCGGGACAAAATATTTGTCCCCATGTTATTTCGGGACTGAATCGGGACGATTTTTTCTGTCCCGAAGATTTCGGGACTGAATCGGGACGATGTTTTTTGTCCCGAAGATTTCGGGACGGGACGGAACATAGATCGGGACAGAAAAATATACCTGTACAGTATGCTATTGCTGTAAAAATGAATATGAATGGGAATCGATCCATTTAAAATATTTTATTCTATATTTAAATGTTTTTTAAAGTAAAATTTCGCTATTATTTGAGGTATTCTTGTAGAAATAAAGGAATTTGGAGCATTTCATAAGACTGGGATTATAACCGGGACGTCCCGTCCCGAGGTTTTCGGGACGGGACCGGGATCGGGACAGTTTCGGGAAATTTTTTTTGTCCCCATGTAATTTCGGGACTGAATCGGGACGATTTTTTTGTCCCGAGGATTTCGGGACGGGACAGAATTGCCACCGGGACAAAAATATTGTCCCCAGTGGAAGCCCTAGCCCAGGTAGAGCCCTTGTTTACAAATGACCATGTCACCCCGACATCCTAAAATGAAATGTTTTTTTGGAGTTTAATGAGAAATTTTGACTTAAACGAAAGGACCTTTTACTTTTAAAAATTAAAACTGGGATTTTTGCGCTAGGCTATAAACCATGTACCTAAGACGTTATGAAGTTGGACTTATATGTACAGAACAATACATGTATGATTTTCGCAAAACGATTAAGGTAAGAGTAGGTCATGAGGGCTTACATGTGTACTCTGCCTCCCCCTCTTTTGTTCACATCCTCTTCATAGGTCCTCTCCCTCATGTTCATGAGGGCGCCTAAAATCAACGTGTACTCGCCATCACCCTCGCAGTTTGTGAGGGCGAGGACGAGGGAGAGGGCGAGGCATCCCTCATTCCCTCGTGAGGGTGCCCATGTATGACGGTCACGATCCACTCTTTCAACTTAGAAGAGAGGATTACAAGAAAGATTTAAACTTGGCGCACTTTGATTTTACATAGAACTATATTTTACTGTAAGCAGATATCCTTTTTGTGAAAAGTCATATGGTTGCTATAATCCTTCTTACTAAAAGCTTCATCGTAGTAGTAGTAGTAGTGATGGTTGTCGTCCTTATGTACATGCCATGTTGGATCATAGCAGCTTTTTTTTTTTCATTTATGGAAAAAAATGCTTTAAAATAAAAATGAAAACAATTTTTTTATTTTTAACATTTTTTGTTGACTTGGGCAGGCTTTAGGTAAAGTAACCAAGTTTTCAGCTTAATTCTGTCCAAGTCAACAAAAAATAATGCCATTTCAGAATACAAAATAGTAAAAATAATGTAAAAAAGAGAGAACAGAAATATCGCAATGCTAACAAGTTACCAGCATGCTTATATATTATATCTTGGAATTTGTATACTTACTTATTATGTACGCCTTTGAATATTTAGTACACTGTGGCATATATGATCAGTCATCATCTTTTAACCAACACTATTAAATTCGCCACTCGATTTTAAAAATAATTCGTCACCGGTGCTCAACTTTAGCGAGAGTGTCGCTGTCATGAATATATTAAAGTTACACTGCAATACTGAAAATAGTTAGCCTTTTTTGCAACAATATTAGAGAAATAATGTTCAAACGCGTTTTTTCCTGGAATCAAAACGGTCATTCAAAAATTCTGTGACCAGGTCTAACAATTTTAGTAAAGCTGTCTAGCATGATGCATATTAACTAATATAATTTCAAAACAAGGTTGACTGAGAAACATTTGGTTTGCTTAAATTGTTTCAGTTTCCGTTTTAAAAGCTCCATATCGTTGGCTAAATTCTAAAAAGTACCATTTTTATTGGAGACAGTGCTCGGACTGGGTACGGGTAATACTCGGGTAAGTGGGTACGGATACGAGTATGGGTACTACCCGGGTACAGAAGTTTGCGTACTCGCAAGTACGCGGGTACTACCCGCGTACTCTGGATTTTAGACAATAAAGTGTGTACGGGTATGGGCATGGGTACTCAGTCATTGACAATCGGGTAGTACCCAATAGGTATGGGTATCACTATGTAAAATATCTACCCATGGGTGCTGTACCCGAGTATTTTTGGGTACTTAAAGGATTCCTGCTGGGATGGATTACTATGGCTAACAATAAGACCTATAATAGACCTATATAGATAAAATATTATCGTTGCATTCAAATTATTATTACAATTAAAATTTATTGCTGCCAGACATCCCATCCGCCTCGGCGGATGGCTTGATTCCTAGTGAAAACATAATACTGTCCTACATATCCCCTCATACACGTAGAGTAAGTATTACTTTGTCTTAAATGTGTACATAATTACAGTCAATACTTGCTACATGTCAGTACGTCTATTAAAGCTGACTCTTTTTTTAAAAATGGGGTAAATATGTATATATACTTCCCAAATTGTAATCGTATTGCTTTGAACTCTTATAAGAGCATGTCAATGTAAAAGAGCATGTTAATATTAGAGCATGTCAACGTAAGAGCATATCAATGTATGAGTTTGGAATTTCGGAGGGATGTTTGGATAGAGAGGCTAGACTTTATTCAGAATTATACTTCGACTCTCATCATAACGCGAGCCCATACGTACAGAATAAAACTAAAGCATGAAATTTATTTCATTTCCTGCGTTGTTTCAAGGCCATTTGGGGATTTTAGCATGGCTGGAGGGAAGTTGCAATTGAGCAAACTATACAGTTCACTCTCGTTGTGCTGTATACGGAGACTAGAGCAAGAGTTGATGGTCTTCTTCATTACACTTTTCCTGGGAGAGAAATCCTAAAGGAGCATTTGAAGGTTATATTAATTATTTGGGGCTCTTGTAAAGAGGACAATTGGGGTATTAAATGCTGTGTAAATATTTTTGTCTCTATTGAGAAACTGCTCTGTAATGGAGCCTCTTGTGTAGGAGAGTAACCTGTTATAATTGTTTTGTCTTAGAGGAGAAATATTTGACTCGCAAAATGAATTACGTCGGTGAAGGGGCATGGATGAGGTGCATTTTTGGAATGAATGGAAATTAATTTGCATGTAGTTTCACTAAATAAAAATGATTCACATGCAGTTCCACTGCAGTGCAAAATGGCATGGGCTTGTAATTTGTAAGAGCATTAAAACTTAAATGGGAAGTGGTCTAATTTCATTATATGTTTCGGTAGTATACATAATACATACACTTACATCATTTGTTCATACAACTTTGTCCGTACTGCCTCTTCACCAACGGCATGCCTATGTAAGGGGAAAATTAACACTGTAATAAAAGGATAATTTAATTACGGGAATATGTTTGCTCCTGTGAAGAAAATGTTCTTATAAGGGAGTGTCTTGTAGTAAGAGCATTAATTTCGAAATTATCTTTATTTTGTTCATATATTCAGCCAGTGAGAAGGGCTGACATACTGTACATAAATAATATGGTTCGTGATTACATTACAGAGGATAGTCCGGCCTCATAAGAGCGCTCTCTATATAGGAGCAAAAATATTTAAGGACGTACTTTTAATTACTATTAATGCTAATATTTCACCTTTTAAGGAATTTCATTATAAGTCAAAGTTTGGAGATTGTAGGGGCGTTCTTATATGGAGAACATGCTGTAATGCAAAGCAAAGATTGGAATTGTTTATTCAAATGTCATTTTGCGGAATTGCATCTAACGTTAATTCTTCCAGTCATTCAAGATTATGGTAGTGGATTCCTTAAAAAACAGTACAGTGTAATCTTACTATGATTTGGAGAGAAAAATTTCTCTGTAGGGGATGTATTTTTAGGCGGATTCTCGTATCTCTGTGAAATACTATAAATTTTTATCTGTATAACAGTAGATTCTATGAGAGTGCTCTTCTAGAGAAAGTGGGCTGTGTAGGGATTAGTGATTACAGATAACCATTTTATGATACCTTATCTAAGGATGACTTTTAATAGGATACATTTGGCATATTTTATCATTATTATTCTGGACTGCAATTACCTAATTCAAAATGAATGGTAGGATTAAATTTATTTGGTATTTTTGGGATTAGGGACTTAAAGGAGCTCATTATTCTGAGCATGAGTGATGCTGTACAGCACCACTCTGACCGCTATCGATTACCAATGCGGGGCTGGAATTTAGTTTTTAAAATAGCATTTCAGTGTGAGAAATGAGAATACCTTGTACAATTATTTATAAAATATAGTTTTATTATCATTATTTCAAATTTGAATATTATAAGACAACAAACATTATAAGTTAAATGAAACAAAGGAGGAACACCGATTCTGTTACAAAAGAAAAAAACCAATGTCGTGAGAAATTAAATACAGTGCGTCTACAAATCTAGACAAAATTTTAAGGGAGATCTCGTCTATAGTGACAAGTGGAGTGAATAAAAATACAATATACCTAAACCAAAGATCCCATATGTCAATTTGCTTTTCCAAACTGAATTTTTATCAATACAAATAAGACAGGTCACATTTATAATGACTGACAGAATAATAGTTATTGGAGGAGGTGTTAAAAATCTGGAACATCACTCCTTCCAGTATGTACTAGTGGTCCCGATCTTTCAATTCTGAATCAAAAAAACTCGATTCGATTCAATTCAATTCAATTCTGATTCATCATTTTTCGATTCAATTCAAAACATGAATTGAATCATTTCATTCAATTCACTTCATGAATGAAGTCACGCGAAATGCCTTGAATCGCGATTCAAATGATTCACGTGAAACGAATTTGTTTCTATTTCCCGCTAAAAAATCCAGCAAGTAACGCATCACATTAAAAAACTCGCACGTGTTTCAGAGAGACATTATTGTTGGAAAACCGACTTAGCAATTATTTCGTAAATAATAATTTGTATACATTAAATACATCAGTTATTATTAATCATTATTACCTCATTTATTAACGGTCCAATTTAGATCATAATGGGACAATTAATTATCAGGATATGCAACTCAAATTTGCTAATGTTACAGTCAACTCTCGCTATAAGGGATGCTCATGGGTTCGGCATAAATTGTCCCTTATAAACATTACTCCCTGTAAGCATAGTGTTATACATTGTGTAAATGGGAATCGGGACTGTAAATCCCAACCCCTTATATCAAAAAATTCCTTACAAGGGTATCCCTTACAGCGGGAGTTTACTGTATTGGCAATTTTAGTGATAGTGAAACTGTTTGTCTTATATTCTTCCGCTGTTTAATGTAGTCATTATAAAATCCTTATAATGTTTATGTTACCACCTTTTACTGTCTGAATGATTTGAATCATCATTCGATTCAATTCAGCACGCAGAAATGAATCAAATTGAATCCTGTGAATCGTGAATTGAATCGAATCATTGTATTTCATTCAATTCATAGGTTGAATTGAATCAAAACGAATTTTTTGAATTGAATTGAAAGATTGGGACCACTACATACAGTATCCATCCCCACTCATCACATTCAATAAATGTGCACTCACGGAGCAAAACTTCTTATTGGCTGTGAAGATTTTTGAAGATAAACTATCAAGCTTAAGGGATCGTTTCAAAATGTTTAATGTGTACGTATTAAATACAGTAAACGATTATTTAGCTTTATAATGAATATATGTACATGAAAGCAATTCTTGAACTCTGCGCAACGTCAAATATGCATACCACCTGTCTGTCCTAAATTCTATTGTAGTAGAACTGTCGGGTCATTTTTAATTTCTGACCCGCTTGAAACCCGAACTGAAAAACAAATGCAGGCCCAAGCCCGATCTTAACCCGGTTTCATTGTGTTAGTGCAGCCCGACGTAAGTTTGTATTTGCAGCCCGAACCCGGCCAAAAACCCGGCCGGGTCGGGTTCGGGCCGGCCCGAATCAAAAAGCCCGCTTCCGGGCCCCACCTCTAGTGACAACCTCGGAAGCAGTTTGGATTGAAAATATGTTTGTTTTAACCTGCCCCTATATATCTAATGCATTAGATAATAATTTCATAGTAATTTTTTTGCAGATTTTATAAAAGTTTACATTAACCTGGGTCAATAATAATTGCGATAATAGAGGTGCCTCCACGGAAATATTCAAATCTACATATGAGATTGTATAATACTCAACAGAATTTCCAGTTGCCATAGCAAATTCAACCTACAGTAAGTATTTGGGTGTGTCTAAAATCACGATAATAAGCATGGTACGTATATCATGATTGATTTCATATTAAAAATCATCGCTACAGGCTATGATTTGTGCCAGACAAGGGCAGGCGCCAGGGGTCGGATTTTTGTAAATCTCCGTGGAAGATCATTTCTAATTTTCTCCGCTGAATCTTATGTCCCTGAGCCCTGAAGCAGTGTTGCCACCAAATGCAAATAATATTTGAAAATTCAATTTCAAATGCGAATCAAACCAAATACAAACATACATTTTCCAATAAATTGGTTTATCGAATCAAATTCGGTTGTGTTTGTAATTTGAAATTGGTTTTGAAATACGGGTGAACTTCAAATCAAATATGATTTTATCATTTGAAAACCAAATCAATTTCGAATCCAGATTGACTTAATACAAAATTTGAATTTGGTTTTGAACTTGGTTTTTAATTGTATCGAATAAAGTCCAAAACATTGACATTTTCTGGACTATTGAATGATCGATTTGCGGATTATTTACAAGCATTGTATTACTTGCAATTACTGCCAATTACTTGCCACGTGTTTCTTACGATTAACGTGATCACGATTTCACCTGATTTCTAATATCATTTTTGTCGTATAGCGTACCAGGTACCAAAATTATTATAAAATAAAATTCAAATTGTGCAACGGAAGAACAGGGAGATACTCAAGATCCAGCAGTTGATGAAACTCAAATAATTCATGCTCAAAGTACACATCCATCGCCCACGACTATTTCAAAATCAATCATTAAGTTAACATACACAAGTAATGACTTACTAGTGTACAAGCAATACGTTAAACAATCAACATACTTTTACTTATAGCTCTTGAATGTAAAACCGGTCACCGAATTTTTAAACAAAAAAAAGAGTTCAAAAGACAAGTAAACTAGTTGATTAGTATCATTTTTACAGCAGAATTTTTTAAAGATTCCAAGTACACCACCAGTAATTTGTTGGCACACTTAATTTAATTAAGTGCTTTTTTGTCCTTTCCTTTTTGAATTTATTTTTTATACATGGTAACGGTAATTTAGGACTATTAAAACATAGTGGACATCCCCGAAGAAATGCCTACTAATGTTGAACCTGAACACGATGTTCTGTATAAAAGTCAAATGAACCGGCCTAATCTTAATTCAATGAATGAATTGGAAGCGTATTTAGCTTCGTCCAGTGCCGCTTCCTCATCTCTGAAAAATGGGGTGCTTTGGTGGTGGAAGGTTATAATTTAATTTAGAATTAATACAAAATAAATAAGTTAAACTACTATTTTGGCAGCTTTTAACTTGTTTTATGACAATGAACACTCATTCCATAATGTGCCAAAAATGGTTAGATTTGCTTAGGAGCTTCAACAACTGGTGTGCATGTGGAGTGCTTATTCGCAACAGGAACCAACTTATTGGCTGAGAAAAGGATGGCAATGCATGCTGTTACTACTTAAACTTGTAAAAAGGATTGACGAAGTTGTTAGCAAAATGCTCAGTGATTTTAGTGAGTAGAATTGTTTGGCTGACTTATAATTAACCATATTCGCCTTTTTGGACTAGCTGAAACTTGAAAAACCAAGTTCAAATCCAATTTCAAATTAAATTCAATTTTGGATAATTTGTTGATTTGCAAATCAAATAAAATTCGGATTCAAATGAAGCTGCATTTGGTTTGGTCAAACCGGTTATTTATTCAATTGATTTGGTTTTTCAAATTCAAATCACTTTAGGAGGCGTGAATAAATTACATTTGAAATCCGGATTCAAATGCAATTTCGGATTTGAAAATGTTTGATTTAGTCGCAACCAGAGATGCGCAAAGGAAATAGCCTTCCTTCAAGCCTTCGAAGGCGAAAATTCAGTAAAGATTTTCCCTTCAGCATGTCGTAGAATGAAGCCCTCTAAAAAATCTGCCCTCCTTCACCCTTCCTTTCAAAATACATACACTCATTTTTGCCTTCAGCCTTCTTCTAAAAGCAGCCTTCCTTCAATTTTAAACTACAACCCGCTTAAAAACGTTTTGCACGAGCAGGATTCAGTGCCGTGAAGAGAGCGGGCACACATTGTCGGTTGTGAGTTCATGAATTGGCTGTATTGTTGCGCTAGCAGCAAAATGCCGTTGCAGATGCTATGGTTTTACGTTATAGATATTTCGTGTACATGGAAGCCTTCACGGCCTTAGAGGGCTAATATTTAGGAACCCTTCCTTCACAATCCTTCGCTACTAGTTTTTGTGAAGGCTTCCTTCAGCCTTCAGAAAAAAGTATCCCCATCCTTCCATTCCTTCTTCAACGTTAAGAAAGTTACCTTTCCGCCTTCAAGGAAGCCTTCTTGGAAGGCTAGCCTTCGAAGGCTGCGCATCCCTGGTCGCAACACTGCCCTGCAGGGAGGTCCTCAACGATTGTAAAAATCCCTGTTGATAAAATAATTTTCCTACATGAGGTCAAATCCCTGCCAAATAAGGGCAACCAATTTAAAAATCCCTGTTTGCATAATAAATTTCCCTGAAACAGGCCAATAAATTTTGAAAATCTTTGCCAAAAGAGGTCAGCGAATTTAAAAATTCCAGTTCACAAAATCGAATCTGTTCCCTTTGAGATTTTCCCTGCCAGAAATATGTTTTCCCTGGCAAGAATCTTCCAGCCTTCCCACAAAAATAAGACCAGTGGTCAGCGAAGCATTTGGTGGAAACACCAAATTCGCTTCAGCGCTCATTCATCACCTCATTATACGGTGGGCCAAATTTGGTTATTTGTTGTTATTTTACTGTTATAATGATCGCACCCTCACCTAACGTCAGTTGTGATGTAAATTCAGGGTTGCACAAATGAAAATGCCCAAAACGCCGAAAATGCCCTGAAAATGCCTTACTCTGAAAATGCCCGGCATTTTGGGCATTTTCGGCAGGCATTTTGGGCATTTTTACAGAGACTTATACACTATGACCAGTAATGCTTCTTTAGCAAATATAATGGAGTTTTTCATAGCATAATCAATCCCATCCAGTTTTAGAAAATGTTATACTCGATTTAAAAAAAAGAATTTAATTCGTCTAATTCCCTAAAGCCCCAACGGAGTTGCAAACCTTCAACGCTGTACAGTAAAAAACTTTTGGATTTCGAAAGAACAATTTGCACAGTGCCAGCATAAATTCCGTATTTTGATAATGACTTGTAAAGTATAGGAAATTTGACACTTTCATTAGATACATACAATGCGACGGTTGTAATATATATCAAAACTTGGAGCTTCCGTAGCAAATTTTGTGTCAACTTTGAAAACTGCATTTAGTCAGCCGTAGTAAACCAGTGTAATAATTCTAGGAGCTCAAAATGTAACAATAAATACATTTAGATGACGACGAGTTTTGAAGCTCACAAACAATGATATTGTTAATCTTTTAACAACTATTTTATCTTTTTGTGTTGCATCTTTGGCCGAATATGTTTGTTTTTGAAATCTAAATAATTACAGACGCGGTGTACAAGCAAATCTTTACAACAAAATAAGGAAAATAGAATTATTATTATTTTTCCATAAATTATGTCTATATTAACAACTGGCTCCAGGTTTCAACCTTTTTGGAAACAGTTTGTTTCTATAATTTTATCATGTAATCCAGTTGAATATTAAAATTATTTGCAACATACTGTTTTGTTACTTATTTTGCAAAATTAGCAGGTAGCTAAAGTCATATTTAAAAAATTGGAGTGAATATGCCGAAAATGCCTGCCCTAGGCTCAATATGCCCAAAATGCCCAAAGTGCCATAGATGCCCAAAATGCCATGAAATGAAAATGCCGGGGCACTTTGGGCAGGCATAATGCCGAAAATGCCATGGCATTTTCAATTGTGCAACCCTGCCACTAACACACGGACCTCAGTATTCTGTAGGGGTAAGGTTCCTCACGGATAGGATAAATGACTTATCCTATCCGTATCCTATCCTATCCGGAAATTCTCGGATAAATTAAAATCTAATCCTATCCTATCCGCTAATTTCGGATATTAATTTCTTGGTATCCGAATCCTATCCGAAAATTTCGGATCGGATATAATTTGTATCCGTATCCGACGGATAGTTGCGACACCATATCCGATCCTATCCGCAGATATCCGAAGTCATCCGCGGATATACAGTTCTAATTCTGAAATGACTCTTGCACAATAAAATTCATTAAAAAATATTTTTTAAAATACAAACTCATAAAAACACTCAGTTTATATGGAGAGTCAATAAAGGATTACATAGAACACTTAGCTACCACTTACTTCACTAAAATATTCATTCTTCCCTTAGTAACATGAAATGTACAATTATCATTAATAGGAGGAACACCAACTGCGAATCGTAATTCTTATTCTAATTCAGATTATTTCCGTGGCCGCTGAATTGTTGGTCGACATTTTGAAACTCAAGTTTGGATTTGATAATATTGTATGACAGTTAATTTCCTTAAATGGGCTTTACTGGAAATGATTTAGATGGGTAGCTTTAAGTAGCAATACATTGCACTTTTTTGTACTTGTTTAAATAGAAAAACGTATTTTCATCGTTTTCTCCTCATTAACTTCATTCTAATTGTAAGTTTACAATCAAAATTGTTTAGGCCGGTAAGCAACCGATGGCAGATGGAACTATCCGCGGATAACCGCAGTTATCCGACGGCTTATCCGAAATTGAATATTCTGTTATCGTATCCGTGCGGATAATTTTGCATATCCCAGATAGCACAAGACAAGTTAGAGACGTCGCATTCACATAGAATAACTAGTACCAAAGTGGAATTTTTCTTGTCTCATTCAGTCTTAAGACAACCCGGAGACCATCTGATGAGACCCTAATACACGTTTTAAATACGTCTTTTTTCCGTAGGGATAAACAGGTGCCAAACTGGTCCTTGTTTTGAAACATATTAAATTCGTACTAATATAACTTACTGTTTTTTGCAAATAATATTTTTTGAAACTAATAATTATCTTCAAATTATTTATTTAAAGTACGAAATATAAGTTAACAACAAAACAGCAAATCAGATGAGCATATTTTTGACAGCCAATATAGATACTGTTACAGAAAATTCGTTAAAATGAATTTGTGTGGAAGATACAAATATTTAGTAATTATTAATGAACTGCAAATGTTAATTAATTAGGAAATAGTCAATACAAACTAGACAAATTCTGAATCGCTGTTTGAATCTGATTGTTTCTCGTCTTCAGATCCCGAGGACTCTTCCTGACGTTCCAACGTTTTCCAAATTACAGTGCCTAAAATAAATCGGACTAATATGATTTCAAACCTTCAAGGGATTAGTAATTAAAACATGCGCTAAACAAACAAGTGTAGGCACTTTTCTTGTTCTTTCGCTCTAAACGCTGACGTGCTCTTTTCAGCCAATCTCCAATACCCAGTTCAATATCAAACGCCAACGAACTCTTTCGAGTAACAGGATTTCTTTTCATACAGCCTGTAAAAATTAGTTAAAATTTGATTGTTTTTTCTCTAAGGAAAATTACTGCCGAAAAAACACAAACAAACATTCCAGTTACTTACAGACTAACAAAGATTTCAGCTGAAGATCCTCAAAGCAATGCTTTCCTCGTTGACCTTTGTAGCTATAATTTACTGCAACGTCATCGGTCATGATTTCTGCCAACATCCTGTTTAAGAATTTGGTGCAACTACGACCACTCACACTGCATAAATGCAAAATCTGGAAACGTAATAACAAATAATTATAATTCTTTTAACTAATTCTATACCATGCAATACCAGAGAATAAATGAACGCGAAACACGCTAGTATTGAAATGAATACCAGTTTTTTCTTGTAGCCGGGATTCTCCAGAACATTTTTGCTGATTGATTCCAATTGTTCCACTGATCCGGCTCGAATATATTCATCATCTTCAAATTCCGAATTATTTTCATAATAACCCCCCGAAGTGTTGTTGTCAACTTTCGCGTGCAAGTTTTTTAAAGACTCCTGAATTTCTGACAACTTTTCGGCTACTACCTGGATAAATCCCTGAGCTGAAACCAAAATATTTCGTACCAAAACATTTCCTTGTTAATACTAAACGATGGTATCTGCCCAAGAACTTATAATTACAATATTTACGTGTTCATGAAAATTATAAATGCAGTGATTCACGTACTTTGGGTGATGTTTGACATTGACGCAATTGAAGAAGCTTGAACACGAACAACTGGAGCAGTTCTTATTTCTTCCTCCGTACCGATTATTGATCCACCTTGTTCAAAACATATTTCTGAGCTGCTTGAATTGCCTGCCAATGTGAAAGAAAACTCCGCCGGAGACGCCAATTCAGTCGTTGTCAAATCTTTCGAAGTAGAATCTTCAAAATATTTCGTATTTTTACGAATAACTTCTATGGGTGGTGGTGGCGGTGGTGGTAACAAATTATTATTGACATTATGACACGCGGAACGCTTTTTGGGACATTCGCTTTGTTCGGGCTCAGAGGCAGGCTCCAGAAATTTAGCCTTTACAGACACCTGCGTACGCCTTCTTTTAACCTCAGGTTCAGTATCTGTGGAAAAATCTGACTGAATCGTTGCTTTATTCAGATTCTTCCGTGCGCCATCAAACGAATCTACAATAGTTGTTAAAATATAATTAGTTTTCTGTTGTGCCCAAACACATTTTATACTCTATTGCTCCCAGAATTATACGACTGCTTTACTTTGTAACAAATTTTTAAATAATCCAGTCATTTTTGAAAAATGTTATTAAATACTTAATTATCTTAATTATTAATTACTTGTTATAAAATAACAACATTAGTTCAGGAGGAAGCAAAAAATCTGTTGCACGTATTCATAATATTCAAACAACCCAAATATTGACAAACTTACCGTATGTCTGCCGAAAGATTTTGGTAATTTCGCAACTCTTCCAATTCTCTCCTTCCCTGGGTAGTAACTGCTTCTTTACTGCATTGTATATAGATTGGGCACTTTTAAAAGGGGGCCAGATACATTCCATCTTGTTTGATTGAATCCAATTTGTAGGAACTACTGCAATTCCTCCTTTTTTTCCAAATTCTACAATGCTAAACATTTTAGACGAAATGGCTGTCAGAGGATATTAAACGATACGAAACCACACTGTTGTCGTTTTGTGTATAGTTTTGCCTTTTGTACTTCAATTCTGAAAAAGACCACACCTGTAAATTATTGAACCGTTTAATTACATATGTAGCAGCTACTGATGAAGAGCATGGAAAATCGTAGAAATCTCTTAAAATTTTAAATTGGTAGCCAACCAAAGCTTTTTCGGAACTAAATTTGGAATTGCATAGACATTTTATTTCAATAATTGTTCCATTATTAAGCTCAACACAGTTGTCTCTTGGGTCACTTGATATGAACACATTTTTGTTCAAACTGATTTTTTTATATACTGGTGGTGTACACTCATCTGGAAACTCCACAGGAATTACTACATTTATTTCCTTATAAATCGGCGCTTCATAGTTGTGCGAAACATTTTGCAACTCCGAAATTCTGCGATGAATTTGCTGTATTTCGCCGGTATGTTTCTTGAGCAAAGACTTTAAAACACCCAAAAAGTTCTCAAATCTAAAAGCACTAAATGAATCCAGCGTACCAAATTGTAGAACGTCTTCGGCTAAGTGAAGCAACGAGTGTACATTTATAGAAATGTGGTAAACATGATACAGGTTTCCAAAATTTTTAACGAAGTATTCCAGCAGAGATTTTGCATATTCATTATATTTTCTGCAAAGCGTTGAGCTTGCCAAAATTGTAACTGACAGATGCAGAACTAGAAAATGATGATAGTACGACAGCGGAAGTACATTTTTCAATACCACTGGCCCGGAATACAGAATAAAATGCCTAAATTCAGTTGCTTTCTATCTTCTAACGTCATCCAGAGTTCTGGGCTTTCTGTTGAAACATGCACTTGTTGTTGTTGTCAGTTTTTTAGGTGTTCCGAAATTTCATTGGCCTGATTTGAAGAAAGTCGAAATTTGGATACGTCACCACCCAGCCAAAGAAGGATCAATTTTTTTACAACCCCTAAGCATATTGCATGCATGTATTCCACCGGGAAGCACGTAATTAAATCAATGGGCAGTTCTTCTAAAATACTTTCGTGTAAGTGATGGTTACCGTCAAATTTATTCCGAAAACTTTCATTCGTCCTGGGGGGAGAATTAATGTCTTCGAAGTACATGCGACTGTTTCCATAGCTTCCTTCTATTGTGCACTTGCCACAGCAAGAGTATCCTGAATGTCCTTTTGTGCTTTTAACAAAGGCTCTCGCTGGAATATCGCAAACAAAACACTCTATTTCAATTTCAAAAAAGAGATCGTGAAAATTTAACCCACTGGATATCAGGTCTTTGCACTCATCCACAAACTCACGAAGAAATTCATTAACATTTTTTGGTTTGTCCTTCTCTCCACACCATAATCCGACTACAAATGGATCCCGGTTACTTCCAACAATGTAACCCAAAATGGGAACAAAATGCTTATTAGAGCTCTTCGATATGGGAATTCCATCGATGTTGAATTGAAGCAACAGTTTAGAAATAGGTGTTGCACTCTTCGCATTTTGTAGGTAGTCCTGGACTTGACCTTTTAATCCAAAATGACAATAATATCCGGGAATCACTTCACGAACGTGAGTGTACCTGGGTGTTGAAACCAGCGTCCTAGCATCATTCGGCAAATTCTTGAAGTGATTAGTTTTCTTAAGAAGTTTTAATAATTTATTGACATGTATATGAGGCACTTTATTAGCCACTGTCCAGGAAGCTAATTCAATTCGAAAGTTATAGCAGTCTGATTCACTAAAATCACTATCACTTGAGTCTGACCTATTTATACTTAAGGATCTTATTGGTCCGCCATCACATGTTATTTCACTTGTGCAACTCACTTCTTTAGCGGTGGCAAAATTACTAATCCTCAATTCTTTTTCGGGAGTTTGGTTGGCTGAATTAATATTTTGAGAATTTGTATTACGACTTGCGACCGAACCAGTCTCAATAAAACTCGTCTTGTGCTATTTGGGATGTATCCTATCCTAACCGCAATACTTGAACGGATAGAATGTGCCTATCCGATCCGAGCGGATAAATACGGATAGGATAAAATCATTAATACTAGGACGTAAATCCTGAGAACGCAAGCTGAAAAATGACTGAGAACTTAGGCGATTTCTCGCTTCGTATGGGCTTACAAACTCTATGCTGCATTGATAGAGTGCTGGTTTCAGCGCAGTGTGTACCAGTCTTCGATTCCGAAATGTAGCCCTTACCGGGGCCCTTCAGTAATAAGCAGAGCTTCTGTTGGGGACAAAATTCCTGTCCCGTCCCGATATTTGTTCAAACCCTTTGTCCCCAGTCCCGTCCCGACAATCGGGACACGGTGACAAAAACAGTGTCCCCGTCCCGTCCCCAAAATTAAAAAAAAAAGTTGTCCCCGGTCCCGTCCCGATAGTCGGGACATGGGGACAAAAACGTTGTCCCCGTCCCGTCCCCAAAATTTTTAAATAAAGTTGTCCCCGTCCCGTCCCCAATATTTTTAAAAAACGTTGTCCCCGATCACGAAAATCGGGGCATGTGAACAAAATTCCTGTCCCGGTTATTAAAAACAGTAGTCGACATTCTCATACCGAAAATCGGAACATAAGGAAAAATTCGTAGAAGAAACATTTGTATCAAAACCATTAAAAACACATTTATAGAATCGTATTTCCAAGATTTCTCCTTAAGGCAGCTTAAATTACTGTTATATTTCAACAATAGGAAAGTAGGAGTAGTAGTAACTATAACTGTTCTATTTCAGTCACCAAAATTATTCTGGCACTCAAGTTTATGTGTATGATTACTTACTTCAATTATGATTGTAAATATATATAATAGGGATGCCAGTTATCGCCATTCATCTCATATCGCAATTATCGTTCTCGGGTAAATCACATTTTACGATATATCGCCTATCGGCGATATATCGGACCTTAGCTTCATTAAAATTAGATATGCTAGCGAAATTTACAACGTACTAATTTCAAAGTGATTCTCTTAAATTTATATCAAAAGAATGCAGTTAGCAATAAATTAATGAAAACAGCGGGTTATAAGGAAGCCTACTGCAAGCTTATGAAAGGTGACTTTCTTGTAAAGTAACAAATTAATCCTCTGTGCCAAATAATAGATCCGAGCAAACCTCAAAATCAGATTCTCCGGTGACAAAACTACCGTTCTCATTCAAGTGGGCATCGTCTGACACGTATAAATCTTGAAC
Organism: Allacma fusca; assembly: GCA_947179485.1. Lineage (NCBI taxonomy): Eukaryota > Metazoa > Arthropoda > Collembola > Symphypleona > Sminthuridae > Allacma > Allacma fusca. Next base: position 4,382,447 of record OX359249.1, read on the forward strand.
AATCGAATTCGGTGACTAATTTGATACTAAGCACTGTTTTGAGTTGGTATTTCGTATCGAAAGTTTTATTTTCTATAGTTGGTATAAGTACTGGATCTGTTTTGCACAGTTTACACAAAGCCTTAAATCAATCGTTTCTTTTCAGAAAATATTTCCAAACCTGAGCTCTGTTTCCATATTTTCCCAGATATTTATAAATTTATTTTTATTAATCCTTCGAGTCAGGGGTGGATTTACGGGGTGGCCCACCCTGACCCGGCCAGGGTAAAAAAAATTAGGGCCAGAGTAAAAACAATTGCTAAAGGCCCTCAGATTGCAAGTGGAAAGGCCCCCTTAATCCGTTTTGAGGGTTAGGACCTGGGTAAAAACTATTTTATTAATCCACCCCTGAGTTCGAGTTAACTTTGTTTATGAGATCTCATCTAGTTTTTTAATTCTATGCCTTTTACCACCTCCATCGATTCCGTTATTTTCACTATTTATTATAAATGATTGCTGTTTCATTTATATACATTATTAAACCGGAAATTAAAAATCGGTGAGAAATGAGATGAAGACTGCACCCACAATTATTGTTGATGGCGGTAACACATGTGCGCAATTGTGCATACTGTATAGATGGAATGTGCATACAAAGTATGTTTCTAGTGAAGGAGCTTGCACAGGGAGCGCTGGTTATGCCAATAATGCTTGCAAGCCATGTAGACGGATCCCTTTGTATAATTCTCATTTAGTGCGCTATCGAAGGCACAGTAGAAACAGGCCCCAATGTATGGAAATTGATATTTGCGAGACACCGATATTCTCGACACATTTGGCGATTTTTATCGCAAGTTATATCGGTGGTAAAATGGTGATATTTCCGAGAATATCGTCTCGGCATTATCGTATTTGGCATCCCTAATATATAACTTGTCTTTATTCGCTCTAATTCCAAAATCTAATAATCCTAATCATAAAACCATGATGAAGTACCAGTCATTTTTTTAGCAATACGCTTCATTTTCTACTGAAATAGAACTCACAGAATAGTTTAATCACGAGCATTAAAAGCTGAAACGTTATCCTTGTTCTGCTTTGCTTGCTCGTCCCGTCCCGTTATACACACGGCCAAAAAGCATATCCCGTTCCGAATACAATGGGAACAATTGTTTTGTCCCCGTCCCCACCCAAAAATTATGGGGAATATTTTTTTTGTCCCCGTCCCGTCCCAAATATGACATGGGGACAATTATTTTGTCCCCGGGGACGTCCCGTCCCCGGCAGAAGCTCTGGTAATAAGTAATGAATGTGGAAGTTTTGTATAAGATAAGTGATTATAGTTATTTTATAAATAAATAAAGTATCAAAGTAATTTAAAATAATAAAGTAAACTGATGCACACTGGTTCATTTCTCTTCGAATTATTTCTTCGTCTCGCTGCAATCTTTCTTTTCATCGATACGAGTTCTCTAAATGGATGCGAGTTTATAATCGAGTTGTCTAAACAGTTTTGTTGTTCGAGTAATTAAGTTTTTTCAGAATGTAAACATTTATTCTTGTTACTAGTTTATTCTGTAAAAATCTTGCAAATTACGACTGACTGACTGGATGATCATTCGTCGTCACATCGAAGGCTGACTGACTGTATATGACGTCATGTGTATGTATATATGGGTATAATATAATGCCATAGGCTTCTTTATTATTTAAAACTGCGTTCATTAGTAAAACAAAATATCAATTATCAGCAATTAGTCACCTTTGTTTACCTCGTTTTTATCGTCGAGATTTTGTTATTAGCCATCGGTAATAACCATTATAAAATTAGATTAACAATGACTTCTAGTGTGAACAAGTGAGAAACAAAAATTCACAGGTACTTGTACTAATTCATGAGTAAAATCATATACGTCAAAGGTAATTTGAAGTGGGTCGCTCATTCGGTCAATAATTTTATAATAATGTAACAAACACATTTTACAGTATAAAAGCAATTTCACCTGTAAAATTTTGAAAATCAACTTACTCCTGTTTGTGCCTTAACACTTCATATAAACAAAATCACAAAGAACTGAAGTGGGGTATTGTGGTAAAATATAGGAAGAAATAATTTAATTAGAAAAACTATTTAATTAGAAAAACTCAAATCGCACGAAATAGCTTTTCGCAACATCCTGTCAATGGTGCTAATTATTACAGCTGCAAAAGAAAGTTTAAAAAATTATGAAGTCACAATAGATGGCGAGATTATTACCTTACACTACTGTAAGAATGTATAATAAATGTGCGTTCATATGGGACATATACTTTTCCAAGGCTAGATGGATGACACTACTTCCTTTAAAATCAATACTTCTGACATTTTTGAAAACGTGTCCACGTGGAAATGTCGAATTATCTAGTGACGCTCATTCGGTAATTTATTATTATTCTGATTATAGACAAGAAGGAATTAATGATATTCGAAACTATACCATGATTTTGTGGGCTAGTATTTGATAATATGGGTATGCACTAGAGCATCACCCCGTGGGATATTTTAGGCCCGTGCCCGCCCGTGGCTCGTAACGTTTTATCCGTACCCGCCCGGCCCGAAAGTAATGTCTATCGAAAAAGCCCGGCCCGGCCCGCAAAATTAAAAAAAGCCCGTAGCCCGCCCGCAAATACCATACATCTTAAATACTGAAACACGGTATTTTAAAATATTGGTGTTCTTGACGGTTACATACAGTCGTTAAACTATCTTGTTTATTAAGAAGGCAATACAAAAGCTTGTGCTGCTATTTCGGCTTTGGTAAGCACTTCTGGTGGCGTTCTTGAATTTATTACAATGTTAACTTCTGGATTCTTATTACAAATACTTGAACTACTAGCATGATTCATCTTATAGACTAAATGGAATTTTCCACAGTAATGAAGAGCGAAATGAAACTTACTAAATAACAAATGCAGGTATGCAAGAAAACTTTTCTTGCATACCTGCCTTTGTTATTTATTAACATTCGTACAGACGGGCGCGGGCCTAAAATATCCCACGGGGTGATGCTCTATCGTACACCAAGCGTTAGTTTGTTTGAAAGCTAAAATTGCAACCGTCTGAAATTCGTTGTATGTACATTCACAACCGCTGCTCCTGCATTCACAACTATAGCTCCTCACGAGTACGAGTAGATACTCGAGTTTCGAGTTCGAGTACGAGTACGGGTCGAGAACGGTATCAACTTAAATTGGTACTTGTACTCGTCGGGCGAGTATCCGTTTTCGTACTCGAACTTGAGTATATTTCTATGGGTGTTCATTTATACCCCACTTTCTCATCACTCACATTTTTTCATCACTCACTCTACAAAAATCATTCCTCCCATTCACCGAAGCCCAACCACTACACTAAATACTGCCATTCACATTGCATTAAACCTGCAAGAGGAATATTTATGAAATTTTAGGACTTTTGAGGTCGTTTTTGTTCGAACTGACAGGGTCAAGTACGTTTCCTACTACCGTTTCCACAATTCTCGAAGGAATTTCAATCCAAGTACAGAATCGTGACCGCTCGCACCTAGTGCTTCTAGTTATGTACTTATATCGAGAATTTTCGGCCTGGAAGTTCCAAAGTGGACTCTGTCGTTTTTGTTCGAACTGACAGGGTCAAGTTCGTTTCCTACTACCATTTCCACAATTCTCAAAGGAATTTCAATCCAAGTACAGAATCGTGACCCCTGGCACCTAGTGCTTCTAGTTATGTACACATATCGCGAACTTTCGGCCTGGAAGTTCCAAAGTGGACTCTATCGTTTTTGTTCGAACTGACAGGGTCAAGTACGTTTCCTACTACCATTTCCACAATTCAATAAGGAATTTCATTCCAAGTACAGAATCGTGACCGCTCGCACCTAGTGCTTCTAGTTATGTACCCATATCGCGAAATTTCGGCCTGGAAGTTCCAAAGTGGACTCTGTAGTTTTTGTTCGAACTGACAGGGTCAAGTACGTTTCCTACTACCATTTCCACAATTCAATAAGGAATTTCAATCCAAGTACAGAATCGTGACCCCTGGCACCTAGTGCTTCTAGTTATGTACCCATATCGCGAAATTTCGGCCTGGAAGTTCCAAAGTGGACTCTGTAGTTTTTGTTCGAACTGACAGGGTCAAGTTCGTTTCCTACTACCATTTCCACAATTCAATAAGGAATTTCAATCCAAGTACAGAATCGTGACCCCTCGCACCTAGTGCTTCTAGTTATGTACCCATATCGCGAAATTTCGGCCTGGAAGTTCCAAAGTGGACTCTGTCGTTTTTGTTCGAACTGACAGGGTCAAGTACGTTTCCTACTACCATTTCCACAATTCTCAAAGGAATTTCAATCCAAGTACAGAATCGTGACCCCTGGCACCTAGTGCTTCTAGTTATGTACCCATATCGCGAAATTTCGGCCTGGAAGTTCCAAAGTGGACTCTGTAGTTTTTGTTCGAACTGACAGGGTCAAGTTCGTTTCCTACTACCATTTCCACAATTCTCAAAGGAATTTCAATCCAAGTACAGAATCGTGACCCTTTGCACCTAGTGCTTCTAGTTATGTACCTATATCGCGAACTTTCGGCCTGGAAGTTCCAAAGTGGACTCTGTAGTTTTTGTTCGAACTGACAGGGTCAAGTACGTTTCCTAATACCATTTCCACAATTCTCAAAGGAATTTCAATCCAAGTACAGAATCGTGACCGCTCGCACCTAATGCTTCTAGTTATGTACCCATATCGAGAATTTTCGGCTTGGAAGTTCCAAAGTGGACTGTCGTTTTTGTTCGAACTGACAGGGTCAAGTACGTTTCCTACTACCATTTCCACAATTCAATAAGGAATTTCAATCCAAGTACAGAATCGTGACCCCTGGCACCTAGTACTTCTAGTTATGTACCCATATTGCGAAATTTCGGCCTGGAAGTTCCAAAGTGGACTCTGTAGTTTTTGTTCGAACTAACAGGGTCAAGTACGTTTCCTACTACCATTTCCACAATTCTCAAAGGAATTTCAATCCAAGAACAGAATCGTGACCACTGGGACCTAGTGCTTCTAGTTATGTACCCATATCGAGAATTTTCGGCTTGGAAGTTCCAAAGTGGACTGTCGTTTTTGTTCGAACTGACAGGGTCAAGTACGTTTCCTACTACCATTTCCACAATTCAATAAGGAATTTCAATCCAAGTACAGAATCGTGACCCCTGGCACCTAGTACTTCTAGTTATGTACCCATTTCGCGAAATTTCGGCCTGGAAGTTCCAAAGTGGACTCTGTAGTTTTTGTTCGAACTGACAGGGTCAAGTACGTTTCCTACTACCATTTCCACAATTCAATAAGGAATTTCAATCCAAGTACAGAATCGTGACCCCTGGCACCTAGTGCTTCTAGTTATGTACCCATATCGCGAAATTTCGGCCTGGAAGTTCCAAAGTGGACTCTGTAGTTTTTGTTCGAACTGACAGGGTCAAGTTCGTTTCCTACTACCATTTCCACAATTCAATAAGGAATTTCATTCCAAGTACAGAATCGTGACCGCTCGCACCTAGTGCTTCTAGTTATGTACCCATATCGCGAACTTTCGGCCTGGAAGTTCCAAAGTGGACTCTGTAGTTTTTGTTCGAACTGACAGGGTCAAGTACGTTTCCTACTACCATTTCCACAATTCAATAAGGAATTTCAATCCAAGTACAGAATCGTGACCCCTGGCACCTAGTGCTTCTAGTTATGTACCCATATCGCGAAATTTCGGCCTGGAAGTTCCAAAGTGGACTCTGTAGTTTTTGTTCGAACTGACAGGGTCAAGTTCGTTTCCTACTACCATTTCCACAATTCAATAAGGAATTTCAATCCAAGTACAGAATCGTGACCCCTCGCACCTAGTGCTTCTAGTTATGTACCCATATCGCGAAATTTCGGCCTGGAAGTTCCAAAGTGGACTCTGTCGTTTTTGTTCGAACTGACAGGGTCAAGTACGTTTCCTACTACCATTTCCACAATTCTCAAAGGAATTTCAATCCAAGTACAGAATCGTGACCCCTGGCACCTAGTGCTTCTAGTTATGTACCCATATCGCGAAATTTCGGCCTGGAAGTTCCAAAGTGGACTCTGTAGTTTTTGTTCGAACTGACAGGGTCAAGTTCGTTTCCTACTACCATTTCCACAATTCTCAAAGGAATTTCAATCCAAGTACAGAATCGTGACCCTTTGCACCTAGTGCTTCTAGTTATGTACCTATATCGCGAACTTTCGGCCTGGAAGTTCCAAAGTGGACTCTGTAGTTTTTGTTCGAACTGACAGGGTCAAGTACGTTTCCTAATACCATTTCCACAATTCTCAAAGGAATTTCAATCCAAGTACAGAATCGTGACCGCTCGCACCTAATGCTTCTAGTTATGTACCCATATCGAGAATTTTCGGCTTGGAAGTTCCAAAGTGGACTGTCGTTTTTGTTCGAACTGACAGGGTCAAGTACGTTTCCTACTACCATTTCCACAATTCAATAAGGAATTTCAATCCAAGTACAGAATCGTGACCCCTGGCACCTAGTACTTCTAGTTATGTACCCATATTGCGAAATTTCGGCCTGGAAGTTCCAAAGTGGACTCTGTAGTTTTTGTTCGAACTAACAGGGTCAAGTACGTTTCCTACTACCATTTCCACAATTCTCAAAGGAATTTCAATCCAAGAACAGAATCGTGACCACTGGGACCTAGTGCTTCTAGTTATGTACCCATATCGAGAATTTTCGGCTTGGAAGTTCCAAAGTGGACTGTCGTTTTTGTTCGAACTGACAGGGTCAAGTACGTTTCCTACTACCATTTCCACAATTCAATAAGGAATTTCAATCCAAGTACAGAATCGTGACCCCTGGCACCTAGTACTTCTAGTTATGTACCCATTTCGCGAAATTTCGGCCTGGAAGTTCCAAAGTGGACTCTGTAGTTTTTGTTCGAACTGACAGGGTCAAGTACGTTTCCTACTACCATTTCCACAATTCAATAAGGAATTTCAATCCAAGTACAGAATCGTGACCCCTGGCACCTAGTGCTTCTAGTTATGTACCCATATCGCGAAATTTCGGCCTGGAAGTTCCAAAGTGGACTCTGTAGTTTTTGTTCGAACTGACAGGGTCAAGTTCGTTTCCTACTACCATTTCCACAATTCAATAAGGAATTTCATTCCAAGTACAGAATCGTGACCGCTCGCACCTAGTGCTTCTAGTTATGTACCCATATCGCGAACTTTCGGCCTGGAAGTTCCAAAGTGGACTCTGTAGTTTTTGTTCGAACTGACAGGGTCAAGTACGTTTCCTACTACCATTTCCACAATTCAATAAGGAATTTCAATCCAAGTACAGAATCGTGACCCCTGGCACCTAGTGCTTCTAGTTATGTACCCATATCGCGAAATTTCGGCCTGGAAGTTCCAAAGTGGACTCTGTAGTTTTTGTTCGAACTGACAGGGTCAAGTTCGTTTCCTACTACCATTTCCACAATTCAATAAGGAATTTCATTCCAAGTACAGAATCGTGACCGCTCGCACCTAGTGCTTCTAGTTTTGTACCCATATCGCGAACTTTCGGCCTGGAAGTTCCAAAGTGGACTCTGTAGTTTTTGTTCGAACTGACAGGGTCAAGTACGTTTCCTACTACCATTTCCACAATTCTCAAAGGAATTTCAATCCAAGTACAGAATCGTGACCCCTGGCACCTAGTGCTTCTAGTTATGTACCCATATCGCGAAATTTCGGCCTGGAAGTTCCAAAGTGGACTCTGTAGTTTTTGTTCGAACTGACAGGGTCAAGTACGTTTCCTACTACCATTTCCACAATTCAATAAGGAATTTCAATCCAAGTACAGAATCGTGACCCCTGGCACCTAGTGCTTCTAGTTATGTACCCATATCGCGAAATTTCGGCCTGGAAGTTCCAAAGTGGACTCTGTAGTTTTTGTTCGAACTGACAGGGTCAAGTTCGTTTCCTACTACCATTTCCACAATTCTCAAAGGAATTTCAATCCAAGTACAGAATCGTGACCCCTCGCACCTAGTGCTTCTAGTTATGTACCCATATCGCGAAATTTCGGCCTGGAAGTTCCAAAGTGGACTCTGTCGTTTTTGTTCGAACTGACAGGGTCAAGTACGTTTCCTACTACCATTTCCACAATTCTCAAAGGAATTTCAATCCAAGTACAGAATCGTGACCCCTGGCACCTAGTGCTTCTAGTTATGTACCCATATCGCGAAATTTCGGCCTGGAAGTTCCAAAGTGGACTCTGTAGTTTTTGTTCGAACTGACAGGGTCAAGTTCGTTTTCTACTACCATTTCCACAATTCTCAAAGGAATTTCAATCCAAGTACAGAATCGTGACCCCTCGCACCTAGTGCTTCTAGTTATGTACCTATATCGCGAACTTTCGGCTTGGAAGTTCCAAAGTGGACTCTGTAGTTTTTGTTCGAACTGACAGGGTCAAGTACGTTTCCTAATACCATTTCCACAATTCTCAAAGGAATTTCAATCCAAGTACAGAATCGTGACCGCTCGCACCTAGTGCTTCTAGTTATGTACCCATATCGAGAATTTTCGGCCTGGAAGTTCCAAAGTGGACTCTGTCGTTTTTGTTCGAACTGACAGGGTCAAGTACGTTTCCTACTACCATTTCCACAATTCAATAAGGAATTTCATTCCAAGTACAGAATCGTGACCGCTCGCACCTAGTGCTTCTAGTTATGTACCCATATCGCGAAATTTCGGCCTGGAAGTTCCAAAGTGGACTCTGTAGTTTTTGTTCGAACTGACAGGGTCAAGTACGTTTCCTACTACCATTTCCACAATTCAATAAGGAATTTCAATCCAAGTACAGAATCGTGACCCCTGGCACCTAGTGCTTCTAGTTATGTACCCATATCGCGAAATTTCGGCCTGGAAGTTCCAAAGTGGACTCTGTAGTTTTTGTTCGAACTGACAGGGTCAAGTTCGTTTCCTACTACCATTTCCACAATTCAATAAGGAATTTCATTCCAAGTACAGAATCGTGACCGCTCGCACCTAGTGCTTCTAGTTATGTACCCATATCGCGAACTTTCGGCCTGGAAGTTCCAAAGTGGACTCTGTAGTTTTTGTTCGAACTGACAGGGTCAAGTACGTTTCCTACTACCATTTCCACAATTCAATAAGGAATTTCAATCCAAGTACAGAATCGTGACCCCTGGCACCTAGTGCTTCTAGTTATGTACCCATATCGCGAAATTTCGGCCTGGAAGTTCCAAAGTGGACTCTGTAGTTTTTGTTCGAACTGACAGGGTCAAGTTCGTTTCCTACTACCATTTCCACAATTCTCAAAGGAATTTCAATCCAAGTACAGAATCGTGACCCCTCGCACCTAGTGCTTCTAGTTATGTACCTATATCGCGAACTTTCGGCCTGGAAGTTCCAAAGTGGACTCTGTAGTTTTTGTTCGAACTGACAGGGTCAAGTTCGTTTCCTACTACCATTTCCACAATTCTCAAAGGAATTTCAATCCAAGTACAGAATCGTGACCGCTCGCACCTAGTGCTTCTAGTTATGTACCCATATCGAGAATTTTCCGCCTGGAAGTTCCAAAGTGGACTCTGTCGTTTTTGTTCGAACTGACAGGGTCAAGTACGTTTCCTACTACCATTTCCACAATTCAATAAGGAATTTCAATCCAAGTACAGAATCGTGACCACTGGGACCTAGTGCTTCTAGTTATGTACCCATATCGAGAAGTTTTGGCTTGGAAGTTCCAAAGTGGACTGTCGTTTTTGTTCGAACTGACAGGGTCAAGTACGTTTCCTACTACCATTTCCACAATTCAATAAGGAATTTCAATCCAAGTACAGAATCGTGACCCCTGGCACCTAGTACTTCTAGTTATGTACCCATTTCGCGAAATTTCGGCCTGGAAGTTCCAAAGTGGACTCTGTAGTTTTTGTTCGAACTGACAGGGTCAAGTACGTTTCCTACTACCATTTCCACAATTCAATAAGGAATTTCAATCCAAGTACAGAATCGTGACCACTGGGACCTAGTGCTTCTAGTTATGTACCCATATCGAGAATTTTCGGCTTGGAAGTTCCAAAGTGGACTGTCGTTTTTGTTCGAACTGACAGGGTCAAGTACGTTTCCTACTTCCATTTCCACAATTCAATAAGGAATTTCAATCCAAGTACAGAATCGTGACCCCTGGCACCTAGTACTTCTAGTTATGTACCCATATTGCGAAATTTCGGCCTGGAAGTTCCAAAGTGGACTCTGTAGTTTTTGTTCGAACTAACAGGGTCAAGTACGTTTCCTACTACCATTTCCACAATTCTCAAAGGAATTTCAATCCAAGTACAGAATCGTGACCGCTCGCACCTAGTGCTTCTAGTTATGTACCCATATCGAGAATTTTCGGCCTGGAAGTTCCAAAGTGGACTCTGCCGTTTTTGTTCGAACTGACAGGGTCAAGTACGTTTCCTACTACCATTTCCACAATTCTCAAAGGAATTTCAATCCAAGTACAGAATCGTGACCACTGGGACCTAGTGCTTCTAGTTATGTACCCATATCGAGAATTTTCGGCTTGGAAGTTCCAAAGTGGACTGTCGTTTTTGTTCGAACTGACAGGGTCAAGTACGTTTCCTACTACCATTTCCACAATTCAATAAGGAATTTCAATCCAAGTACAGAATCGTGACCCCTGGCACGTAGTACTTCTAGTTATGTACCCATTTCGCGAAATTTCGGCCTGGAAGTTCCAAAGTGGACTCTGTAGTTTTTGTTCGAACTGACAGGGTCAAGTTCGTTTCCTACTACCATTTCCACAATTCTCAAAGGAATTTCAATCCAAGTACAGAATCGTGACTGCTCGCACCTAGTGCTTCTAGTTATGTACTTATATCGAGAATTTTCGGCCTGGAAGTTCCAAAGTGGACTCTGTCGTTTTTGTTCGAACTGACAGGGTCAAGTACGTTTCCTACTACCATTTCCACAATTCTCAAAGGAATTTCAATCCAAGTACAGAATCGTGACCACTGGGACCTAGTGCTTCTAGTTATTTACCCATATCGAGAATTTTCGGCTTGGAAGTTCCAAAGTGGACTGTCGTTTTTGTTCGAACTGACAGGGTCAAGTACGTTTCCTACTACCATTTCCACAATTCAATAAGGAATTTCAATCCAAGTACAGAATCGTGACCCCTGGCACCTAGTACTTCTAGTTATGTACCCATATCGCGAAATTTCGGCCTGGAAGTTCCAAAGTGGACTCTGTAGTTTTTGTTCGAACTGACAGGGTCAAGTTCGTTTCCTACTACCATTTCCACAATTCTCAAAGGAATTTCAATCCAAGTACAGAATCGTGACCGCTCGCACCTAGTGCTTCTAGTTATGTACTTATATCGAGAATTTTCGGCCTGGAAGTTCCAAAGTGGACTCTGTCGTTTTTGTTCGAACTGACAGGGTCAAGTACGTTTCCTACTACCATTTCCACAATTCTCAAAGGAATTTCAATCCAAGTACAGAATCGTGACCACTGGGACCTAGTGCTTCTAGTTATGTACCCATATCGAGAATTTTCGGCTTGGAAGTTCCAAAGTGGACTGTCGTTTTTGTTCGAACTGACAGGGTCAAGTACGTTTCCTACTACCATTTCCACAATTCAATAAGGAATTTCAATCCAAGTACAGAATCGTGACCCCTGGCACGTAGTACTTCTAGTTATGTACCCATTTCGCGAAATTTCGGCCTGGAAGTTCCAAAGTGGACTCTGTAGTTTTTGTTCGAACTGACAGGGTCAAGTTCGTTTCCTACTACCATTTCCACAATTCTCAAAGGAATTTCAATCCAAGTACAGAATCGTGACTGCTCGCACCTAGTGCTTCTAGTTATGTACTTATATCGAGAATTTTCGGCCTGGAAGTTCCAAAGTGGACTCTGTCGTTTTTGTTCGAACTGACAGGGTCAAGTACGTTTCCTACTACCATTTCCACAATTCTCAAAGGAATTTCAATCCAAGTACAGAATCGTGACCACTGGGACCTAGTGCTTCTAGTTATTTACCCATATCGAGAATTTTCGGCTTGGAAGTTCCAAAGTGGACTGTCGTTTTTGTTCGAACTGACAGGGTCAAGTACGTTTCCTACTACCATTTCCACAATTCAATAAGGAATTTCAATCCAAGTACAGAATCGTGACCCCTGGCACCTAGTACTTCTAGTTATGTACCCATATCGCGAAATTTCGGCCTGGAAGTTCCAAAGTGGACTCTGTAGTTTTTGTTCGAACTGACAGGGTCAAGTTCGTTTCCTACTACCATTTCCACAATTCTCAAAGGAATTTCAATCCAAGTACAGAATCGTGACCGCTCGCACCTAGTGCTTCTAGTTATGTACTTATATCGAGAATTTTCGGCCTGGAAGTTCCAAAGTGGACTCTGTCGTTTTTGTTCGAACTGACAGGGTCAAGTTCGTTTCCTACTATCATTTCCACAATTCTCAAAGGAATTTCATTCCAAGTACAGAATCGTGACCGCTCGCACCTAGTGCTTCTAGTTATGTACCCATATCGCGAAATTTCGGCCTGGAAGTTCCAAAGTGGACTCTGTAGTTTTTGTTCGAACTGACAGGGTCAAGTACGTTTCCTACTACCATTTCCACAATTCAATAAGGAATTTCAATCCAAGTACAGAATCGTGACCCCTGGCACCTAGTGCTTCTAGTTATGTACCCATATCGCGAAGTTTCGGCCTGGAAGTTCCAAAGTGGACTCTGTAGTTTTTGTTCGAACTGACAGGGTCAAGTTCGTTTCCTACTACCATTTCCACAATTCTCAAAGGAATTTCAATCCAAGTACAGAATCGTGACCCCTCGCACCTAGTGCTTCTAGTTATGTACCCATATCGCGAACTTTCGGCCTGGAAGTTCCAAAGTGGACTCTGTAGTTTTTGTTCGAACTGACAGGGTCAAGTTCGTTTCCTACTACCATTTCCACAATTCTCAAAGGAATTTCAATCCAAGTACAGAATCGTGACTGCTCGCACCTAGTGCTTCTAGTTATGTACTTATATCGAGAATTTTCGGCCTGGAAGTTCCAAAGTGGACTCTGTCGTTTTTGTTCGAACTGACAGGGTCAAGTACGTTTCCTACTACCATTTCCACAATTCTCAAAGGAATTTCAATCCAAGTACAGAATCGTGACCACTGGGACCTAGTGCTTCTAGTTATGTACCCATATCGCGAAATTTCGGCCTGGAAGTTCCAAAGTGGACTCTGTCGTTTTTGTTCGAACTGACAGGGTCAAGTACGTTTCCTACTACCATTTCCACAATTCTCAAAGGAATTTCAATCCAAGTACAGAATCGTGACCCCTGGCACCTAGTGCTTCTAGTTATGTACCCATATCGCGAAATTTCGGCCTGGAAGTTCCAAAGTGGACTCTGTAGTTTTTGTTCGAACTGACAGGGTCAAGTTCGTTTCCTACTACCATTTCCACAATTCTCAAAGGAATTTCAATCCAAGTACAGAATCGTGACCGCTCGCACCTAGTGCTTCTAGTTATGTACTTATATCGAGAATTTTCGGCCTGGAAGTTCCAAAGTGGACTCTGTCGTTTTTGTTCGAACTGACAGGGTCAAGTTCGTTTCCTACTATCATTTCCACAATTCTCAAAGGAATTTCATTCCAAGTACAGAATCGTGACCGCTCGCACCTAGTGCTTCTAGTTATTTACCCATATCGCGAAATTTCGGCCTGGAAGTTCCAAAGTGGACTCTGTAGTTTTTGTTCGAACTGACAGGGTCAAGTTCGTTTCCTACTACCATTTCCACAATTCTCAAAGGAATTTCAATCCAAGTACAGAATCGTGACCCCTGGCACCTAGTGCTTCTAGTTAATTACCCATATCGCGAACTTTCGGCCTGGAAGTTCCAAAGTGGACTCTGTCGTTTTTGTTCGAACTGACAGGGTCAAGTTCGTTTCCTACTACCATTTCCACAATTCTCAAAGGAATTTCAATCCAAGTACAGAATCGTGACCGCTCGCACCTAGTGCTTCTAGTTATGTACCCATATCGAGAATTTTCGGCCTGGAAGTTCCAAAGTGGACTCTGTCGTTTTTGTTCGAACTGACAGGGTCAAGTACGTTTCCTACTACCATTTCCTCAATTCTCAAAGGAATTTCAATCCAAGTACAGAATCTCGACCACTGGCACCTAGTGCTTCTAGTTATGTACCCATATCGAGAATTTTGGGCTTGAAAGTTCCAAAGTGGACTGTCGTTTTTGTTCGAACTGACAGGGTCAAGTACGTTTCCTACTACCATTTCCACAATTCAATAAGGAATTTCAATCCAAGTACAGAATCGTGACCCCTGGCACCTAGTACTTCTAGTTATGTACCCATATCGCGAAATTTCGGCCTGGAAGTTCCAAAGTGCACTCTGTAGTTTTTGTTCGAACTGACAGGGTCAAGTTCGTTTCCTACTACTATTTCCACAATTCTCAAAGGAATTTCAATCCAAGTACAGAATCGTGACCCCTGGCACCTAGTGCTTCTAGTTATGTACCCATATCGCGATTTTTCGGCCTGGAAGTTCCAAAGTGGACTCTGTAGTTTTTGTTGGAACTGACAGGGTCAAGTTCGTTTCCTACTACCATTTCCACAATTCAATAAGGAATTTCAATCCAAGTACAGAATCGTTACCCCTCGCACCTAGTGCTTCTAGTTATGTACCCATATCGCGGGATTTCGGCCTGGAAGTTCCAAAGTGGACTCTGTCGTTTTTTTTCGAACTGACAGGGTCAAGTACGTTTCCTACTACCATTTCCACAATTCTCAAAGGAGTTTCAATCCAAGTACAGAATCGTGACCCCTGGCACCTAGTGCTTCTAGTTATGTACGCATATCGAGAATTTTCGGCTTGGAAGTTCCAAAGTGGACTGTCGTTTTTGTTCGAACTGACAGGGTCAAGTACGTTTCCTACTACCATGTCCACAATGCAATAAGGAATTTCAATCCAAGTACAGAATCGTGACCGCTCGCACCTAGTGCTTTTAGTTATGTACCCATATCGCGAAATTTCGTCCTGGAAGTTCCAAAGTGGACTCTGTCGTTTTTGTTCGAACTGACAGGGTCAAGTACGTTTCCTACTACCGTTTCCACAATTCAATAAGGAATTTGAATCCAAGTACAGAATCGTGACCGCCCGCACCTAGTGCTTCTAGTTATGTACCCATATCGAGAATTTTCGGCCTGGAAGTTCCAAAGTGGACTCTGTCGGTTTTGTTCGAACTGACAGGGTCAAGTACGTTTCCTACTACCATTTCCAGAATTCTATAAGGAGATTCAATCCAAGTACAGAATCGTGACCCCTCGCACCTACTGCTTCTAGTTGTGTACCCATATCGTGAAATTTCTGCCTGGAAGTTCCAAAGTGGACGCTGTCGTTTTTTTCGAACTGACAGGGTCAAGTACGTTTCCTACTACCATTTCCACAATTCAATAAGGAATTTCAATCCAAGTACAGAATCGTGACCACTCGCACCTAGTGCTTCTAGTTATGTACCCATATCGCGAAATTTCGGCCTGGAAGTTCCAAAGTGGACTCTGTCGTTTTTGTTCGAACTGACAGGGTCAAGTACGTTTCCTACTACCATTTCCACAATTCTCAAAGGAGTTTCAATCCAAGTACAGAATCGTGACCACTGGCACCTAGTGCTTCTAGATATGTACCCATATCGAGAATTTTCGGCTTGGAAGTTCCAAAGTGGACTGTCGTTTTTGTTCGAACTGACAGGGTCAAGTACGTTTCCTACTACCATTTATACAATTCAATAAGGAATTTCAATCCAAGTACAGAATCGTTACCCCTCGCACCTTGTGCTTCTAGTTATGTACCCATATCGCGAAATTTCGGCCTGGAAGTTCCAAAGTGGACTCTGTCGTTTTTTTTCGAACTGACAGGGTCAAATACGTTTCCTACTACCATTTCCACAATTCTCAAAGGAGTTTCAATCCAAGTACAGAATCGTGACCCCTGGCACCTAGTGCTTCTAGTTATGTACGCATATCGAGAATTTTCGGCTTGGAAGTTCCAAAGTGGACTGTCGTTTTTGTTCGAACTGACAGGGTCAAGTACGTTTCCTACTACCATTTCCACAATTCAATAAGGAATTTCAATCCAAGTACAGAATCGTGACCCCTGGCACCTAGTACTTCTAGTTATGTACCCATATCGCGAAATTTCGGCCTGGAAGTTCCAAAGTGCACTCTGTAGTTTTTGTTCGAACTGACAGGGTCAAGTTCGTTTCCTACTACTATTTCCACAATTCTCAAAGGAATTTCAATCCAAGTACAGAATCGTGACCCCTGGCACCTAGTGCTTCTAGTTATGTACCCATATCGCGATTTTTCGGCCTGGAAGTTCCAAAGTGGACTCTGTAGTTTTTGTTGGAACTGACAGGGTCAAGTTCGTTTCCTACTACCATTTCCACAATTCAATAAGGAATTTCAATCCAAGTACAGAATCGTTACCCCTCGCACCTAGTGCTTCTAGTTATGTACCCATATCGCGGGATTTCGGCCTGGAAGTTCCAAAGTGGACTCTGTCGTTTTTTTTCGAACTGACAGGGTCAAGTACGTTTCCTACTACCATTTCCACAATTCTCAAAGGAGTTTCAATCCAAGTACAGAATCGTGACCCCTGGCACCTAGTGCTTCTAGTTATGTACGCATATCGAGAATTTTCGGCTTGGAAGTTCCAAAGTGGACTGTCGTTTTTGTTCGAACTGACAGGGTCAAGTACGTTTCCTACTACCATGTCCACAATGCAATAAGGAATTTCAATCCAAGTACAGAATCGTGACCGCTCGCACCTAGTGCTTTTAGTTATGTACCCATATCGCGAAATTTCGTCCTGGAAGTTCCAAAGTGGACTCTGTCGTTTTTGTTCGAACTGACAGGGTCAAGTACGTTTCCTACTACCGTTTCCACAATTCAATAAGGAATTTGAATCCAAGTACAGAATCGTGACCGCCCGCACCTAGTGCTTCTAGTTATGTACCCATATCGAGAATTTTCGGCCTGGAAGTTCCAAAGTGGACTCTGTCGGTTTTGTTCGAACTGACAGGGTCAAGTACGTTTCCTACTACCATTTCCAGAATTCTATAAGGAGATTCAATCCAAGTACAGAATCGTGACCCCTCGCACCTACTGCTTCTAGTTGTGTACCCATATCGTGAAATTTCTGCCTGGAAGTTCCAAAGTGGACGCTGTCGTTTTTTTCGAACTGACAGGGTCAAGTACGTTTCCTACTACCATTTCCACAATTCAATAAGGAATTTCAATCCAAGTACAGAATCGTGACCACTCGCACCTAGTGCTTCTAGTTATGTACCCATATCGCGAAATTTCGGCCTGGAAGTTCCAAAGTGGACTCTGTCGTTTTTGTTCGAACTGACAGGGTCAAGTACGTTTCCTACTACCATTTCCACAATTCTCAAAGGAGTTTCAATCCAAGTACAGAATCGTGACCACTGGCACCTAGTGCTTCTAGATATGTACCCATATCGAGAATTTTCGGCTTGGAAGTTCCAAAGTGGACTGTCGTTTTTGTTCGAACTGACAGGGTCAAGTACGTTTCCTACTACCATTTATACAATTCAATAAGGAATTTCAATCCAAGTACAGAATCGTTACCCCTCGCACCTTGTGCTTCTAGTTATGTACCCATATCGCGAAATTTCGGCCTGGAAGTTCCAAAGTGGACTCTGTCGTTTTTTTTCGAACTGACAGGGTCAAATACGTTTCCTACTACCATTTCCACAATTCTCAAAGGAGTTTCAATCCAAGTACAGAATCGTGACCCCTGGCACCTAGTGCTTCTAGTTATGTACGCATATCGAGAATTTTCGGCTTGGAAGTTCCAAAGTGGACTGTCGTTTTTGTTCGAACTGACAGGGTCAAGTACGTTTCCTACTACCATTTCCACAATTCAATAAGGAATTTCAATCCAAGTACAGAATCGTGACCGCTCGCACCTAGTGCTTTTAGTTATGTACCCATATCGCGAAATTTCGTCCTGGAAGTTCCAAAGTGGACTCTGTCGTTTTTTTTCGAACTGACAGGGTCAATTACGTTTCCTACTACCATTTCCACAATTCTCAAAGCAATTTCAATCCAAGTACAGAATCGTGACCCCTGGCACCTAGTGCTTCTAGTTATGTACCCATATCGAGAATTTCCGGCCTGGAAGTTCCAAACTGGACTCTGTCGTTTTTGTTCGAACTGACAGGGTCAAGTACGTTTCCTACTACCATTTCCACAATTCTCAAAGGAATTTCAATCCAAGTACAGAATCGTGACCACTGGGACCTAGTGCTTCTAGTTATGTACCCATATCGAGAATTTTCGGCTTGGAAGTTCCAAAGTGGACTGTCGTTTTTGTTCGAACTGACAGGGTCAAGTACGTTTCCTACTACCGTTTCCACAATTCAATAAGGAATTTGAATCCAAGTACAGAATCGTGACCCCTGGCACCTAGTACTTCTAGTTATGTACCCATATCGCGAAATTTCGGCCTGGAAGTTCCAAAGTGGACTCTGTAGTTTTTGTTCGAACTGACAGGGTCAAGTTCGTTTCCTACTACCATTTCCACAATTCAATAAGGAATTTCAATCCAAGTACAGAATCGTTACCCCTCGCACCTAGTGCTTCTAGTTATGTACCCATATCGCGGGATTTCGGCCTGGAAGTTCCAAAGTGGACTCTGTCGTTTTTTTTCGAACTGACAGGGTCAAGTACGTTTCCTACTACCATTTCCACAATTCTCAAAGGAGTTTCAATCCAAGTACAGAATCGTGACCCCTGGCACCTAGTGCTTCTAGTTATGTACGCATATCGAGAATTTTCGGCTTGGAAGTTCCAAAGTGGACTGTCGTTTTTGTTCGAACTGACAGGGTCAAGTACGTTTCCTACTACCATGTCCACAATGCAATAAGGAATTTCAATCCAAGTACAGAATCGTGACCGCTCGCACCTAGTGCTTTTAGTTATGTACCCATATCGCGAAATTTCGTCCTGGAAGTTCCAAAGTGGACTCTGTCGTTTTTTTTCGAACTGACAGGGTCAATTACGTTTCCTACTACCATTTCCACAATTCTCAAAGCAATTTCAATCCAAGTACAGAATCGTGACCCCTGGCACCTAGTGCTTCTAGTTATGTACCCATATCGAGAATTTTCGGCCTGGAAGTTCCAAAGTGGACTCTGTCGTTTTTGTTCGAACTGACAGGGTCAAGTACGTTTCCTACTACCGTTTCCACAATTCAATAAGGAATTTGAATCCAAGTACAGAATCGTGACCGCCCGCACCTAGTGCTTCTAGTTATGTACCCATATCGAGAATTTTCGGCCTGGAAGTTCCAAAGTGGACTCTGTCGGTTTTGTTCGAACTGACAGGGTCAAGTACGTTTCCTACTACCATTTCCAGAATTCTATAAGGAATTTCAATCCAAGTACAGAATCGTGACCCCTCGCACCTAGTGCTTCTAGTTGTGTACCCATATCGTGAAATTTCTGCCTGGAAGTTCCAAAGTGGACTCTGTCGTTTTTTTCGAACTGACAGGGTCAAGTTAACCTACTACCATTTCCACAATTCAATAAGGAATTTCAATCCAAGTACAGAATCGTGACCACTCGCACCTAGTGCTTCTAGTTATGTACCCATATCGCGAAATTTCGGCCTGGAAGTTCCAAAGTGGACTCTGTCGTTTTTGTTCGAACTGACAGGGTCAAGTACGTTTCCTACTACCATTTCCACAATTCTCAAAGGAATTTCAATCCAAGTACAGAATCGTGACCACTGGCACCTAGTGCTTCTAGATATGTACCCATATCGAGAATTTTCGGCTTGGAAGTTCCAAAGTGGACTGTCGTTTTTGTTCGAACTGACAGGGTCAAGTACGTTTCCTACTACCATTTATACAATTCAATATGGAATTTCAATCCAAGTACAGAATCGTTACCCCTCGCACCTTGTGCTTCTAGTTATGTACCCATATCGCGAAATTTCGGCCTGGAAGTTCCAAAGTGGACTCTGTCGTTTTTTTTCGAACTGACAGGGTCAAATACGTTTCCTACTACCATTTCCACAATTCTCAAAGGAGTTTCAATCCAAGTACAGAATCGTGACCCCTGGCACCTAGTGCTTCTAGTTATGTACGCATATCGAGAATTTTCGGCTTGGAAGTTCCAAAGTGGACTGTCGTTTTTGTTCGAACTGACAGGGTCAAGTACGTTTCCTACTACCATTTCCACAATTCAATAAGGAATTTCAATCCAAGTACAGAATCGTGACCGCTCGCACCTAGTGCTTTTAGTTATGTACCCATATCGCGAAATTTCGTCCTGGAAGTTCCAAAGTGGACTCTGTCGTTTTTTTTCGAACTGACAGGGTCAATTACGTTTCCTACTACCATTTCCACAATTCTCAAAGGAGTTTCAATCCAAGTACAGAATCGTGACCCCTGGCACCTAGTGCTTCTAGTTATGTACGCATATCGAGAATTTTCGGCTTGGAAGTTCCAAAGTGGACTGTCGTTTTTGTTCGAACTGACAGGGTCAAGTACGTTTCCTACTACCATTTCCACAATTCAATAAGGAATTTCAATCCAAGTACAGAATCGTGACCGCTCGCACCTAGTGCTTTTAGTTATGTACCCATATCGCGAAATTTCGGCCTGGAAGTTCCAAAGTGGACTCTGTCGTTTTTTTTCGAGTTGACAGGGTCAATTACGTTTCCTACTACCATTTCCACAATTCTCAAAGCAATTTCAATCCAAGTACAGAATCGTGACCCCTGGCACCTAGTGCTTCTAGTTATGTACGCATATCGAGAATTTTCGGCTTGGAAGTTCCAAAGTGGACTGTCGTTTTTGTTCGAACTGACAGGGTCAAGTACGTTTCCTACTACCATTTCCACAATTCAATAAGGAATTTCAATCCAAGTACAGAATCGTGACCGCTCGCACCTAGTGCTTTTAGTTATGTACCCATATCGCGAAATTTCGTCCTGGAAGTTCCAAAGTGGACTCTGTCGTTTTTTTTCCAACTGACAGGGTCAATTACGTTTCCTACTACCATTTCCACAATTCTCAAAGGAGTTTCAATCCAAGTACAGAATCGTGACCCCTGGCACCTAGTGCTTCTAGTTATGTACGCATATCGAGAATTTTCGGCTTGGAAGTTCCAAAGTGGACTGTCGTTTTTGTTCGAACTGACAGGGTCAAGTACGTTTCCTACTACCATTTCCACAATTCAATAAGGAATTTCAATCCAAGTACAGAATCGTGACCGCTCGCACCTAGTGCTTTTAGTTATGTACCCATATCGCGAAATTTCGGCCTGGAAGTTCCAAAGTGGACTCTGTCGTTTTTTTTCGAGTTGACAGGGTCAATTACGTTTCCTACTACCATTTCCACAATTCTCAAAGCAATTTCAATCCAAGTACAGAATCGTGACCCCTGGCACCTAGTGCTTCTAGTTATGTACCCATATCGAGAATTTTCGGCCTGGAAGTTCCAAAGTGGACACTTTCGTTTTTGTTCGAACTGACATGGTCAAGTACGTTTCCTACTACCGTTTCCACAATTCAATAAGGAATTTGAATCCAAGTACAGAATCGCGACCGCCCGCACCTAGTGCTTCTAGTTATGTACCCATATCGAGAATTTTCGGCCTGGAAGTTCCAAAGTGGACTCTGTCGTTTTTGTTCGAACTGACAGGGTCAAGTACGTTTCCTACTACCATTTCCAGAATTCTATAAGGAATTTCAATCCAAGTACAGAATCGTGACCCCTCACACCTAGTGCTTCTAGTTGTGTACCCATATCGTGAAATTTCTGCCTGGAAGTTCCAAAGTGGACTCTGTCGTTTTTGTTCGAACTGACAGGGTCAAGTACGTTTCCTACTACCATTTCCACAATTCTCAAAGGAATTTCAATCCAAGTACAGAATCGTGACCACTCGCACCTAGTGCTTCTAGTTATGTACCCATATCGCGAAATTTCGGCCTGGAAGTTCCAAAGTGGACTCTGTCGTTTTTGTTCGAACTGACAGGGTCAAGTACGTTTCCTACTACCATTTCCACAATTCTCAAAGGAATTTCAATCCAAGTACAGAATCGTGACCACTGGCACCTAGTGCTTCTAGATATGTACCCATATCGAGAATTTTCGGCTTGGAAGTTCCAAAGTGGACTGTCGTTTTTGTTCGAACTGACAGGGTCAAGTACGTTTCCTACTACCATTTATACAATTCAATAAGGAATTTCAATCCAAGTACAGAATCGTTACCCCTCGCACCTTGTGCTTCTAGTTATGTACCCATATCGCGAAATTTCGGCCTGGAAGTTCCAAAGTGGACTCTGTCGTTTTTTTTCGAACTGACAGGGTCAAATACGTTTCCTACTACCATTTCCACAATTCTCAAAGGAGTTTCAATCCAAGTACAGAATCGTGACCCCTGGCACCTAGTGCTTCTAGTTATGTACGCATATCGAGAATTTTCGGCTTGGAAGTTCCAAAGTGGACTGTCGTTTTTGTTCGAACTGACAGAGTCAAGTACGTTTCCTACTACCATTTCCACAATTCAATAAGGAATTTCAATCCAAGTACAGAATCGTGACCGCTCGCACCTAGTGCTTTTAGTTATGTACCCATATCGCGAAATTTCGTCCTGGAAGTTCCAAAGTGGACTCTGTCGTTTTTTTTCGAACTGACAGGGTCAATTACGTTTCCTACTACCATTTCCACAATTCTCAAAGGAGTTTCAATCCAAGTACAGAATCGTGACCCCTGGCACCTAGTGCTTCTAGTTATGTACGCATATCGAGAATTTTCGGCTTGGAAGTTCCAAAGTGGACTGTCGTTTTTGTTCGAACTGACAGGGTCAAGTACGTTTCCTACTACCATTTCCACAATTCAATAAGGAATTTCAATCCAAGTACAGAATCGTGACCGCTCGCACCTAGTGCTTTTAGTTATGTACCCATATCGCGAAATTTCGGCCTGGAAGTTCCAAAGTGGACTCTGTCGTTTTTTTTCGAACTGACAGGGTCAAATACGTTTCCTACTACCATTTCCACAATTCTCAAAGGAGTTTCAATCCAAGTACAGAATCGTGACCCCTGGCACCTAGTGCTTCTAGTTATGTACGCATATCGAGAATTTTCGGCTTGGAAGTTCCAAAGTGGACTGTCGTTTTTGTTCGAACTGACAGGGTCAAGTACGTTTCCTACTACCATTTCCACAATTCAATAAGGAATTTCAATCCAAGTACAGAATCGTGACCGCTCGCACCTAGTGCTTTTAGTTATGTACCCATATCGCGAAATTTCGTCCTGGAAGTTCCAAAGTGGACTCTGTCGTTTTTTTTCGAACTGACAGGGTCAATTACGTTTCCTACTACCATTTCCACAATTCTCAAAGGAGTTTCAATCCAAGTACAGAATCGTGACCCCTGGCACCTAGTGCTTCTAGTTATGTACGCATATCGAGAATTTTCGGCTTGGAAGTTCCAAAGTGGACTGTCGTTTTTGTTCGAACTGACAGGGTCAAGTACGTTTCCTACTACCATTTCCACAATTCAATAAGGAATTTCAATCCAAGTACAGAATCGTGACCGCTCGCACCTAGTGCTTTTAGTTATGTACCCATATCGCGAAATTTCGGCCTGGAAGTTCCAAAGTGGACTCTGTCGTTTTTTTTCGAGTTGACAGGGTCAATTACGTTTCCTACTACCATTTCCACAATTCTCAAAGCAATTTCAATCCAAGTACAGAATCGTGACCCCTGGCACCTAGTGCTTCTAGTTATGTACCCATATCGAGAATTTTCGGCCTGGAAGTTCCAAAGTGGACACTTTCGTTTTTGTTCGAACTGACATGGTCAAGTACGTTTCCTACTACCGTTTCCACAATTCAATAAGGAATTTGAATCCAAGTACAGAATCGCGACCGCCCGCACCTAGTGCTTCTAGTTATGTACCCATATCGAGAATTTTCGGCCTGGAAGTTCCAAAGTGGACTCTGTCGTTTTTTTTCGAGTTGACAGGGTCAATTACGTTTCCTACTACCATTTCCACAATTCTCAAAGCAATTTCAATCCAAGTACAGAATCGTGACCCCTGGCACCTAGTGCTTCTAGTTATGTACCCATATCGAGAATTTTCGGCCTGGAAGTTCCAAAGTGGACACTTTCGTTTTTGTTCGAACTGACATGGTCAAGTACGTTTCCTACTACCGTTTCCACAATTCAATAAGGAATTTGAATCCAAGTACAGAATCGCGACCGCCCGCACCTAGTGCTTCTAGTTATGTACCCATATCGAGAATTTTCGGCCTGGAAGTTCCAAAGTGGACTCTGTCGTTTTTGTTCGAACTGACAGGGTCAAGTACGTTTCCTACTACCATTTCCAGAATTCTATAAGGAATTTCAATCCAAGTACAGAATCGTGACCCCTCACACCTAGTGCTTCTAGTTGTGTACCCATATCGTGAAATTTCTGCCTGGAAGTTCCAAAGTGGACTCTGTCGTTTTTGTTCGAACTGACAGGGTCAAGTACGTTTCCTACTACCATTTCCACAATTCTCAAAGGAATTTCAATCCAAGTACAGAATCGTGACCACTGGCACCTACTGCTTCTAGATATGTACCCATATCGAGAATTTTCGGCTTGGAAGTTCCAAAGTGGACTGTCGTTTTTGTTCGAACTGACAGGGTCAAGTACGTTTCCTACTACCATTTATACAATTCAATAAGGAATTTCAATCCAAGTACAGAATCGTTACCCCTCGCACCTTGTGCTTCTAGTTATGTACCCATATCGCGAAATTTCGGCCTGGAAGTTCCAAAGTGGACTCTGTCGTTTTTTTCGAACTGACAGGGTCAAGTACGTTTCCTACTACCATTTCCACAATTCTCAAAGGAGTTTCAATCCAAGTACAGAATCGTGACCCCTGGCACCTAGTGCTTCTAGTTATGTACGCATATCGAGAATTTTCGGCTTGGAAGTTCCAAAGTGGACTGTCGTTTTTGTTCGAACTGACAGGGTCAAGTACGTTTCCTACTACCATTTCCACAATTCAATAAGGAATTTCAATCCAAGTACAGAATCGTGACCGCTCGCACCTAGTGCTTTTAGTTATGTACCCATATCGCGAAATTTCGGCCTGGAAGTTCCAAAGTGGACTCTGTCGTTTTTTTTCGAGTTGACAGGGTCAATTACGTTTCCTACTACCATTTCCACAATTCTCAAAGCAATTTCAATCCAAGTACAGAATCGTGACCCCTGGCACGTAGTGCTTCTAGTTATGTACCCATATCGAGAATTTTCGGCCTGGAAGTTCCAAAGTGGACTCTGTTGTTTTTGTTCGAACTGACAGGGTCAAGTACGTTTCCTACTACCGTTTCCACAATTCAATAAGGAATTTGAATCCAAGTACAGAATCGCGACCGCCCGCACCTAGTGCTTCTAGTTATGTACCCATATCGAGAATTTTCGGCCTGGAAGTTCCAAAGTGGACTCTGTCGTTTTTGTTCGAACTGACAGGGTCAAGTACGTTTCCTACTACCATTTCCAGAATTCTATAAGGAATTTCAATCCAAGTACAGAATCGTGACCCCTCACACCTAGTGCTTCTAGTTGTGTACCCATATCGTGAAATTTCTGCCTGGAAGTTCCAAAGTGGACTCTGTCGTTTTTTTCGAACTGACAGGGTCAAGTACGTTTCCTACTACCATTTCCACAATTCTCAAAGGAGTTTCAATCCAAGTACAGAATCGTGACCCCTGGCACCTAGTGCTTCTAGTTATGTACGCATATCGAGAATTTTCGGCTTGGAAGTTCCAAAGTGGACTGTCGTTTTTGTTCGAACTGACAGGGTCAAGTACGTTTCCTACTACCATTTCCACAATTCTCAAAGCAATTTCAATCCAAGTACAGAATCGTGACCCCTGGCACCTAGTGCTTCTAGTTATGTACCCATATCGCGAAATTTCGGCCTGGAAGTTCCAAAGTGGACTCTGTCGTTTTTGTTCGAACTGACAGGGTCAAGTACGTTTCCTACTACCGTTTCCACAATTCAATAAGGAATTTCAATCCAAGTACAGAATCGTGACCCCTCACACCTAGTGCTTATAGTTGTGTACCCATATCGTGAAATTTCTGCCTGGAAGTTCCAAAGTGGACTCAGTCGTTTTTGTTCGAACTGACAGGGTCAAGTACGTTTCCTACTACCATTTCCACAATTCTCAAAGGAGTTTCAATCCAAGTACAGAATCGTGACCCCTGGCACCTAGTGCTTCTAGTTATGTACGCATATCGAGAATTTTCGGCTTGGAAGTTCCAAAGTGGACTGTCGTTTTTGTTCGAACTGACAGGGTCAAGTACGTTTCCTACTACCATTTCCACAATTCAATAAGGAATTTCAATCCAAGTACAGAATCGTGACCGCTCGCACCTAGTGCTTTTAGTTATGTACCCATATCGCGAAATTTCGGCTTGGAAGTTCCAAAGTGGACTCTGTCGTTTTTTTTCGAACTGACAGGGTCAATTACGTTTCCTACTACCATTTCCACAATTCTCAAAGCAATTTCAATCCAAGTACAGAATCGTGACCCCTGGCACCTAGTGCTTCTAGTTATGTACCCATATCGAGAATTTTCGGCCTGGAAGTTATAAAGTGGACTCTGTCGTTTTTGTTCGAACTGACAGGGTCAAGTACGTTTCCTACTACCGTTTCCACAATTCAATAAGGAATTTGAATCCAAGTACAGAATCGTGACCGCCCGCACCTAGTGCTTCTAGTTATGTACCCATATCGAGACTTTTCGGCCTGGAAGTTCCAAAGTGGACTCTGTCGTTTTTGTTCGAACTGACAGGGTCAAGTACGTTTCCTACTACCATTTCCACAATTCAATAAGGAATTTCAATCCAAGTACAGAATCGTGACCCCTGGCACCTAGTACTTCTAGTTATGTACCCATATCGAGAATTTTCGGCCTGGAAGTTCCAAAGTGGACTCTGTCGTTTTTGTTCGAACTGACAGGGTCAAGTACGTTTCCTACTACCGTTTCCACAATTCAATAAGGAATTTGAATCCAAGTACAGAATCGCGACCGCCCGCACCTAGTGCTTCTAGTTATGTACCCATATCGAGAATTTTCGGCCTGGAAGTTCCAAAGTGGACTCTGTCGTTTTTGTTCGAACTGACAGGGTCAAGTACGTTTCCTACTACCATTTCCAGAATTCTATAAGGAATTTCAATCCAAGTACAGAATCGTGACCCCTCACACCTAGTGCTTCTAGTTGTGTACCCATATCGTGAAATTTCTGCCTGGAAGTTCCAAAGTGGACTCTGTCGTTTTTTTCGAACTGACAGGGTCAAGTACGTTTCCTACTACCATTTCCACAATTCTCAAAGGAGTTTCAATCCAAGTACAGAATCGTGACCCCTGGCACCTAGTGCTTCTAGTTATGTACGCATATCGAGAATTTTCGGCTTGGAAGTTCCAAAGTGGACTGTCGTTTTTGTTCGAACTGACAGGGTCAAGTACGTTTCCTACTACCATTTCCACAATTCTCAAAGCAATTTCAATCCAAGTACAGAATCGTGACCCCTGGCACCTAGTGCTTCTAGTTATGTACCCATATCGCGAAATTTCGGCCTGGAAGTTCCAAAGTGGACTCTGTCGTTTTTGTTCGAACTGACAGGGTCAAGTACGTTTCCTACTACCGTTTCCACAATTCAATAAGGAATTTCAATCCAAGTACAGAATCGTGACCCCTCACACCTAGTGCTTATAGTTGTGTACCCATATCGTGAAATTTCTGCCTGGAAGTTCCAAAGTGGACTCTGTCGTTTTTGTTCGAACTGACAGGGTCAAGTACGTTTCCTACTACCATTTCCACAATTCTCAAAGGAGTTTCAATCCAAGTACAGAATCGTGACCCCTCGCACCTAGTGCTTCTAGTTATGTACGCATATCGAGAATTTTCGGCTTGGAAGTTCCAAAGTGGACTGTCGTTTTTGTTCGAACTGACAGGGTCAAGTACGTTTCCTACTACCATTTCCACAATTCAATAAGGAATTTCAATCCAAGTACAGAATCGTGACCGCTCGCACCTAGTGCTTTTAGTTATGTACCCATATCGCGAAATTTCGGCCTGGAAGTTCCAAAGTGGACTCTGTCGTTTTTTTTCGAACTGACAGGGTCAATTACGTTTCCTACTACCATTTCCACAATTCTCAAAGCAATTTCAATCCAAGTACAGAATCGTGACCCCTGGCACCTAGTGCTTCTAGTTATGTACCCATATCGAGAATTTTCGGCCTGGAAGTTATAAAGTGGACTCTGTCGTTTTTGTTCGAACTGACAGGGTCAAGTACGTTTCCTACTACCGTTTCCACAATTCAATAAGGAATTTGAATCCAAGTACAGAATCGTGACCGCCCGCACCTAGTGCTTCTAGTTATGTACCCATATCGAGACTTTTCGGCCTGGAAGTTCCAAAGTGGACTCTGTCGTTTTTGTTCGAACTGACAGGGTCAAGTACGTTTCCTACTACCATTTCCACAATTCAATAAGGAATTTCAATCCAAGTACAGAATCGTGACCCCTGGCACCTAGTACTTCTAGTTATGTACCCATATCGAGAATTTTCGGCCTGGAAGTTCCAAAGTGGACTCTGTCGTTTTTGTTCGAACTGACAGGGTCAAGTACGTTTCCTACTACCGTTTCCACAATTCAATAAGGAATTTGAATCCAAGTACAGAATCGCGACCGCCCGCACCTAGTGCTTCTAGTTATGTACCCATATCGAGAATTTTCGGCCTGGAAGTTCCAAAGTGGACTCTGTCGTTTTTGTTCGAACTGACAGGGTCAAGTACGTTTCCTACTACCATTTCCAGAATTCTATAAGGAATTTCAATCCAAGTACAGAATCGTGACCCCTCACACCTAGTGCTTCTAGTTGTGTACCCATATCGTGAAATTTCTGCCTGGAAGTTCCAAAGTGGACTCTGTCGTTTTTTTCGAACTGACAGGGTCAAGTACGTTTCCTACTACCATTTCCACAATTCTCAAAGGAGTTTCAATCCAAGTACAGAATCGTGACCCCTGGCACCTAGTGCTTCTAGTTATGTACGCATATCGAGAATTTTCGGCTTGGAAGTTCCAAAGTGGACTGTCGTTTTTGTTCGAACTGACAGGGTCAAGTACGTTTCCTACTACCATTTCCACAATTCTCAAAGCAATTTCAATCCAAGTACAGAATCGTGACCCCTGGCACCTAGTGCTTCTAGTTATGTACCCATATCGCGAAATTTCGGCCTGGAAGTTCCAAAGTGGACTCTGTCGTTTTTGTTCGAACTGACAGGGTCAAGTACGTTTCCTACTACCGTTTCCACAATTCAATAAGGAATTTCAATCCAAGTACAGAATCGTGACCCCTCACACCTAGTGCTTATAGTTGTGTACCCATATCGTGAAATTTCTGCCTGCAAGTTCCAAAGTGGACTCTGTCGTTTTTGTTCGAACTGACAGGGTCAAGTACGTTTCCTACTACCATTTCCACAATTCTCAAAGGAGTTTCAATCCAAGTACAGAATCGTGACCCCTCGCACCTAGTGCTTCTAGTTATGTACGCATATCGAGAATTTTCGGCTTGGAAGTTCCAAAGTGGACTGTCGTTTTTGTTCGAACTGACAGGGTCAAGTACGTTTCCTACTACCATTTCCACAATTCAATAAGGAATTTCAATCCAAGTACAGAATCGTGACCGCTCGCACCTAGTGCTTTTAGTTATGTACCCATATCGCGAAATTTCGGCCTGGAAGTTCCAAAGTGGACTCTGTCGTTTTTTTTCGAACTGACAGGGTCAATTACGTTTCCTACTACCATTTCCACAATTCTCAAAGCAATTTCAATCCAAGTACAGAATCGTGACCCCTGGCACCTAGTGCTTCTAGTTATGTACCCATATCGAGAATTTTCGGCCTGGAAGTTATAAAGTGGACTCTGTCGTTTTTGTTCGAACTGACAGGGTCAAGTACGTTTCCTACTACCGTTTCCACAATTCAATAAGGAATTTGAATCCAAGTACAGAATCGTGACCGCCCGCACCTAGTGCTTCTAGTTATGTACCCATATCGAGACTTTTCGGCCTGGAAGTTCCAAAGTGGACTCTGTCGTTTTTGTTCGAACTGACAGGGTCAAGTACGTTTCCTACTACCATTTCCAGAATTCTATAAGGAATTTCAATCCAAGGACAGAATCGTGACCCCTCGCACCTAGTGCTTCTAGTTGTGTACCCATATCGTGAAATTTCTGCGTGGAAGTTCCAAAGTGGACTCTGTCGTTTTTGTTCGAACTGACAGGGTCAAGTACGTTTCCTACTACCATTTCCACAATTCAATAAGGAATTTCAATCCAAGTACAGAATCGTGACCCCTCGCACCTAGTGCTTCTAGTTATGTACCCATATCGAGAATTTTCGGCCTGGAAGTTCCAAAGTGGACTCTGTCGTTTTTGTTCGAACTGACAGGGTCAAGTACGTTTCCTACTACCATTTCCAGAATTCTATAAGGAATTTCAATCCAAGTACAGAATCGTGACCCCTGGCACCTAGTGCTTCTAGTTATGTACCCATATCGCGAAATTTCGGCCTGGAAGTTCCAAAGTGGACTCTGTCGTTTTTGTTCGAACTGACAGGGTCAAGTACGTTTCCTACTACCGTTTCCACAATTCAATAAGGAATTTGAATCCAAGTACAGAATCGTGACCGCCCGCACCTAGTGCTTCTAGTTATGTACCCATATCGAGAATTTTCGGCCTGGAAGTTCCAAAGTGGACTCTGTCGTTTTTGTTCGAACTGACAGGGTCAAGTACGTTTCCTACTACCATTTCCAGAATTCTATAAGGAATTTCAATCCAAGTACAGAATCGTGACCCCTCACACCTAGTGCTTATAGTTGTGTACCCATATCGTGAAATTTCTGCCTGGAAGTTCCAAAGTGGACTCTGTCGTTTTTTTCGAACTGACAGGGTCAAGTACGTTTCCTACTACCATTTCCACAATTCTCAAAGGAGTTTCAATCCAAGTACAGAATCGTGACCCCTGGCACCTAGTGCTTCTAGTTATGTACGCATATCGAGAATTTTCGGCTTGGAAGTTCCAAAAAGGACTGTCGTTTTTGTTCGAACTGACAGGGTCAAGTACGTTTCCTACTACCATTTCCACAATTCAATAAGGAATTTCAATCCAAGTACAGAATCGTGACCGCTCGCACCTAGTGCTTTTAGTTATGTACCCATATCGCGAAATTTCGGCCTGGAAGTTCCAAAGTGGACTCTGTCGTTTTTTTTCGAACTGACAGGGTCAATTACGTTTCCTACTACCGTTTCCACAATTCAATAAGGAATTTGAATCCAAGTACAGAATCGCGACCGCCCGCACCTAGTGCTTCTAGTTATGTACCCATATCGAGAATTTTCGGCCTGGAAGTTATAAAGTGGACTCTGTCGTTTTTGTTCGAACTGACAGGGTCAAGTACGTTTCCTACTACCGTTTCCACAATTCAATAAGGAATTTGAATCCAAGTACAGAATCGTGACCCCTCACACCTAGTGCTTATAGTTGTGTACCCATATCGTGAAATTTCTGCCTGGAAGTTCCAAAGTGGACTCTGTCGTTTTTGTTCGAACTGACAGGGTCAAGTACGTTTCCTACTACCATTTCCACAATTCTCAAAGGAGTTTCAATCCAAGTACAGAATCGTGACCCCTGGCACCTAGTGCTTCTAGTTATGTACGCATATCGAGAATTTTCGGCTTGGAAGTTCCAAAGTGGACTGTCGTTTTTGTTCGAACTGACAGGGTCAAGTACGTTTCCTACTACCATTTCCACAATTCAATAAGGAATTTCAATCCAAGTACAGAATCGTGACCGCTCGCACCTAGTGCTTTTAGTTATGTACCCATATCGCGAAATTTCGGCCTGGAAGTTCCAAAGTGGACTCTGTCGTTTTTTTTCGAACTGACAGGGTCAATTACGTTTCCTACTACCATTTCCACAATTCTCAAAGCAATTTCAATCCAAGTACAGAATCGTGACCCCTGGCACCTAGTGCTTCTAGTTATGTACCCATATCGAGAATTTTCGGCCTGGAAGTTATAAAGTGGACTCTGTCGTTTTTGTTCGAACTGACAGGGTCAAGTACGTTTCCTACTACCGTTTCCACAATTCAATAAGGAATTTGAATCCAAGTACAGAATCGTGACCGCCCGCATCTAGTGCTTCTAGTTATGTACCCATATCGAGAATTTTCGGCCTGGAAGTTCCAAAGTGGACTCTGTCGTTTTTGTTCGAACTGACAGGGTCAAGTACGTTTCCTACTACCATTTCCAGAATTCTATAAGGAATTTCAATCCAAGTACAGAATCGTGACCGCCCGCACCTAGTGCTTCTAGTTATGTACCCATATCGAGACTTTTCGGCCTGGAAGTTCCAAAGTGGACTCTGTCGTTTTTGTTCGAACTGACAGGGTCAAGTACGTTTCCTACTACCATTTCCAGAATTCTATAAGGAATTTCAATCCAAGTACAGAATCGTGACCCCTCGCACCTAGTGCTTCTAGTTGTGTACCCATATCGTGAAATTTCTGCCTGGAAGTTCCAAAGTGGACTCTGTCGTTTTTGTTCGAACTGACAGGGTCAAGTACGTTTCCTACTACCATTTCCACAATTCAATAAGGAATTTCAATCCAAGTACAGAATCGTGACCCCTCGCACCTAGTGCTTCTAGTTATGTACCCATATCGAGAATTTTCGGCCTGGAAGTTCCAAAGTGGACTCTGTCGTTTTTGTTCGAACTGACAGGGTCAAGTACGTTTCCTACTACCATTTCCAGAATTCTATAAGGAATTTCAATCCAAGTACAGAATCGTGACCCCTCACACCTAGTGCTTATAGTTGTGTACCCATATCGTGAAATTTCTGCCTGGAAGTTCCAAAGTGGACTCTGTCGTTTTTTTCGAACTGACAGGGTCAAGTACGTTTCCTACTACCATTTCCACAATTCTCAAAGGAGTTTCAATCCAAGTACAGAATCGTGACCCCTGGCACCTAGTGCTTCTAGTTATGTACGCATATCGAGAATTTTCGGCTTGGAAGTTCCAAAGTGGACTGTCGTTTTTGTTCGAACTGACAGGGTCAAGTACGTTTCCTACTACCATTTCCACAATTCAATAAGGAATTTGAATCCAAGTACAGAATCGTGACCGCCCGCACCTAGTGCTTCTAGTTATGTACCCATATCGAGACTTTTCGGCCTGGAAGTTCCAAAGTGGACTCTGTCGTTTTTGTTCGAACTGACAGGGTCAAGTACGTTTCCTACTACCATTTCCAGAATTCTATAAGGAATTTCAATCCAAGTACAGAATCGTGACCCCTCGCACCTAGTGCTTCTAGTTGTGTACCCATATCGTGAAATTTCTGCCTGGAAGTTCCAAAGTGGACTCTGTCGTTTTTGTTCGAACTGACAGGGTCAAGTACGTTTCCTACTACCATTTCCACAATTCAATAAGGAATTTCAATCCAAGTACAGAATCGTGACCCCTCGCACCTAGTGCTTCTAGTTATGTACCCATATCGAGAATTTTCGGCCTGGAAGTTCCAAAGTGGACTCTGTCGTTTTTTTTCGAACTGACAGGGTCAATTACGTTTCCTACTACCATTTCCACAATTCTCAAAGCAATTTCAATCCAAGTACAGAATCGTGACCCCTGGCACCTAGTGCTTCTAGTTATGTACCCACATCGAGAATTTTCGGCCTGGAAGTTATAAAGTGGACTCTGTCGTTTTTGTTCGAACTGACAGGGTCAAGTACGTTTCCTACTACCGTTTCCACAATTCAATAAGGAATTTGAATCCAAGTACAGAATCGTGACCGCCCGCACCTAGTGCTTCTAGTTATGTACCCATATCGAGAATTTTCGGCCTGGAAGTTCCAAAGTGGACTCTGTCGTTTTTGTTCGAACTGACAGGGTCAAGTACGTTTCCTACTACCATTTCCAGAATTCTATAAGGAATTTCAATCCAAGTACAGAATCGTGACCCCTCACACCTAGTGCTTATAGTTGTGTACCCATATCGTGAAATTTCTGCCTGGAAGTTCCAAAGTGGACTCTGTCGTTTTTTTCGAACTGACAGGGTCAAGTACGTTTCCTACTACCATTTCCACAATTCTCAAAGGAGTTTCAATCCAAGTACAGAATCGTGACCCCTGGCACCTAGTGCTTCTAGTTATGTACGCATATCGAGAATTTTCGGCTTGGAAGTTCCAAAGTGGACTGTCGTTTTTGTTCGAACTGACAGGGTCAAGTACGTTTCCTACTACCATTTCCACAATTCAATAAGGAATTTCAATCCAAGTACAGAATCGTGACCGCTCGCACCTAGTGCTTTTAGTTATGTACCCATATCGCGAAATTTCGGCCTGGAAGTTCCAAAGTGGACTCTGTCGTTTTTTTTCGAACTGACAGGGTCAATTACGTTTCCTACTACCATTTCCACAATTCTCAAAGCAATTTCAATCCAAGTACAGAATCGTGACCCCTGGCACTTAGTGCTTCTAGTTATGTACCCATATCGAGAATTTTCGGCCTGGAAGTTATAAAGTGGACTCTGTCGTTTTTGTTCGAACTGACAGGGTCAAGTACGTTTCCTACTACCGTTTCCACAATTCAATAAGGAATTTGAATCCAAGTACAGAATCGTGACCGCCCGCACCTAGTGCTTCTAGTTATGTACCCATATCGAGACTTTTCGGCCTGGAAGTTCCAAAGTGGACTCTGTCGTTTTTGTTCGAACTGACAGGGTCAAGTACGTTTCCTACTACCATTTCCAGAATTCTATAAGGAATTTCAATCCAAGTACAGAATCGTGACCCCTCGCACCTAGTGCTTCTAGTTGTGTACCCATATCGTGAAATTTCTGCGTGGAAGTTCCAAAGTGGACTCTGTCGTTTTTGTTCGAACTGACAGGGTCAAGTACGTTTCCTACTACCATTTCCACAATTCAATAAGGAATTTCAATCCAAGTACAGAATCGTGACCCCTCGCACCTAGTGCTTCTAGTTATGTACCCATATCGAGAATTTTCGGCCTGGAAGTTCCAAAGTGGACTCTGTCGTTTTTGTTCGAACTGACAGGGTCAAGTACGTTTCCTACTACCATTTCCAGAATTCTATAAGGAATTTCAATCCAAGTACAGAATCGTGACCCCTCACACGTAGTGCTTATAGTTGTGTACCCATATCGTGAAATTTCTGCCTGGAAGTTCCAAAGTGGACTCTGTCGTTTTTGTTCGAACTGACAGGGTCAAGTACGTTTCCTACTACCATTTCCAGAATTCTATAAGGAGTTTCAATCCAAGTACAGAATCGTGACCCCTGGCACCTAGTGCTTCTAGTTATGTACGCATATCGAGAATTTTCGGCTTGGAAGTTCCAAAGTGGACTGTCGTTTTTGTTCGAACTGACAGGGTCAAGTACGTTTCCTACTACCATTTCCACAATTCAATAAGGAATTTCAATCCAAGTACAGAATCGTGACCGCTCGCACCTAGTGCTTTTAGTTATGTACCCATATCGCGAAATTTCGGCCTGGAAGTTCCAAAGTGGACTCTGTCGTTTTTTTTCGAACTGACAGGGTCAATTACGTTTCCTACTACCATTTCCACAATTCTCAAAGCAATTTCAATCCAAGTACAGAATCGTGACCCCTGGCACCTAGTGCTTCTAGTTATGTACCCATATCGAGAATTTTCGGCCTGGAAGTTATAAAGTGGACTCTGTCGTTTTTGTTCGAACTGACAGGGTCAAGTACGTTTCCTACTACCGTTTCCACAATTCAATAAGGAATTTGAATCCAAGTACAGAATCGTGACCGCCCGCACCTAGTGCTTCTAGTTATGTACCCATATCGAGAATTTTCGGCCTGGAAGTTCCAAAGTGGACTCTGTCGTTTTTGTTCGAACTGACAGGGTCAAGTACGTTTCCTACTACCATTTCCAGAATTCTATAAGGAATTTCAATCCAAGTACAGAATCGTGACCCCTCACACCTAGTGCTTATAGTTGTGTACCCATATCGTGAAATTTCTGCCTGGAAGTTCCAAAGTGGACTCTGTCGTTTTTGTTCGAACTGACAGGGTCAAGTACGTTTCCTACTACCATTTCCACAATTCAATAAGGAATTTCAATCCAAGTACAGAATCGTGACCCCTCGCACCTAGTGCTTCTAGTTATGTACGCATATCGAGAATTTTCGGCTTGGAAGTTCCAAAGTGGACTGTCGTTTTTGTTCGAACTGACAGGGTCAAGTACGTTTCCTACTACCATTTCCACAATTCTCAAAGCAATTTCAATCCAAGTACAGAATCGTGACCCCTGGCACCTAGTGCTTCTAGTTATGTACCCATATCGCGAAATTTCGGCCTGGAAGTTCCAAAGTGGACTCTGTCGTTTTTGTTCGAACTGACAGGGTCAAGTACGTTTCCTACTACCGTTTCCACAATTCAATAAGGAATTTGAATCCAAGTACAGAATCGTGACCGCCCGCACCTAGTGCTTCTAGTTATGTACCCATATCGAGAATTTTCGGCCTGGAAGTTCCAAAGTGGACTCTGTCGTTTTTGTTCGAACTGACAGGGTCAAGTACGTTTCCTACTACCATTTCCAGAATTCTATAAGGAATTTCAATTCAAGTACAGAATCGTGACCCCTCACACCTAGTGCTTATAGTTGTGTACCCATATCGTGAAATTTCTGCCTGGAAGTTCCAAAGTGGACTCTGTCGTTTTTTTCGAACTGACAGGGTCAAGTACGTTTCCTACTACCATTTCCACAATTCTCAAAGGAGTTTCAATCCAAGTACAGAATCGTGACCCCTGGCACCTAGTGCTTCTAGTTATGTACGCATATCGAGAATTTTCGGCTTGGAAGTTCCAAAGTGGACTGTCGTTTTTGTTCGAACTGACAGGGTCAAGTACGTTTCCTACTACCATTTCCACAATTCAATAAGGAATTTCAATCCAAGTACAGAATCGTGACCCCTCGCACCTAGTGCTTCTAGTTATGTACGCATATCGAGAATTTTCGGCTTGGAAGTTCCAAAGTGGACTGTCGTTTTTGTTCGAACTGACAGGGTCAAGTACGTTTCCTACTACCATTTCCACAATTCTCAAAGCAATTTCAATCCAAGTACAGAATCGTGACCCCTGGCACCTAGTGCTTCTAGTTATGTACCCATATCGAGAATTTTCGGCCTGGAAGTTCCAAAGTGGACTCTGTCGTTTTTGTTCGAACTGACAGGGTCAAGTACGTTTCCTACTACCATTTCCAGAATTCTATAAGGAATTTCAATTCAAGTACAGAATCGTGACCCCTCACACCTAGTGCTTATAGTTGTGTACCCATATCGTGAAATTTCTGCCTGGAAGTTCCAAAGTGGACTCTGTCGTTTTTTTCGAACTGACA
This sequence comes from Allacma fusca, assembly GCA_947179485.1. NCBI lineage: Eukaryota > Metazoa > Arthropoda > Collembola > Symphypleona > Sminthuridae > Allacma > Allacma fusca. The sequence goes on from OX359249.1 coordinate 4,420,037, forward strand.
GGGTCAAGTACGTTTCCTACTACCATTTCCACAATTCTCAAAGGAGTTTCAATCCAAGTACAGAATCGTGACCCCTGGCACCTAGTGCTTCTAGTTATGTACGCATATCGAGAATTTTCGGCTTGGAAGTTCCAAAGTGGACTGTCGTTTTTGTTCGAACTGACAGGGTCAAGTACGTTTCCTACTACCATTTCCACAATTCAATAAGGAATTTCAATCCAAGTACAGAATCGTGACCCCTCGCACCTAGTGCTTCTAGTTATGTACGCATATCGAGAATTTTCGGCTTGGAAGTTCCAAAGTGGACTGTCGTTTTTGTTCGAACTGACAGGGTCAAGTACGTTTCCTACTACCATTTCCACAATTCTCAAAGCAATTTCAATCCAAGTACAGAATCGTGACCCCTGGCACCTAGTGCTTCTAGTTATGTACCCATATCGCGAAATTTCGGCCTGGAAGTTCCAAAGTGGACTCTGTCGTTTTTGTTCGAACTGACAGGGTCAAGTACGTTTCCTACTACCGTTTCCACAATTCAATAAGGAATTTGAATCCAAGTACAGAATCGTGACCGCCCGCACCTAGTGCTTCTAGTTATGTACCCATATCGAGAATTTTCGGCCTGGAAGTTCCAAAGTGGACTCTGTCGTTTTTGTTCGAACTGACAGGGTCAAGTACGTTTCCTACTACCATTTCCAGAATTCTATAAGGAATTTCAATTCAAGTACAGAATCGTGACCCCTCACACCTAGTGCTTATAGTTGTGTACCCATATCGTGAAATTTCTGCCTGGAAGTTCCAAAGTGGACTCTGTCGTTTTTTTCGAACTGACAGGGTCAAGTACGTTTCCTACTACCATTTCCACAATTCTCAAAGGAGTTTCAATCCAAGTACAGAATCGTGACCCCTGGCACCTAGTGCTTCTAGTTATGTACCCATATCGCGAAATTTCGGCCTGGAAGTTCCAAAGTGGACTCTGTCGTTTTTGTTCGAACTGACAGGGTCAAGTACGTTTCCTACTACCGTTTCCACAATTCAATAAGGAATTTGAATCCAAGTACAGAATCGTGACCGCCCGCACCTAGTGCTTCTAGTTATGTACCCATATCGAGAATTTTCGGCCTGGAAGTTCCAAAGTGGACTCTGTCGTTTTTGTTCGAACTGACAGGGTCAAGTACGTTTCCTACTACCATTTCCAGAATTCTATAAGGAATTTCAATTCAAGTACAGAATCGTGACCCCTCACACCTAGTGCTTATAGTTGTGTACCCATATCGTGAAATTTCTGCCTGGAAGTTCCAAAGTGGACTCTGTCGTTTTTTTCGAACTGACAGGGTCAAGTACGTTTCCTACTACCATTTCCACAATTCTCAAAGGAGTTTCAATCCAAGTACAGAATCGTGACCCCTGGCACCTAGTGCTTCTAGTTATGTACGCATATCGAGAATTTTCGGCTTGGAAGTTCCAAAGTGGACTGTCGTTTTTGTTCGAACTGACAGGGTCAAGTACGTTTCCTACTACCATTTCCACAATTCAATAAGGAATTTCAATCCAAGTACAGAATCGTGACCCCTCGCACCTAGTGCTTCTAGTTATGTACGCATATCGAGAATTTTCGGCTTGGAAGTTCCAAAGTGGACTGTCGTTTTTGTTCGAACTGACAGGGTCAAGTACGTTTCCTACTACCATTTCCACAATTCTCAAAGCAATTTCAATCCAAGTACAGAATCGTGACCCCTGGCACCTAGTGCTTCTAGTTATGTACCCATATCGAGAATTTTCGGCCTGGAAGTTCCAAAGTGGACTCTGTCGTTTTTGTTCGAACTGACAGGGTCAAGTACGTTTCCTACTACCATTTCCAGAATTCTATAAGGAATTTCAATTCAAGTACAGAATCGTGACCCCTCACACCTAGTGCTTATAGTTGTGTACCCATATCGTGAAATTTCTGCCTGGAAGTTCCAAAGTGGACTCTGTCGTTTTTTTCGAACTGACAGGGTCAAGTACGTTTCCTACTACCATTTCCACAATTCTCAAAGGAGTTTCAATCCAAGTACAGAATCGTGACCCCTGGCACCTAGTGCTTCTAGTTATGTACGCATATCGAGAATTTTCGGCTTGGAAGTTCCAAAGTGGACTGTCGTTTTTGTTCGAACTGACAGGGTCAAGTACGTTTCCTACTACCATTTCCACAATTCAATAAGGAATTTCAATCCAAGTACAGAATCGTGACCCCTCGCACCTAGTGCTTCTAGTTATGTACGCATATCGAGAATTTTCGGCTTGGAAGTTCCAAAGTGGACTGTCGTTTTTGTTCGAACTGACAGGGTCAAGTACGTTTCCTACTACCATTTCCACAATTCTCAAAGCAATTTCAATCCAAGTACAGAATCGTGACCCCTGGCACCTAGTGCTTCTAGTTATGTACCCATATCGCGAAATTTCGGCCTGGAAGTTCCAAAGTGGACTCTGTCGTTTTTGTTCGAACTGACAGGGTCAAGTACGTTTCCTACTACCGTTTCCACAATTCAATAAGGAATTTGAATCCAAGTACAGAATCGTGACCGCCCGCACCTAGTGCTTCTAGTTATGTACCCATATCGAGAATTTTCGGCCTGGAAGTTCCAAAGTGGACTCTGTCGTTTTTGTTCGAACTGACAGGGTCAAGTACGTTTCCTACTACCATTTCCAGAATTCTATAAGGAATTTCAATTCAAGTACAGAATCGTGACCCCTCACACCTAGTGCTTATAGTTGTGTACCCATATCGTGAAATTTCTGCCTGGAAGTTCCAAAGTGGACTCTGTCGTTTTTTTCGAACTGACAGGGTCAAGTACGTTTCCTACTACCATTTCCACAATTCTCAAAGGAGTTTCAATCCAAGTACAGAATCGTGACCCCTGGCACCTAGTGCTTCTAGTTATGTACGCATATCGAGAATTTTCGGCTTGGAAGTTCCAAAGTGGACTGTCGTTTTTGTTCGAACTGACAGGGTCAAGTACGTTTCCTACTACCATTTCCACAATTCAATAAGGAATTTCAATCCAAGTACAGAATCGTGACCGCTCGCACCTAGTGCTTTTAGTTATGTACCCATATCGCGAAATTTCGGCCTGGAAGTTCCAAAGTGGACTCTGTCGTTTTTTTCGAACTGACAGGGTCAATTACGTTTCCTACTACCATTTCCACAATTCTCAAAGCAATTTCAATCCAAGTACAGAATCGTGACCCCTGGCACCTAGTGCTTCTAGTTATGTACCCATATCGAGAATTTTCGGCCTGGAAGTTATAAAGTGGACTCTGTCGTTTTTGTTCGAACTGACAGGGTCAAGTACGTTTCCTACTACCGTTTCCACAATTCAATAAGGAATTTGAATCCAAGTACAGAATCGTGACCGCCCGCACCTAGTGCTTCTAGTTATGTACCCATATCGAGAATTTTCGGCCTGGAAGTTCCAAAGTGGACTCTGTCGTTTTTGTTCGAACTGACAGGGTCAAGTACGTTTCCTACTACCATTTCCAGAATTCTATAAGGAATTTCAATCCAAGTACAGAATCGTGACCCCTCACACCTAGTGCTTATAGTTGTGTACCCATATCGTGAAATTTCTGCCTGGAAGTTCCAAAGTGGACTCTGTCGTTTTTTTCGAACTGACAGGGTCAATTACGTTTCCTACTACCATTTCCACAATTCAATAAGGAATTTCAATCCCCTCGCACCTAGTGCTTCTAGTTATGTACGCATATCGAGAATTTTCGGCTTGGAAGTTCCAAAGTGGACTGTCGTTTTTGTTCGAACTGACAGGGTCAAGTACGTTTCCTACTACCATTTCCACAATTCTCAAAGCAATTTCAATCCAAGTACAGAATCGTGACCCCTGGCACCTAGTGCTTCTAGTTATGTACCCATATCGCGAAATTTCGGCCTGGAAGTTCCAAAGTGGACTCTGTCGTTTTTGTTCGAACTGACAGGGTCAAGTACGTTTCCTACTACCGTTTCCACAATTCAATAAGGAATTTGAATCCAAGTACAGAATCGTGACCGCCCGCACCTAGTGCTTCTAGTTATGTACCCATATCGAGAATTTTCGGCCTGGAAGTTCCAAAGTGGACTCTGTCGTTTTTGTTCGAACTGACAGGGTCAAGTACGTTTCCTACTACCATTTCCAGAATTCTATAAGGAATTTCAATTCAAGTACAGAATCGTGACCCCTCACACCTAGTGCTTATAGTTGTGTACCCATATCGTGAAATTTCTGCCTGGAAGTTCCAAAGTGGACTCTGTCGTTTTTTTCGAACTGACAGGGTCAAGTACGTTTCCTACTACCATTTCCACAATTCTCAAAGGAGTTTCAATCCAAGTACAGAATCGTGACCCCTGGCACCTAGTGCTTCTAGTTATGTACGCATATCGAGAATTTTCGGCTTGGAAGTTCCAAAGTGGACTGTCGTTTTTGTTCGAACTGACAGGGTCAAGTACGTTTCCTACTACCATTTCCACAATTCAATAAGGAATTTCAATCCAAGTACAGAATCGTGACCCCTCGCACCTAGTGCTTCTAGTTATGTACGCATATCGAGAATTTTCGGCTTGGAAGTTCCAAAGTGGACTGTCGTTTTTGTTCGAACTGACAGGGTCAAGTACGTTTCCTACTACCATTTCCACAATTCTCAAAGCAATTTCAATCCAAGTACAGAATCGTGACCCCTGGCACCTAGTGCTTCTAGTTATGTACCCATATCGCGAAATTTCGGCCTGGAAGTTCCAAAGTGGACTCTGTCGTTTTTGTTCGAACTGACAGGGTCAAGTACGTTTCCTACTACCGTTTCCACAATTCAATAAGGAATTTGAATCCAAGTACAGAATCGTGACCGCCCGCACCTAGTGCTTGTAGTTATGTACCCATATCGAGAATTTTCGGCCTGGAAGTTCCAAAGTGGACTCTGTCGTTTTTGTTCGAACTGACAGGGTCAAGTACGTTTCCTACTACCATTTCCAGAATTCTATAAGGAATTTCAATTCAAGTACAGAATCGTGACCCCTCACACCTAGTGCTTATAGTTGTGTACCCATATCGTGAAATTTCTGCCTGGAAGTTCCAAAGTGGACTCTGTCGTTTTTTTCGAACTGACAGGGTCAAGTACGTTTCCTACTACCATTTCCACAATTCTCAAAGGAGTTTCAATCCAAGTACAGAATCGTGACCCCTGGCACCTAGTGCTTCTAGTTATGTACGCATATCGAGAATTTTCGGCTTGGAAGTTCCAAAGTGGACTGTCGTTTTTGTTCGAACTGACAGGGTCAAGTACGTTTCCTACTACCATTTCCACAATTCAATAAGGAATTTCAATCCAAGTACAGAATCGTGACCGCTCGCACCTAGTGCTTTTAGTTATGTACCCATATCGCGAAATTTCGGCCTGGAAGTTCCAAAGTGGACTCTGTCGTTTTTTTTCGAACTGACAGGGTCAATTACGTTTCCTACTACCATTTCCACAATTCTCAAAGCAATTTCAATCCAAGTACAGAATCGTGACCCCTGGCACCTAGTGCTTCTAGTTATGTACCCATATCGAGAATTTTCGGCCTGGAAGTTATAAAGTGGACTCTGTCGTTTTTGTTCGAACTGACAGGGTCAAGTACGTTTCCTACTACCGTTTCCACAATTCAATAAGGAATTTGAATCCAAGTACAGAATCGTGACCGCCCGCACCTAGTGCTTCTAGTTATGTACCCATATCGAGAATTTTCGGCCTGGAAGTTCCAAAGTGGACTCTGTCGTTTTTGTTCGAACTGACAGGGTCAAGTACGTTTCCTACTACCATTTCCAGAATTCTATAAGGAATTTCAATCCAAGTACAGAATCGTGACCCCTCACACCTAGTGCTTATAGTTGTGTACCCATATCGTGAAATTTCTGCCTGGAAGTTGCAAAGTGGACTCTGTCGTTTTTTTCGAACTGACAGGGTCAAGTACGTTTCCTACTACCATTTCCACAATTCTCAAAGGAGTTTCAATCCAAGTACAGAATCGTGACCCCTGGCACCTAGTGCTTCTAGTTATGTACGCATATCGAGAATTTTCGGCTTGGAAGTTCCAAAGTGGACTGTCGTTTTTGTTCGAACTGACAGGGTCAAGTACGTTTCCTACTACCATTTCCACAATTCAATAAGGAATTTGAATCCAAGTACAGAATCGTGACCGCCCGCACCTAGTGCTTCTAGTTATGTACCCATATCGAGACTTTTCGGCCTGGAAGTTCCAAAGTGGACTCTGTCGTTTTTGTTCGAACTGACAGGGTCAAGTACGTTTCCTACTACCATTTCCAGAATTCTATAAGGAATTTCAATCCAAGTACAGAATCGTGACCCCTCGCACCTAGTGCTTCTAGTTGTGTACCCATATCGTGAAATTTCTGCCTGGAAGTTCCAAAGTGGACTCTGTCGTTTTTGTTCGAACTGACAGGGTCAAGTACGTTTCCTACTACCATTTCCACAATTCAATAAGGAATTTCAATCCAAGTACAGAATCGTGACATCTCGCACCTAGTGCTTCTAGTTATGTACCCATATCGAGAATTTTCGGCCTGGAAGTTCCAAAGTGGACTCTGTCGTTTTTGTTCGAACTGACAGGGTCAAGTACGTTTCCTACTACCATTTCCAGAATTCTATAAGGAATTTCAATCCAAGTACAGAATCGTGACCCCTCACACCTAGTGCTTATAGTTGTGTACCCATATCGTGAAATTTCTGCCTGGAAGTTCCAAAGTGGACTCTGTCGTTTTTTTCGAACTGACAGGGTCAAGTACGTTTCCTACTACCATTTCCACAATTCTCAAAGGAGTTTCAATCCAAGTACAGAATCGTGACCCCTGGCACCTAGTGCTTCTAGTTATGTACGCATATCGAGAATTTTCGGCTTGGAAGTTCCAAAGTGGACTGTCGTTTTTGTTCGAACTGATGGGGTCAAGTACGTTTCCTACTACCATTTCCACAATTCAATAAGGAATTTCAATCCAAGTACAGAATCGTGACCGCTCGCACCTAGTGCTTTTAGTTATGTACCCATATCGCGAAATTTCGGCCTGGAAGTTCCAAAGTGGACTCTGTCGTTTTTTTTCGAACTGACAGGGTCAATTACGTTTCCTACTACCATTTCCACAATTCTCAAAGCAATTTCAATCCAAGTACAGAATCGTGACCCCTGGCACCTAGTGCTTCTAGTTATGTACCCACATCGAGAATTTTCGGCCTGGAAGTTATAAAGTGGACTCTGTCGTTTTTGTTCGAACTGACAGGGTCAAGTACGTTTCCTACTACCGTTTCCACAATTCAATAAGGAATTTGAATCCAAGTACAGAATCGTGACCGCCCGCACCTAGTGCTTCTAGTTATGTACCCATATCGAGAATTTTCGGCCTGGAAGTTCCAAAGTGGACTCTGTCGTTTTTGTTCGAACTGACAGGGTCAAGTACGTTTCCTACTACCATTTCCAGAATTCTATAAGGAATTTCAATCCAAGTACAGAATCGTGACCCCTCACACCTAGTGCTTATAGTTGTGTACCCATATCGTGAAATTTCTGCCTGGAAGTTCCAAAGTGGACTCTGTCGTTTTTTTCGAACTGACAGGGTCAAGTACGTTTCCTACTACCATTTCCACAATTCTCAAAGGAGTTTCAATCCAAGTACAGAATCGTGACCCCTGGCACCTAGTGCTTCTAGTTATGTACGCATATCGAGAATTTTCGGCTTGGAAGTTCCAAAGTGGACTGTCGTTTTTGTTCGAACTGACAGGGTCAAGTACGTTTCCTACTACCATTTCCACAATTCAATAAGGAATTTCAATCCAAGTACAGAATCGTGACCGCTCGCACCTAGTGCTTTTAGGTATGTACCCATATCGCGAAATACCGGCCTGGAATTTCCAAAGTGGACTCTGTCGTTTTTGTTCGAACTGACAGGTTTAAGTACGTTTCCTACTACCATTTCCACAATTCTCAAAGGATGTTTAATCCAAGTACAGAATCGTGACCCCTGGCACCTAGTGCTTCTAGTTATGTACCCATATCGAGAATTTTCGGCTTGGAAGTTCCAAAGTGGACTGTCGTTTTTGTTCGAACTGACAGGGTCAAGTACGTTTCCTACTACCATTTCCACAATTCAATAAGGAATTTCAATCCAAGTACAGAATCGTGACCGCTCGCACCTAGTGCTTTTAGTTATGTACCCATATCGCGAAATTTCGGCCTGGAAGTTCCAAAGTGGACTCTGTCGTTTTTTTTCGAACTGACAGGGTCAATTACGTTTCCTACTACCATTTCCACAATTCTCAAAGCAATTTCAATCCAAGTACAGAATCGTGACCCCTGGCACCTAGTGCTTCTAGTTATGTACCCACATCGAGAATTTTCGGCCTGGAAGTTATAAAGTGGACTCTGTCGTTTTTGTTCGAACTGACAGGGTCAAGTACGTTTCCTACTACCGTTTCCACAATTCAATAAGGAATTTCAATCCAAGTACAGAATCGTGACCGCTCGCACCTAGTGCTTTTAGTTATGTACCCATATCGCGAAATACCGGCCTGGAATTTCCAAAGTGGACTCTGTCGTTTTTGTTCGAACTGACAGGTTTAAGTACGTTTCCTACTACCATTTCCACAATTCTCAAAGGATGTTTAATCCAAGTACAGAATCGTGACCCCTGGCACCTAGTGCTTCTAGTTATGTACCCATATCGAGAATTTTCGGCTTGGAAGTTCCAAAGTGGACTGTCGTTTTTGTTCGAACTGACAGGGTCAATTACGTTTCCTACTACCATTTCCACAATTCTCAAAGCAATTTCAATCCAAGTACAGAATCGTGACCCCTGGCACCTAGTGCTTCTAGTTATGTACCCACATCGAGAATTTTCGGCCTGGAAGTTATAAAGTGGACTCTGTCGTTTTTGTTCGAACTGACAGGGTCAAGTACGTTTCCTACTACCGTTTCCACAATTCAATAAGGAATTTGAATCCAAGTACAGAATCGTGACCGCCCGCACCTAGTGCTTCTAGTTATGTACCCATATCGAGACTTTTCGGCCTGGAAGTTCCAAAGTGGACTCTGTCGTTTTTGTTCGAACTGACAGGGTCAAGTACGTTTCCTACTACCATTTCCAGAATTCTATAAGGAATTTCAATCCAAGTACAGAATCGTGACCCCTCGCACCTAGTGCTTCTAGTTGTGTACCCATATCGTGAAATTTCTGCCTGGAAGTTCCAAAGTGGACTCTGTCGTTTTTGTTCGAACTGACAGGGTCAAGTACGTTTCCTACTACCATTTCCACAATTCAATAAGGAATTTCAATCCAAGTACAGAATCGTGACCCCTCGCACCTAGTGCTTCTAGTTGTGTACCCATATCGCGAAATTTCGGCCTGGAAGTTCCAAAGTGGAATCTGTCGTTTTTGTTCGAACTGACAGGGTCAAGGACGTTTCCTACTACCATTTCCACAATTCTCAAAGGAATTTCAATCCAAGTACAGAATCGTGACCACTCGCACCTAGTGCTTCTAGTTATGTACCCATATCGAGAATTTTCGGCTTGGAAGTTCCAAAGTGGACTGTCGTTTTTGTTCGAACTGACAGGGTCAAGTACGTTTCCTACTACCATTTCCACAATTCAATAAGGAATTTCAATCCAAGTACAGAATCGTGACCCCTGGCACCTAGTACTTCTAGTTATGTACCCATATCGCGAAATTTCGGCCTGGAAGTTCCAAAGTGGACTCTGTAGTTTTTGTTCGAACTGACAGGGTCAAGTTCGTTTCCTACTACCATTTCCAGAATTCTATAAGGAATTTCAATTCAAGTACAGAATCGTGACCCCTCACACCTAGTGCTTATAGTTGTGTACCCATATCGTGAAATTTCTGCCTGGAAGTTCCAAAGTGGACTCTGTCGTTTTTTTCGAACTGACAGGGTCAAGTACGTTTCCTACTACCATTTCCACAATTCTCAAAGCAATTTCAATCCAAGTACAGAATCGTGACCCCTGGCACCTAGTGCTTCTAGTTATGTACGCATATCGAGAATTTTCGGCTTGGAAGTTCCAAAGTGGACTGTCGTTTTTGTTCGAACTGACAGGGTCAAGTACGTTTCCTACTACCATTTCCACAATTCAATAAGGAATTTCAATCCAAGTACAGAATCGTGACCGCTCGCACCTAGTGCTTTTAGTTATGTACCCATATCGCGAAATTTCGGCCTGGAAGTTCCAAAGTGGACTCTGTCGTTTTTTTTCGAACTGACAGGGTCAATTACGTTTCCTACTACCATTTCCACAATTCTCAAAGCAATTTCAATCCAAGTACAGAATCGTGACCCCTGGCACCTAGTGCTTCTAGTTATGTACCCATATCGAGAATTTTCGGCCTGGAAGTTATAAAGTGGACTCTGTCGTTTTTGTTCGAACTGACAGGGTCAAGTACGTTTCCTACTACCGTTTCCACAATTCAATAAGGAATTTGAATCCAAGTACAGAATCGTGACCGCCCGCACCTAGTGCTTCTAGTTATGTACCCATATCGAGAATTTTCGGCCTGGAAGTTCCAAAGTGGACTCTGTCGTTTTTGTTCGAACTGACAGGGTCAAGTACGTTTCCTACTACCATTTCCAGAATTCTATAAGGAATTTCAATCCAAGTACAGAATCGTGACCCCTCACACCTAGTGCTTATAGTTGTGTACCCATATCGTGAAATTTCTGCCTGGAAGTTCCAAAGTGGACTCTGTCGTTTTTTTCGAACTGACAGGGTCAATTACGTTTCCTACTACCATTTCCACAATTCAATAAGGAATTTCAATCCCCTCGCACCTAGTGCTTCTAGTTATGTACGCATATCGAGAATTTTCGGCTTGGAAGTTCCAAAGTGGACTGTCGTTTTTGTTCGAACTGACAGGGTCAAGTACGTTTCCTACTACCATTTCCACAATTCTCAAAGCAATTTCAATCCAAGTACAGAATCGTGACCCCTGGCACCTAGTGCTTCTAGTTATGTACCCATATCGCGAAATTTCGGCCTGGAAGTTCCAAAGTGGACTCTGTCGTTTTTGTTCGAACTGACAGGGTCAAGTACGTTTCCTACTACCGTTTCCACAATTCAATAAGGAATTTGAATCCAAGTACAGAATCGTGACCGCCCGCACCTAGTGCTTCTAGTTATGTACCCATATCGAGAATTTTCGGCCTGGAAGTTCCAAAGTGGACTCTGTCGTTTTTGTTCGAACTGACAGGGTCAAGTACGTTTCCTACTACCATTTCCAGAATTCTATAAGGAATTTCAATTCAAGTACAGAATCGTGACCCCTCACACCTAGTGCTTATAGTTGTGTACCCATATCGTGAAATTTCTGCCTGGAAGTTCCAAAGTGGACTCTGTCGTTTTTTTCGAACTGACAGGGTCAAGTACGTTTCCTACTACCATTTCCACAATTCTCAAAGGAGTTTCAATCCAAGTACAGAATCGTGACCCCTGGCACCTAGTGCTTCTAGTTATGTACGCATATCGAGAATTTTCGGCTTGGAAGTTCCAAAGTGGACTGTCGTTTTTGTTCGAACTGACAGGGTCAAGTACGTTTCCTACTACCATTTCCACAATTCAATAAGGAATTTCAATCCAAGTACAGAATCGTGACCCCTCGCACCTAGTGCTTCTAGTTATGTACGCATATCGAGAATTTTCGGCTTGGAAGTTCCAAAGTGGACTGTCGTTTTTGTTCGAACTGACAGGGTCAAGTACGTTTCCTACTACCATTTCCACAATTCTCAAAGCAATTTCAATCCAAGTACAGAATCGTGACCCCTGGCACCTAGTGCTTCTAGTTATGTACCCATATCGCGAAATTTCGGCCTGGAAGTTCCAAAGTGGACTCTGTCGTTTTTGTTCGAACTGACAGGGTCAAGTACGTTTCCTACTACCGTTTCCACAATTCAATAAGGAATTTGAATCCAAGTACAGAATCGTGACCGCCCGCACCTAGTGCTTCTAGTTATGTACCCATATCGAGAATTTTCGGCCTGGAAGTTCCAAAGTGGACTCTGTCGTTTTTGTTCGAACTGACAGGGTCAAGTACGTTTCCTACTACCATTTCCAGAATTCTATAAGGAATTTCAATTCAAGTACAGAATCGTGACCCCTCACACCTAGTGCTTATAGTTGTGTACCCATATCGTGAAATTTCTGCCTGGAAGTTCCAAAGTGGACTCTGTCGTTTTTTTCGAACTGACAGGGTCAAGTACGTTTCCTACTACCATTTCCACAATTCTCAAAGGAGTTTCAATCCAAGTACAGAATCGTGACCCCTGGCACCTAGTGCTTCTAGTTATGTACGCATATCGAGAATTTTCGGCTTGGAAGTTCCAAAGTGGACTGTCGTTTTTGTTCGAACTGACAGGGTCAAGTACGTTTCCTACTACCATTTCCACAATTCAATAAGGAATTTCAATCCAAGTACAGAATCGTGACCGCTCGCACCTAGTGCTTTTAGTTATGTACCCATATCGCGAAATTTCGGCCTGGAAGTTCCAAAGTGGACTCTGTCGTTTTTTTTCGAACTGACAGGGTCAATTACGTTTCCTACTACCATTTCCACAATTCTCAAAGCAATTTCAATCCAAGTACAGAATCGTGACCCCTGGCACCTAGTGCTTCTAGTTATGTACCCATATCGAGAATTTTCGGCCTGGAAGTTATAAAGTGGACTCTGTCGTTTTTGTTCGAACTGACAGGGTCAAGTACGTTTCCTACTACCGTTTCCACAATTCAATAAGGAATTTGAATCCAAGTACAGAATCGTGACCGCCCGCACCTAGTGCTTCTAGTTATGTACCCATATCGAGAATTTTCGGCCTGGAAGTTCCAAAGTGGACTCTGTCGTTTTTGTTCGAACTGACAGGGTCAAGTACGTTTCCTACTACCATTTCCAGAATTCTATAAGGAATTTCAATCCAAGTACAGAATCGTGACCCCTCACACCTAGTGCTTATAGTTGTGTACCCATATCGTGAAATTTCTGCCTGGAAGTTGCAAAGTGGACTCTGTCGTTTTTTTCGAACTGACAGGGTCAAGTACGTTTCCTACTACCATTTCCACAATTCTCAAAGGAGTTTCAATCCAAGTACAGAATCGTGACCCCTGGCACCTAGTGCTTCTAGTTATGTACGCATATCGAGAATTTTCGGCTTGGAAGTTCCAAAGTGGACTGTCGTTTTTGTTCGAACTGACAGGGTCAAGTACGTTTCCTACTACCATTTCCACAATTCAATAAGGAATTTGAATCCAAGTACAGAATCGTGACCGCCCGCACCTAGTGCTTCTAGTTATGTACCCATATCGAGACTTTTCGGCCTGGAAGTTCCAAAGTGGACTCTGTCGTTTTTGTTCGAACTGACAGGGTCAAGTACGTTTCCTACTACCATTTCCAGAATTCTATAAGGAATTTCAATCCAAGTACAGAATCGTGACCCCTCGCACCTAGTGCTTCTAGTTGTGTACCCATATCGTGAAATTTCTGCCTGGAAGTTCCAAAGTGGACTCTGTCGTTTTTGTTCGAACTGACAGGGTCAAGTACGTTTCCTACTACCATTTCCACAATTCAATAAGGAATTTCAATCCAAGTACAGAATCGTGACATCTCGCACCTAGTGCTTCTAGTTATGTACCCATATCGAGAATTTTCGGCCTGGAAGTTCCAAAGTGGACTCTGTCGTTTTTGTTCGAACTGACAGGGTCAAGTACGTTTCCTACTACCATTTCCAGAATTCTATAAGGAATTTCAATCCAAGTACAGAATCGTGACCCCTCACACCTAGTGCTTATAGTTGTGTACCCATATCGTGAAATTTCTGCCTGGAAGTTCCAAAGTGGACTCTGTCGTTTTTTTCGAACTGACAGGGTCAAGTACGTTTCCTACTACCATTTCCACAATTCTCAAAGGAGTTTCAATCCAAGTACAGAATCGTGACCCCTGGCACCTAGTGCTTCTAGTTATGTACGCATATCGAGAATTTTCGGCTTGGAAGTTCCAAAGTGGACTGTCGTTTTTGTTCGAACTGATGGGGTCAAGTACGTTTCCTACTACCATTTCCACAATTCAATAAGGAATTTCAATCCAAGTACAGAATCGTGACCGCTCGCACCTAGTGCTTTTAGTTATGTACCCATATCGCGAAATTTCGGCCTGGAAGTTCCAAAGTGGACTCTGTCGTTTTTTTTCGAACTGACAGGGTCAATTACGTTTCCTACTACCATTTCCACAATTCTCAAAGCAATTTCAATCCAAGTACAGAATCGTGACCCCTGGCACCTAGTGCTTCTAGTTATGTACCCACATCGAGAATTTTCGGCCTGGAAGTTATAAAGTGGACTCTGTCGTTTTTGTTCGAACTGACAGGGTCAAGTACGTTTCCTACTACCGTTTCCACAATTCAATAAGGAATTTGAATCCAAGTACAGAATCGTGACCGCCCGCACCTAGTGCTTCTAGTTATGTACCCATATCGAGAATTTTCGGCCTGGAAGTTCCAAAGTGGACTCTGTCGTTTTTGTTCGAACTGACAGGGTCAAGTACGTTTCCTACTACCATTTCCAGAATTCTATAAGGAATTTCAATCCAAGTACAGAATCGTGACCCCTTACACCTAGTGCTTATAGTTGTGTACCCATATCGTGAAATTTCTGCCTGGAAGTTCCAAAGTGGACTCTGTCGTTTTTTTCGAACTGACAGGGTCAAGTACGTTTCCTACTACCATTTCCACAATTCTCAAAGGAGTTTCAATCCAAGTACAGAATCGTGACCCCTGGCACCTAGTGCTTCTAGTTATGTACGCATATCGAGAATTTTCGGCTTGGAAGTTCCAAAGTGGACTGTCGTTTTTGTTCGAACTGACAGGGTCAAGTACGTTTCCTACTACCATTTCCACAATTCAATAAGGAATTTCAATCCAAGTACAGAATCGTGACCGCTCGCACCTAGTGCTTTTAGTTATGTACCCATATCGCGAAATACCGGCCTGGAATTTCCAAAGTGGACTCTGTCGTTTTTGTTCGAACTGACAGGTTTAAGTACGTTTCCTACTACCATTTCCACAATTCTCAAAGGATGTTTAATCCAAGTACAGAATCGTGACCCCTGGCACCTAGTGCTTCTAGTTATGTACCCATATCGAGAATTTTCGGCTTGGAAGTTCCAAAGTGGACTGTCGTTTTTGTTCGAACTGACAGGGTCAAGTACGTTTCCTACTACCATTTCCACAATTCAATAAGGAATTTCAATCCAAGTACAGAATCGTGACCGCTCGCACCTAGTGCTTTTAGTTATGTACCCATATCGCGAAATTTCGGCCTGGAAGTTCCAAAGTGGACTCTGTCGTTTTTTTTCGAACTGACAGGGTCAATTACGTTTCCTACTACCATTTCCACAATTCTCAAAGCAATTTCAATCCAAGTACAGAATCGTGACCCCTGGCACCTAGTGCTTCTAGTTATGTACCCACATCGAGAATTTTCGGCCTGGAAGTTATAAAGTGGACTCTGTCGTTTTTGTTCGAACTGACAGGGTCAAGTACGTTTCCTACTACCGTTTCCACAATTCAATAAGGAATTTCAATCCAAGTACAGAATCGTGACCGCTCGCACCTAGTGCTTTTAGTTATGTACCCATATCGCGAAATACCGGCCTGGAATTTCCAAAGTGGACTCTGTCGTTTTTGTTCGAACTGACAGGTTTAAGTACGTTTCCTACTACCATTTCCACAATTCTCAAAGGATGTTTAATCCAAGTACAGAATCGTGACCCCTGGCACCTAGTGCTTCTAGTTATGTACCCATATCGAGAATTTTCGGCTTGGAAGTTCCAAAGTGGACTGTCGTTTTTGTTCGAACTGACAGGGTCAAGTACGTTTCCTACTACCATTTCCACAATTCAATAAGGAATTTCAATCCAAGTACAGAATCGTGACCGCTCGCACCTAGTGCTTTTAGTTATGTACCCATATCGCGAAATTTCGGCCTGGAAGTTCCAAAGTGGACTCTGTCGTTTTTTTTCGAACTGACAGGGTCAATTACGTTTCCTACTACCATTTCCACAATTCTCAAAGCAATTTCAATCCAAGTACAGAATCGTGACCCCTGGCACCTAGTGCTTCTAGTTATGTACCCACATCGAGAATTTTCGGCCTGGAAGTTATAAAGTGGACTCTGTCGTTTTTGTTCGAACTGACAGGGTCAAGTACGTTTCCTACTACCGTTTCCACAATTCAATAAGGAATTTGAATCCAAGTACAGAATCGTGACCGCCCGCACCTAGTGCTTCTAGTTATGTACCCATATCGAGACTTTTCGGCCTGGAAGTTCCAAAGTGGACTCTGTCGTTTTTGTTCGAACTGACAGGGTCAAGTACGTTTCCTACTACCATTTCCAGAATTCTATAAGGAATTTCAATCCAAGTACAGAATCGTGACCCCTCGCACCTAGTGCTTCTAGTTGTGTACCCATATCGTGAAATTTCTGCCTGGAAGTTCCAAAGTGGACTCTGTCGTTTTTGTTCGAACTGACAGGGTCAAGTACGTTTCCTACTACCATTTCCACAATTCAATAAGGAATTTCAATCCAAGTACAGAATCGTGACCCCTCGCACCTAGTGCTTCTAGTTGTGTACCCATATCGCGAAATTTCGGCCTGGAAGTTCCAAAGTGGAATCTGTCGTTTTTGTTCGAACTGACAGGGTCAAGGACGTTTCCTACTACCATTTCCACAATTCTCAAAGGAATTTCAATCCAAGTACAGAATCGTGACCACTCGCACCTAGTGCTTCTAGTTATGTACCCATATCGAGAATTTTCGGCTTGGAAGTTCCAAAGTGGACTGTCGTTTTTGTTCGAACTGACAGGGTCAAGTACGTTTCCTACTACCATTTCCACAATTCAATAAGGAATTTCAATCCAAGTACAGAATCGTGACCCCTGGCACCTAGTACTTCTAGTTATGTACCCATATCGCGAAATTTCGGCCTGGAAGTTCCAAAGTGGACTCTGTAGTTTTTGTTCGAACTGACAGGGTCAAGTTCGTTTCCTACTACCATTTCCACAATTCTCAAAGGAATTTCAATCCAAGTACAGAATTGTGACCCCTCGCACCTAGTGCTTCTAGTTATGTACCCATATCGCGAACTTTCGGCCTGGAAGTTCCAAAGTGGACTCTGTAGTTTTTGTTCGAACTGACAGGGTCAAGTTCGTTTCCTACTACCATTTCCACAATTCAATAAGGAATTTCAATCCAAGTACAGAATCGTTACCCCTCGCACCTAGTGCTTCTAGTTATGTACCCATATCGCGAAATACCGGCCTGGAATTTCCAAAGTGGACTCTGTCGTTTTTGTTCGAACTGACAGGTTTAAGTACGTTTCCTACTACCATTTCCACAATTCTCAAAGGATGTTTAATCCAAGTACAGAATCGTGACCCCTGGCACCTAGTGCTTCTACTTATGTACCCATATCGAGAATTTTCGGCTTGGAAGTTCCAAAGTGGACTGTCGTTTTTGTTCGAACTGACAGGGTCAAGTACGTTTCCTACTACCATTTCCACAATTCAATAAGGATTTTCCATCCAAGTACAGAATCGTGACCGCTCGCACCTAGTGCTTTTAGTTATGTACCCATATCGCGAAATTTCGGCCTGGAAGTTCCAAAGTGGACTCTGTAGTTTTTGTTCGAACTGACAGGGTCAAGTTCGTTTCCTACTACCATTTCCACAATTCTCAAAGGAATTTCAATCCAAGTACAGAATTGTGACCCCTTGCACCTAGTGCTTCTTGTTATGTACCCATATCGCGAAATTTCGGCCTGGAAGTTCCAAAGTGGACTCTGTCGTTTTTGTTCGAACTGACAGGGTCAATTACGTTTCCTACTACCATTTCCACAATTCTCAAAGCAATTTCAATCCAAGTACAGAATCGTGACCCCTGGCACCTAGTGCTTCTAGTTATGTACCCATATCGAGAATTTTCGGCCTGGAAGTTCCAAAGTGGACTCTGTCGTTTTTGTTCGAACTGACAGGGTCAATTACGTTTCCTACTACCATTTCCACAATTCTCAAAGCAATTTCAATCCAAGTACAGAATCGTGACCCCTCACACCTAGTGCTTATAGTTGTGTACCCATATCGTGAAATTTCTGCCTGGAAGTTCCAAAGTGGACTCTGTCGTTTTTTTCGAACTGACAGGGTCAAGTACGTTTCCTACTACCATTTCCACAATTCTCAAAGGAGTTTCAATCCAAGTACAGAATCGTGACCCCTGGCACCTAGTGCTTCTAGTTATGTACGCATATCGAGAATTTTCGGCTTGGAAGTTCCAAAGTGGACTGTCGTTTTTGTTCGAACTGACAGGGTCAAGTACGTTTCCTACTACCATTTCCACAATTCAATAAGGAATTTCAATCCAAGTACAGAATCGTGACCGCTCGCACCTAGTGCTTTTAGTTATGTACCCATATCGCGAAATTTCGGCCTGGAAGTTCCAAAGTGGACTCTGTCGTTTTTTTTCGAACTGACAGGGTCAATTACGTTTCCTACTACCATTTCCATAATTCTCAAAGCAATTTCAATCCAAGTACAGAATCGTGACCCCTGGCACCTAGTGCTTCTAGTTATGTACCCATATCGAGAATTTTCGGCCTGGAAGTTATAAAGTGGACTCTGTCGTTTTTGTTCGAACTGACAGGGTCAAGTACGTTTCCTACTACCGTTTCCACAATTCAATAAGGAATTTGAATCCAAGTACAGAATCGTGACCGCCCGCACCTAGTGCTTCTAGTTATGTACCCATATCAAGACTTTTCGGCCTGGAAGTTCCAAAGTGGACTCTGTCGTTTTTGTTCGAACTGACAGGGTCAAGTACGTTTCCTACTACCATTTCCAGAATTCTATAAGGAATTTCAATCCAAGTACAGAATCGTGACCCCTCGCACCTAGTGCTTCTAGTTATGTACCCATATCGTGAAATTTCTGCCTGGAAGTTCCAAAGTGGACTCTGTCGTTTTTGTTCGAACTGACAGGGTCAAGTACGTTTCCTACTACCATTTCCACAATTCAATAAGGAATTTCAATCCAAGTACAGAATCGTGACCCCTCGCACCTAGTGCTTCTAGTTGTGTACCCATATCGCGAAATTTCGGCCTGGAAGTTCCAAAGTGGAATCTGTCGTTTTTGTTCGAACTGACAGGGTCAAGGACGTTTCCTACTACCATTTCCACAATTCTCAAAGGAATTTCAATCCAAGTACAGAATCGTGACCACTCGCACCTAGTGCTTCTAGTTATGTACCCATATCGAGAATTTTCGGCTTGGAAGTTCCAAAGTGGACTGTCGTTTTTGTTCGAACTGACAGGGTCAAGTACGTTTCCTACTACCATTTCCACAATTCAATAAGGAATTTCAATCCAAGTACAGATACGTGACCCCTGGCACCTAGTACTTCTAGTTATGTACCCATATCGCGAAATTTCGGCCTGGAAGTTCCAAAGTGGACTCTGTAGTTTTTGTTCGAACTGACAGGGTCAAGTTCGTTTCCTACTACCATTTCCACAATTCTCAAAGGAATTTCAATCCAAGTACAGAATTGTGACCCCTCGCACCTAGTGCTTCTAGTTATGTACCCATATCGCGAACTTTCGGCCTGGAAGTTCCAAAGTGGACTCTGTAGTTTTTGTTCGAACTGACAGGGTCAAGTTCGTTTCCTACTTCCATTTCCACAATTCAATAAGGAATTTCAATCCAAGTACAGAATCGTGACCCCTGGCACCTAGTACTTCTAGTTATGTACCCATATCGCGAAATTTCGGCCTGGAAGTCCTAAAGTGGATTCTGTAGTTTTTGTTCGAACTGACAGGGTCAAGTTCGTTTCCTACTACCATTTCCACAATTCTCAAAGGAATTTCAATCCAAGTACAGAATTGTGACCCCTGGCACCTAGTGCTTCTAGTTATGTACCCATATCGAGAATTTTCGGCTTGGAAGTTCCAAAGTGGACTGTCGTTTTTGTTCGAACTGACAGGGTCAAGTTCGTTTCCTACTACCATTTCCACAATTCTCAAAGGAATTTCAATCCAAGTACAGAATTGTGACCCCTCGCACCTAGTGCTTCTAGTTATGTACCCATATCGCGAACTTTCGGCCTGGAAGTTCCAAAGTGGACTCTGTAGTTTTTGTTCGAACTGACAGGGTCAAGTTCGTTTCCTACTACCATTTCCACAATTCAATAAGGAATTTCAATCCAAGTACAGAATCGTTACCCCTCGCACCTAGTGCTTCTAGTTATGTACCCATATCGCGAAATACCGGCCTGGAATTTCCAAAGTGGACTCTGTCGTTTTTGTTCGAACTGACAGGTTTAAGTACGTTTCCTACTACCATTTCCACAATTCTCAAAGGATGTTTAATCCAAGTACAGAATCGTGACCCCTGGCACCTAGTGCTTCTAGTTATGTACCCATATCGAGAATTTTCGGCTTGGAAGTTCCAAAGTGGACTGTCGTTTTTGTTCGAACTGACAGGGTCAAGTACGTTTCCTACTACCATTTCCACAATTCAATAAGGAATTTCAATCCAAGTACAGAATCGTGACCGCTCGCACCTAGTGCTTTTAGTTATGTACCCATATCGCGAAATTTCGGCCTGGAAGTTCCAAAGTGGACTCTGTAGTTTTTGTTCGAACTGACAGGGTCAAGTTCGTTTCCTACTACCATTTCCACAATTCTCAAAGGAATTTCAATCCAAGTACAGAACTGTGACCCCTCGCACCTAGTGCTTCTAGTTATGTACCCATATCGCGAAATTTCGGCCTGGAAGTTCCAAAGTGGACTCTGTCGTTTTTGTTCGAACTGACAGGGTCAATTACGTTTCCTACTACCATTTCCACAATTCTCAAAGCAATTTCAATCCAAGTACAGAATCGTGACCCCTGGCACCTAGTGCTTCTAGTTATGTACCCATATCGAGAATTTTCGGCCTGGAAGTTCCAAAGTGGACTCTGTCGTTTTTGTTCGAACTGACAGGGTCAAGTACGTTTCCTACTACCATTTCCACAATTCAATAAGGAATTTCAATCCAAGTACAGAATCGTGACCCCTGGCACCTAGTACTTCTAGTTATGTACCCATATCGCGAAATTTCGGCCTGGAAGTTCTAAAGTGGACTCTGTAGTTTTTGTTCGAACTGACAGGGTCAAGTTCGTTTCCTACTACCATTTCCACAATTCTCAAAGGAATTTCAATCCAAGTACAGAATTGTGACCCCTGGCACCTAGTGCTTCTAGTTATGTACCCATATCGAGAATTTTCGGCTTGGAAGTTCCAAAGTGGACTGTCGTTTTTGTTCGAACTGACAGGGTCAAGTTCGTTTCCTACTACCATTTCCACAATTCTCAAAGGAATTTCAATCCAAGTACAGAATCGTGACCACTCGCACCTAGTGCTTCTAGTTATGTACCCATATCGAGAATTTTCGGCTTGGAAGTTCCAAAGTGGACTGTCGTTTTTGTTCGAACTGACAGGGTCAAGTTCGTTTCCTACTACCATTTCCACAATTCTCAAAGGAATTTCAATCCAAGTACAGAATCGTGACCACTCGCACCTAGTGCTTCTAGTTATGTACCCATATCGAGAATTTTCGGCCTGGAAGTTCCAAAGTGGACTCTGTAGTTTTTGTTCGAACTGACAGGGTCAAGTTCGTTTCCTACTACCATTTCCACAATTCTCAAAGCAATTTCAATCCAAGTACAGAATTGTGACCCCTCGCACCTAGTGCTTCTAGTTATGTACCCATATCGCGAACTTTCGGCCTGGAAGTTCCAAAGTGGACTCTGTAGTTTTTGTTCGAACTGACAGGGTCAAGTTCGTTTCCTACTTCCATTTCCACAATTCAATAAGGAATTTCAATCCAAGTACAGAATCGTGACCCCTGGCACCTAGTACTTCTAGTTATGTACCCATATCGCGAAATTTCGGCCTGGAAGTTCTAAAGTGGATTCTGTAGTTTTTGTTCGAACTGACAGGGTCAAGTTCGTTTCCTACTACCATTTCCACAATTCTCAAAGGAATTTCAATCCAAGTACAGAATTGTGACCCCTGGCACCTAGTGCTTCTAGTTATGTACCCATATCGAGAATTTTCGGCTTGGAAGTTCCAAAGTGGACTGTCGTTTTTGTTCGAACTGACAGGGTCAAGTTCGTTTCCTACTACCATTTCCACAATTCTCAAAGGAATTTCAATCCAAGTACAGAATCGTGACCACTCGCACCTAGTGCTTCTAGTTATGTACCCATATCGAGAATTTTCGGCTTGGAAGTTCCAAAGTGGACTGTCGTTTTTGTTCGAACTGACAGGGTCAAGTACGTTTCCTACTACCATTTCCACAATTCAATAAGGAATTTCAATCCAAGTACAGAATCGTGACCCCTGGCACCTAGTACTTCTAGTTATGTACCCATATCGCGAAATTTCGGCCTGGAATTTCCAAAGTGGACTCTGTAGTTTTTGTTCGAACTGACAGGGTCAAGTTCGTTTCCTACTACCATTTCCACAATTCTCAAAGGAATTTCAATCCAAGTACAGAATTGTGACCCCTCGCACCTAGTGCTTCTAGTTATGTACCCATATCGCGAACTTTCGGCCTGGAAGTTCCAAAGTGGACTCTGTAGTTTTTGTTCGAACTGACAGGGTCAAGTTCGTTTCCTACTACCATTTCCACAATTCAATAAGGAATTTCAATCCAAGTACAGAATCGTTACCCCTCGCACCTAGTGCTTCTAGTTATGTACCCATATCGCGAAATACCGGCCTGGAATTTCCAAAGTGGACTCTGTCGTTTTTGTTCGAACTGACAGGTTTAAGTACGTTTCCTACTACCATTTCCACAATTCTCAAAGGATGTTTAATCCAAGTACAGAATCGTGACCCCTGGCACCTAGTGCTTCTACTTATGTACCCATATCGAGAATTTTCGGCTTGGAAGTTCCAAAGTGGACTGTCGTTTTTGTTCGAACTGACAGGGTCAAGTACGTTTCCTACTACCATTTCCACAATTCAATAAGGAATTTCAATCCAAGTACAGAATCGTGACCGCTCGCACCTAGTGCTTTTAGTTATGTACCCATATTGCGAAATTTCGGCCTGGAAGTTCCAAAGTGGACTCTGTAGTTTTTGTTCGAACTGACAGGGTCAAGTTCGTTTCCTACTACCATTTCCACAATTCTCAAAGGAATTTCAATCCAAGTACAGAATTGTGACCCCTCGCACCTAGTGCTTCTAGTTATGTACCCATATCGCGAACTTTCGGCCTGGAAGTTCCAAAGTGGACTCTGTAGTTTTTGTTCGAACTGACAGGGTCAAGTTCGTTTCCTACTACCATTTCCACAATTCAATAAGGAATTTCAATCCAAGTACAGAATCGTTACCCCTCGCACCTAGTGCTTCTAGTTATGTTTTCATATCGCGAAATTTCGGCCTGGAAGTTCCAAAGTGGACTCTGTAGTTTTTGTTCGAACTGACAGGGTCAAGTTCGTTTCCTACTACCATTTCCACAATTCTCAAAGCAATTTCAATCCAAGTACAGAATCGTGACCCCTGGCACCTAGTGCTTCTAGTTATGTACCCATATCGAGAATTTTCGGCCTGGAAATTCCAAAGTGGACTCTGTCGTTTTTGTTCGAACTGACAGGGTCAAGTACGTTTCCTACTACCATTTCCACAATTCAATAAGGAATTTCAATCCAAGTACAGAATCGTGACCCCTGGCACCTAGTACTTCTAGTTATGTACCCATATCGCGAAATTTCGGCCTGGAAGTTCTAAAGTGGACTCTGTCGTTTTTGTTCGAACTGACAGGGTCAAGTTCGTTTCCTACTACCATTTCCACAATTCTCAAAGCAATTTCAATCCAAGTACAGAATTGTGACCCCTCGCACCTAGTGCTTCTAGTTATGTACCCATATCGCGAACTTTCGGCCTGGAAGTTCCAAAGTGGACTCTGTAGTTTTTGTTCGAACTGACAGGGTCAAGTTCGTTTCCTACTTCCATTTCCACAATTCAATAAGGAATTTCAATCCAAGTACAGAATCGTGACCCCTGGCACCTAGTACTTCTAGTTATGTACCCATATCGCGAAATTTCGGCCTGGAAGTTCTAAAGTGGATTCTGTAGTTTTTGTTCGAACTGACAGGGTCAAGTTCGTTTCCTACTACCATTTCCACAATTCTCAAAGGAATTTCAATCCAAGTACAGAATTGTGACCCCTGGCACCTAGTGCTTCTAGTTATGTACCCATATCGAGAATTTTCGGCTTGGAAGTTCCAAAGTGGACTGTCGTTTTTGTTCGAACTGACAGGGTCAAGTTCGTTTCCTACTACCATTTCCACAATTCTCAAAGGAATTTCAATCCAAGTACAGAATCGTGACCACTCGCACCTAGTGCTTCTAGTTATGTACCCATATCGAGAATTTTCGGCTTGGAAGTTCCAAAGTGGACTGTCGTTTTTGTTCGAACTGACAGGGTCAAGTACGTTTCCTACTACCATTTCCACAATTCAATAAGGAATTTCAATCCAAGTACAGAATCGTGACCCCTGGCACCTAGTACTTCTAGTTATGTACCCATATCGCGAAATTTCGGCCTGGAATTTCCAAAGTGGACTCTGTAGTTTTTGTTCGAACTGACAGGGTCAAGTTCGTTTCCTACTACCATTTCCACAATTCTCAAAGGAATTTCAATCCAAGTACAGAATTGTGACCCCTCGCACCTAGTGCTTCTAGTTATGTACCCATATCGCGAACTTTCGGCCTGGAAGTTCCAAAGTGGACTCTGTAGTTTTTGTTCGAACTGACAGGGTCAAGTTCGTTTCCTACTACCATTTCCACAATTCAATAAGGAATTTCAATCCAAGTACAGAATCGTTACCCCTCGCACCTAGTGCTTCTAGTTATGTACCCATATCGCGAAATACCGGCCTGGAATTTCCAAAGTGGACTCTGTCGTTTTTGTTCGAACTGACAGGTTTAAGTACGTTTCCTACTACCATTTCCACAATTCTCAAAGGATGTTTAATCCAAGTACAGAATCGTGACCCCTGGCACCTAGTGCTTCTACTTATGTACCCATATCGAGAATTTTCGGCTTGGAAGTTCCAAAGTGGACTGTCGTTTTTGTTCGAACTGACAGGGTCAAGTACGTTTCCTACTACCATTTCCACAATTCAATAAGGAATTTCAATCCAAGTACAGAATCGTGACCGCTCGCACCTAGTGCTTTTAGTTATGTACCCATATTGCGAAATTTCGGCCTGGAAGTTCCAAAGTGGACTCTGTAGTTTTTGTTCGAACTGACAGGGTCAAGTTCGTTTCCTACTACCATTTCCACAATTCTCAAAGGAATTTCAATCCAAGTACAGAATTGTGACCCCTCGCACCTAGTGCTTCTAGTTATGTACCCATATCGCGAACTTTCGGCCTGGAAGTTCCAAAGTGGACTCTGTAGTTTTTGTTCGAACTGACAGGGTCAAGTTCGTTTCCTACTACCATTTCCACAATTCAATAAGGAATTTCAATCCAAGTACAGAATCGTTACCCCTCGCACCTAGTGCTTCTAGTTATGTTTTCATATCGCGAAATTTCGGCCTGGAAGTTCCAAAGTGGACTCTGTAGTTTTTGTTCGAACTGACAGGGTCAAGTTCGTTTCCTACTACCATTTCCACAATTCTCAAAGCAATTTCAATCCAAGTACAGAATCGTGACCCCTGGCACCTAGTGCTTCTAGTTATGTACCCATATCGAGAATTTTCGGCCTGGAAATTCCAAAGTGGACTCTGTCGTTTTTGTTCGAACTGACAGGGTCAAGTACGTTTCCTACTACCATTTCCACAATTCAATAAGGAATTTCAATCCAAGTACAGAATCGTGACCCCTGGCACCTAGTACTTCTAGTTATGTACCCATATCGCGAAATTTCGGCCTGGAAGTTCTAAAGTGGACTCTGTAGTTTTTGTTCGAACTGACAGGGTCAAGTTCGTTTCCTACTACCATTTCCACAATTCTCAAAGGAATTTCAATCCAAGTACAGAATTGTGACCCCTGGCACCTAGTGCTTCTAGTTATGTACCCATATCGAGAATTTTCGGCTTGGAAGTTCCAAAGTGGACTGTCGTTTTTGTTCGAACTGACAGGGTCAAGTTCGTTTCCTACTACCATTTCCACAATTCTCAAAGGAATTTCAATCCAAGTACAGAATCGTGACCACTCGCACCTAGTGCTTCTAGTTATGTACCCATATCGAGAATTTTCGGCTTGGAAGTTCCAAAGTGGACTGTCGTTTTTGTTCGAACTGACAGGGTCAAGTACGTTTCCTACTACCATTTCCACAATTCAATAAGGAATTTCAATCCAAGTACAGAATCGTGACCCCTGGCACCTAGTACTTCTAGTTATGTACCCATATCGCGAAATTTCGGCCTGGAAGTTCCAAAGTGGACTCTGTAGTTTTTGTTCGAACTGACAGGGTCAAGTTCGTTTCCTACTACCATTTCCACAATTCTCAAAGGAATTTCAATCCAAGTACAGAATTGTGACCCCTCGCACCTAGTGCTTCTAGTTATGTACCCATATCGCGAACTTTCGGCCTGGAAGTTCCAAAGTGGACTCTGTAGTTTTTGTTCGAACTGACAGGGTCAAGTTCGTTTCCTACTACCATTTCCACAATTCAATAAGGAATTTCAATCCAAGTACAGAATCGTTACCCCTCGCACCTAGTGCTTCTAGTTATGTACCCATATCGCGAAATACCGGCCTGGAATTTCCAAAGTGGACTCTGTCGTTTTTGTTCGAACTGACAGGTTTAAGTACGTTTCCTACTACCATTTCCACAATTCTCAAAGGATGTTTAATCCAAGTACAGAATCGTGACCCCTGGCACCTAGTGCTTCTACTTATGTACCCATATCGAGAATTTTCGGCTTGAAAGTTCCAAAGTGGACTGTCGTTTTTGTTCGAACTGACAGGGTCAAGTACGTTTCCTACTACCATTTCCACAATTCAATAAGGAATTTCAATCCAAGTACAGAATCGTGACCGCTCGCACCTAGTGCTTTTAATTATGTACCCATATCGCGAAATTTCGGCCTGGAAGTTCCAAAGTGGACTCTGTAGTTTTTGTTCGAACTGACAGGGTCAAGTTCGTTTCCTACTACCATTTCCACAATTCTCAAAGGAATTTCAATCCAAGTACAGAATTGTGACCCCTCGCACCTAGTGCTTCTAGTTATGTACCCATATCGCGAACTTTCGGCCTGGAAGTTCCAAAGTGGACTCTGTAGTTTTTGTTTGAACTGACAGGGTCAAGTTCGTTTCCTACTACCATTTCCACAATTCAATAAGGAATTTCAATCCAAGTACAGAATCGTTACCCCTCGCACCTAGTGCTTCTAGTTATGTACCCATATCGCGAAATTTCGGCCTGGAAGTTCCAAAGTGGACTCTGTAGTTTTTGTTCGAACTGACAGGGTCAAGTTCGTTTCCTACTACCATTTCCACAATTCTCAAAGGAATTTCAATCCAAGTACAGAATTGTGACCCCTCGCACCTAGTGCTTCTAGTTATGTACCCATATCGCGAACTTTCGGCCTGGAAGTTCCAAAGTGGACTCTGTAGTTTTTGTTCGAACTGACAGGGTCAAGTTCGTTTCCTACTACCATTTCCACAATTCAATAAGGAATTTCAATCCAAGTACAGAATCGTTACCCCTCGCACCTAGTGCTTCTAGTTATGTACCCATATCGCGAAATACCGGCCTGGAATTTCCAAAGTGGACTCTGTCGTTTTTGTTCGAACTGACAGGTTTAAGTACGTTTCCTACTACCATTTCCACAATTCTCAAAGGATGTTTAATCCAAGTACAGAATCGTGACCCCTGGCACCTAGTGCTTCTACTTATGTACCCATATCGAGAATTTTCGGCTTGGAAGTTCCAAAGTGGACTGTCGTTTTTGTTCGAACTGACAGGGTCAAGTACGTTTCCTACTACCATTTCCACAATTCAATGAGGAATTTCAATCCAAGTACAGAATCGTGACCGCTCGCACCTAGTGCTTTTAGTTATGTACCCATATCGCGAAATTTCGGCCTGGAAGTTCCAAAGTGGACTCTGTAGTTTTTGTTCGAACTGACAGGGTCAAGTTCGTTTCCTACTACCATTTCCACAATTCTCAAAGGAATTTCAATCCAAGTACAGAATTGTGACCCCTCGCACCTAGTGCTTCTAGTTATGTACCCATATCGCGAACTTTCGGCCTGGAAGTTCCAAAGTGGACTCTGTAGTTTTTGTTCGAACTGACAGGGTCAAGTTCGTTTCCTACTACCATTTCCACAATTCAATAAGGAATTTCAATCCAAGTACAGAATCGTTACCCCTCGCACCTAGTGCTTCTAGTTATGTACCCATATCGCGAAATTTCGGCCTGGAAGTACCAAAGTGGACTCTGTCGTTTTTGTTCGAACTGACAGGGTCAAGTACGTTTCCTACTACCATTTCCACAATTCAATAAGGAATTTCAATCCAAGTACAGAATCGTGACCATTGGCACCTAGTACTTCTAGTTATGTACCCATATCGCGAAAATTCGGCCTGGAAGTTCCAAAGTGGACTCTGTAGTTTTTGTTCGAACTGACAGGGTCAAGTTCGTTTCCTACAACCATTTCCACAATTCTCAAAGGAATTTCAATCCAAGTACAGAATTATGACCCCTCGCACCTAGTGCTTCTAGTTATGTACCCATATCGCGAACTTTCGGCCTGGAAGTTCCAAAGTGGACTCTGTCGTTTTTGTTCGAACTGACAGGTTTAAGTACGTTTCCTACTACCATTTCCACAATTCTCAAAAGAATTTCAATCCAAGTACAGAATCGTGACCCCTGGCACCTAGTGCTTCTAGTTATGTACCCATATCGAGAATTTTCGGCTTGGAAGTTCCAAAGTGGACTGTCGTTTTTGTTCGAACTGACAGGGTCAAGTACGTTTCCTACTACCATTTCCACAATTCAATTAGGAATTTCAATCCAAGTACAGAATCGTGACCGCTCGCACCTAGTGCTTCTAGTTCATACCCATATCGCGAAATTCCGGCCTGGAAGTTCCAAAGTGGACTCTGTCGTTTTTGTTCGAACTGACAGGTTTAAGTACGTTTCCTACTACCATTTCCACAATTCTCAAAAGAATTTCAATCCAAGTACAGAATCGTGACCCCTGGCACCTAGTGCTTCTAGTTGTGTACCCATATCGTGAATTTTCGGCCTGGAAGTTCAAAAGTGGACTGTCGTTTTTGTTCGAACTGACAGGGTCAAGTACGTTTCCTACTACCATTTCCACAATTCTCAAAGGAATTTCAATCCAAGTACAGAATTGTGACCCCTCGCACCTAGTGCTTCTAGTTATGTACCCATATCGCGAACTTTCGGCCTGGAAGTTCCAAAGTGGACTCTGTAGTTTTTGTTCGAACTGACAGGGTCAAGTTCGTTTCCTACTACCATTTCCACAATTCAATAAGGAATTTCAATCCAAGTACAGAATCGTTACCCCTCGCACCTAGTGCTTCTAGTTATGTACCCATATCGCGAAATTTCGGCCTGGAAGTACCAAAGTGGACTCTGTCGTTTTTGTTCGAACTGACAGGGTCAAGTACGTTTCCTACTACCATTTCCACAATTCAATAAGGAATTTCAATCCAAGTACAGAATCGTGACCATTGGCACCTAGTACTTCTAGTTATGTACCCATATCGCGAAAATTCGGCCTGGAAGTTCCAAAGTGGACTCTGTAGTTTTTGTTCGAACTGACAGGGTCAAGTTCGTTTCCTACAACCATTTCCACAATTCTCAAAGGAATT
This sequence comes from Allacma fusca, assembly GCA_947179485.1. NCBI lineage: Eukaryota > Metazoa > Arthropoda > Collembola > Symphypleona > Sminthuridae > Allacma > Allacma fusca. The sequence continues at coordinate 4,449,995 of OX359249.1, forward strand.
TCAATCCAAGTACAGAATTATGACCCCTCGCACCTAGTGCTTCTAGTTATGTACCCATATCGCGAACTTTCGGCCTGGAAGTTCCAAAGTGGACTCTGTCGTTTTTGTTCGAACTGACAGGTTTAAGTACGTTTCCTACTACCATTTCCACAATTCTCAAAAGAATTTCAATCCAAGTACAGAATCGTGACCCCTGGCACCTAGTGCTTCTAGTATGTACCCATATCGAGAATTTTCGGCTTGGAAGTTCCAAAGTGGACTGTCGTTTTTGTTCGAACTGACAGGGTCAAGTACGTTTCCTACTACCATTTCCACAATTCAATAAGGAATTTCAATCCAAGTACAGAATCGTGACCGCTCGCACCTAGTGCTTCTAGTTCATACCCATATCGCGAAATTCCGGCCTGGAAGTTCCAAAGTGGACTCTGTCGTTTTTGTTCGAACTGACAGGTTTAAGTACGTTTCCTACTACCATTTCCACAATTCTCAAAAGAATTTCAATCCAAGTACAGAATCGTGACCCCTGGCACCTAGTGCTTCTAGTTGTGTACCCATATCGTGAATTTTCGGCCTGGAAGTTCAAAAGTGGACTGTCGTTTTTGTTCGAACTGACAGGGTCAAGTACGTTTCCTACTACCATTTCCACAATTCTCAAAGGAATTTCAATCCAAGTACAGAATCGTGAACCCTGGCACCTAGTGCTTCTAGTTATGTACCCATGTCGCGAAATTTCGGCCTGGAATTTCCAAATTGGACTGTCGATTTTGTTCGAACTGACAGGGTCAAGTACGTTTCCTACTACCATTTCCACAATTCAATAAGGAATTTCAATCCAAGTACAGAATCGTGACCATTGGCACCTAGTACTTCTAGTTATGTACCCATATCGCGAAAATTCGGCCTGGAAGTTCCAAAGTGGACTCTGTAGTTTTTGTTCGAACTGACAGGGTCAAGTTCGTTTCCTACAACCATTTCCACAATTCTCAAAGGAATTTCAATCCAAGTACAGAATTATGACCCCTCGCACCTAGTGCTTCTAGTTATGTACCCATATCGCGAACTTTCGGCCTGGAAGTTCCAAAGTGGACTCTGTCGTTTTTGTTCGAACTGACAGGTTTAAGTACGTTTCCTACTACCATTTCCACAATTCTCAAAAGAATTTCAATCCAAGTACAGAATCGTGACCCCTGGCACCTAGTGCTTCTAGTTATGTACCCATATCGAGAATTTTCGGCTTGGAAGTTCCAAAGTGGACTGTCGTTTTTGTTCGAACTGACAGGTTTAAGTACGTTTCCTACTACCATTTCCACAATTCTCAAAAGAATTTCAATCCAAGTACAGAATCGTGACCCCTGGCACCTAGTGCTTCTAGTTATGTACCCATATCGAGAATTTTCGGCTTGGAAGTTCCAAAGTGGACTGTCGTTTTTGTTCGAACTGACAGGGTCAAGTACGTTTCCTACTACCATTTCCACAATTCAATAAGGAATTTCAATCCAAGTACAGAATCGTGACCGCTCGCACCTAGTGCTTCTAGTTATGTACCCATATCGCGAAATTTCGGCCTGGAAGTTCCAAAGTGGACTCTGTCGTTTTTGTTCGAACTGACAGGGTCAATTACGTTTCCTACTACCATTTCCACAATTCTCAAATGAATTTCAATCCAAGTACAGAATCGTGACCCCTGGCACCTAGTGCTTCTAGTTATGTACCCATATCGAGAATTTTCGGCCTGGAAGTTCCAAAGTGGACTCTGTCGTTTTTGTTCAAACTGACAGGGTCAAGTACGTTTCCTACTACCATTTCCAAAATTCTATAAGGAATTTCAATCCAAGTACAGAATCGTGACTCTTCGCACCTAGTGCTTCTAGTTGTGTACCCATATCGTGAAATTTCTGCCTGGAAGTCCCAAAGTGGACTCTGTCGTTTTTGTTCGAACTGACAGGGTCAAGTACGTTTCCTACTACCATTTCTACAATTCTCAAAGGAATTTCAATTTAAGTACAGAATCGTGACCCCTGGCACCTAGTGCTTCTAGTTATGTACCCATATCGAGAATTTTCGGCCTGGAAGTTCCAAAGTGGACTCTGTCGTTTTTGTTCGAACTGACAGGGTCAATTACGTTTCCTACTACCATTTCCACAATTCAATAAGGAATTTCAATCCAAGTACAGAATCGTGACCGCTCGCACCTAGTGCTTCTAGTTATGTACCCATATCGCGAAATTTCGGCCTGGAAGTTCCAAAGTGGACTCTGTCGTTTTTGTTCGAACTGACAGGGTCAAGTTCGTTTCCTACTACCATTTCCACAATTCAATAAGGAATTTCAATCCAAGTACAGAATCGTTACCCCTCGCACCTACTGCTTCTAGTTATTTACCCATATCGCGAAATTCCGGCCTGGAAGTTCCAAAGTGGACTCTGTCGTTTTTGTTCGAACTGACAGGTTTAAGTACGTTTCCTACTACCATTTCCACAATTCTCAAAAGAACTTCAATCCAAGTACAGAATCGTGACCCCTGGCACCTAGTGCTTCTAGTTATATACCCATATCGAGAATTTTCGGCTTGGAAGTTCCAAAGTGGACTGTCGTTTTTGTTCGAACTGACAGGGTCAAGTACGTTTCCTACTACCATTTCCACAATTCAATAAGGAATTTCAATCCAAGTACAGAATTGTGACCCCTCGCACCTAGTGCTTCTAGTTATGTACCCATATCGCGAACTTTCGGCCTGGAAGTTCCAAAGTGGACTCTGTCGTTTTTGTTCGAACTGACAGGTTTAAGTACGTTTCCTACTACCATTTCCACAATTCTCAAAAGAATTTCAATCCAAGTACAGAATCGTGACCCCTGGCACCTAGTGCTTCTAGTTATATACCCATATCGAGAATTTTCGGCTTGGAAGTTCCAAAGTGGACTGTCGTTTTTGTTCGAACTGACAGGGTCAAGTTCGTTTCCTACTACCATTTCCACAATTCTCAAAGGAATTTCAATCCAAGTACAGAATTGTGACCCCTCGCACCTAGTGCTTCTAGTTATGTACCCATTTCGCGAACTTTCGGCCTGGAAGTTCCAAAGTGGACTCTGTAGTTTTTGTTCGAACTGACAGGGTCAAGTTCGTTTCCTACTACCATTTCCACAATTCAATAAGGAATTTCAATCCAAGTACAGAATCGTTACCCCTCGCACCTAGTGCTTCTAGTTATGTACCCATATCGCGAAATTCCGGCCTGGAAGTTCCAAAGTGGACTCTGTCGTTTTTGTTCGAACTGACAGGTTTAAGTACGTTTCCTACTACCATTTCCACAATTCTCAAAAGAATTTCAATCCAAGTACAGAATCGTGACCCCTGGCACCTAGTGCTTCTAGTTATATACCCATATCGAGAATTTTCGGCTTGGAAGTTCCAAAGTGGACTGTCGTTTTTGTTCGAACTGACAGGGTCAAGTACGTTTCCTACTACCATTTCCACAATTCTCAAAGGAATTTCAATCCAAGTACAGAATCGTGACCCCTCGCACCTAGTGCTTCTAGTTATGTACCCATATCGCGAACTTTCGGCCTGGAAGTTCCAAAGTGGACTCTGTCGTTTTTGTTCGAACTGACAGGTTTAAGTACGTTTCCTACTACCATTTCCACAATTCTCAAAAGAATTTCAATCCAAGTACAGAATCGTGACCCCTGGCACCTAGTGCTTCTAGTTATATACCCATATCGAGAATTTTCGGCTTGGAAGTTCCAAAGTGGACTGTCGTTTTTGTTCGAACTGACAGGGTCAAGTTCGTTTCCTACTACCATTTCCACAATTCTCAAAGGAATTTCAATCCAAGTACAGAATTGTGACCCCTCGCACCTAGTGCTTCTAGTTATGTACCCATTTCGCGAACTTTCGGCCTGGAAGTTCCAAAGTGGACTCTGTAGTTTTTGTTCGAACTGACAGGGTCAAGTTCGTTTCCTACTACCATTTCCACAATTCAATAAGGAATTTCAATCCAAGTACAGAATCGTTACCCCTCGCACCTAGTGCTTCTAGTTATGTACCCATATCGCGAAATTCCGGCCTGGAAGTTCCAAAGTGGACTCTGTCGTTTTTGTTCGAACTGACAGGTTTAAGTACGTTTCCTACTACCATTTCCACAATTCTCAAAAGAATTTCAATCCAAGTACAGAATCGTGACCCCTGGCACCTAGTGCTTCTAGTTCATACCCATATCGAGAATTTTCGGCTTGGAAGTTCCAAAGTGGACTGTCGTTTTTGTTCGAACTGACAGGGTCAAGTACGTTTCCTACTACCATTTCCACAATTCAATAAGGAATTTCAATCCAAGTACAGAATTGTGACCCCTCGCACCTAGTGCTTCTAGTTATGTACCCATATCGCGAACTTTCGGCCTGGAAGTTCCAAAGTGGACTCTGTCGTTTTTGTTCGAACTGACAGGTTTAAGTACGTTTCCTACTACCATTTCCACAATTCTCAAAAGAATTTCAATCCAAGTAAAGAATCGTGACCTTTGGCACCTAGTGCTTCTAGTTGTGTACCCATATCGAGAATTTTCGGCTTGGAAGTTCCAAAGTGGACTGTCGTTTTTGTTCGAACTGACAGGGTCAAGTTCGTTTCCTACTACCATTTCCACAATTCAATAAGGAATTTCAATCCAAGTACAGAATCGTTACCCCTCGCACCTAGTGCTTCTAGTTATGTACCCATATCGCGAAATTCCGGCCTGGAAGTTCCAAAGTGGACTCTCGTTTTTGTTCGAACTGACAGGTTTAAGTACGTTTCCTACTACCATTTCCACAATTCTCAAAAGAATTTCAATCCAAGTACAGAATCGTGACCCCTGGCACCTAGTGCTTCTAGTTGTGTACCCATATCGTGAAATTTCGGCCTGGAAGTTCAAAAGTGGACTGTCGTTTTTGTTCGAACTGACAGGGTCAAGTACGTTTCCTACTACCATTTCCACAATTCTCAAAGGAATTTCAATCCAAGTACAGAATCGTGAACCCTGGCACCTAGTGCTTCTAGTTATGTACCCATGTCGCGAAATTTCGGCCTGGAAGTTCCAAATTGGACTGTCGATTTTGTTCGAACTGACAGGGTCAAGTACGTTTCCTACTACCATTTCCACAATTCAATAAGGAATTTCAATCCAAGTACAGAATCGTGACCATTGGCACCTAGTACTTCTAGTTATGTACCCATATCGCGAAATTTCGGCCTGGAAGTTCCAAAGTGGACTCTGTAGTTTTTGTTCGAACTGACAGGTTCAAGTTCGTTTCCTACAACCATTTCCACAATTCTCAAAGGAATTTCAATCCAAGTACAGAATTATGACCCCTCGCACCTAGTGCTTCTAGTTATGTACCCATATCGCGAACTTTCGGCCTGGAAGTTCCAAAGTGGACTCTGTCGTTTTTGTTCGAACTGACAGGTTTAAGTACGTTTCCTACTACCATTTCCACAATTCTCAAAAGAATTTCAATCCAAGTACAGAATCGTGACCCCTGGCACCTAGTGCTTCTAGTTATGTACCCATATCGAGAATTTTCGGCTTGGAAGTTCCAAAGTGGACTGTCGTTTTTGTTCGAACTGACAGGGTCAAGTACGTTTCCTACTACCATTTCCACAATTCAATAAGGAATTTCAATCCAAGTACAGAATCGTGACCCCTCGCACCTAGTGCTTCTAGTTGTGTACCCATATCGTGAAATTTCGGCCTGGAAGTTCAAAAGTGGACTCTGTCGTTTTTGTTCGAACTGACAGGGTCAAGTACGTTTCCTACTACCATTTCCACAATTCCATAAGGAATTTCAATCCAAGTACAGAATCGTGAACCCTGGCACCTAGTGCTTCTAGTTATGTACCCATGTCGCGAAATTTCGGCCTGGAAGTTCCAAAGTGGACTGTCGTTTTTGTTCGAACTGACAGGGTCAATTACGTTTCCTACTACCATTTCCACAATTCAATAAGGAATTTCAATCCAAGTACAGAATCGTGACCGCTCGCACCTAGTGCTTCTAGTTATGTACCCATATCGCGAAATTTCGGCCTGGAAGTTCCAAAGTGGACTCTGACGTTTTTGTTCGAACTGACAGGGTCAATTACGTTTCCTACCACCATTTCCAGAATTCTATAAGGAATTTCAATCCAAGTACAGAATCGTGACCCTTCGCACCTAGTGCTTCTAGTTGCGTACCCATATCGTGAAATTTCCGCCTGGAAGTTCCAAAGTGGACTCCGTCGTTTTTGTTCGAACTGACAGGGTCAAGTACGTTTCCTACTACCATTTCCAGAATTCTATAAGGAATTTCAATCCAAGTACAGAATCGTGACCCCTCGCACCTAGTGCTTCTAGTTGTGTACCCATATCGTGAAATTTCTGCCTGGAAGTTCCAAAGTGGACTCTGTCGTTTTTGTTCGAACTGACAGGGTCAAGTACGTTTCCTACTACCATTTCCACAATTCTCAAAGGAATTTCAATCCAAGTACAGAATTGTGACCCCTCGCACCTAGTGCTTCTAGTTATGTACCCATTTCGCGAACTTTCGGCCTGGAAGTTCCAAAGTGGACTCTGTAGTTTTTGTTCGAACTGACAGGGTCAAGTACGTTTCCTACTACCATTTCCACAATTCAATAAGGAATTTCAATCCAAGTACAGAATCGTGAACCCTGGCACCTAGTGCTTCTAGTTATGTACCCATGTCGCGAAATTTCGGCCTGGAAGTTCCAAAGTGGACTGTCGTTTTTGTTCGAACTGACAGGGTCAATTACGTTTCCTACTACCATTTCCACAATTCAATAAGGAATTTCAATCCAAGTACAGAATCGTGACTCCTGGCACCTAGTGCTTCTAGTTATGTACCCATATCGCGAAATTTCGGCCTGGAAGTTCCAAAGTGGACTCTGTCGTTTTTGTTCGAACTGACAGGGTCAATTACGTTTCCTACCACCATTTCCAGAATTCTATAAGGAATTTCAATCCAAGTACAGAATCGTGACCCTTCGCACCTAGTGCTTCTAGTTGTGTACCCATATCGTGAAATTTCTGCCTGGAAGTTCCAAAGTGGACTCCGTCGTTTTTGTTCGAACTGACAGGGTCAAGTACGTTTCCTACTACCATTTCCAGAATTCTATAAGGAATTTCAATCCAAGTACAGAATCGTGACCCCTCGCACCTAGTGCTTCTAGTTGTGTACCCATATCGTGAAATTTCTGCCTGGAAGTTCCAAAGTGGACTCTGTCGTTTTTGTTCGAACTGACAGGGTCAAGTACGTTTCCTACTACCATTTCCACAATTCTCAAAGGAATTTCAATCCAAGTACAGAATTGTGACCCCTCGCACCTAGTGCTTCTAGTTATGTACCCATTTCGCGAACTTTCGGCCTGGAAGTTCCAAAGTGGACTCTGTAGTTTTTGTTCGAACTGACAGGGTCAAGTTCGTTTACTACTACCATTTCCACAATTCAATAAGGAATTTCAATCCAAGTACAGAATCGTTACCCCTCGCACCTAGTGCTTCTAGTTATGTACCCATATCGCGAAATTCCGGCCTGGAAGTTCCAAAGTGGACTCTGTCGTTTTTGTTCGAACTGACAGGTTTAAGTACGTTTCCTACTACCATTTCCACAATTCTCAAAAGAATTTCAATCCAAGTACAGAATCGTGACCCCTGGCACCTAGTGCTTCTAGATATATACCCATATCGAGAATTTTCGGCTTGGAAGTTCCAAAGTGGACTGTCGTTTTTGTTCGAACTGACAGGGTCAAGTACGTTTCCTACTACCATTTCCACAATTCAATAAGGAATTTCAATCCAAGTACAGAATCGTGACCCCTCGCACCTAGTGCTTCTAGTTGTGTACCCATATCGTGAAATTTCGGCCTGGAAGTTCAAAAGTGGACTCTGTCGTTTTTGTTCGAACTGACAGGGTCAAGTACGTTTCCTACTACCATTTCCACAATTCAATAAGGAATTTCAATCCAAGTACAGAATCGTGAACCCTGGCACCTAGTGCTTCTAGTTATGTACCCATGTCGCGAAATTTCGGCCTGGAAGTTCCAAAGTGGACTGTCGTTTTTGTTCGAACTGACAGGGTCAATTACGTTTCCTACTACCATTTCCACAATTCAATAAGGAATTTCAATCCAAGTACAGAATCGTGACCGCTCGCACCTAGTGCTTCTAGTTATGTACCCATATCGCGAAATTTCGGCCTGGAAGTTCCAAAGTGGACTCTGTCGTTTTTGTTCGAACTGACAGGGTCAATTACGTTTCCTACCACCATTTCCAGAATTCTATAAGGAATTTCAATCCAAGTACAGAATCGTGACCCTTCGCACCTAGTGCTTCTAGTTGTGTACCCATATCGTGAAATTTCTGCCTGGAAGTTCCAAAGTGGACTCTGTCGTTTTTGTTCGAACTGACAGGGTCAAGTACGTTTCCTACTACCATTTCCACAATTCTCAAAGGAATTTCAATCCAAGTACAGAATTGTGACCCCTCGCACCTAGTGCTTCTAGTTATGTACCCATTTCGCGAACTTTCGGCCTGGAAGTTCCAAAGTGGACTCTGTAGTTTTTGTTCGAACTGACAGGGTCAAGTACGTTTCCTACTACCATTTCCACAATTCAATAAGGAATTTCAATCCAAGTACAGAATCGTGAACCCTGGCACCTAGTGCTTCTAGTTATGTACCCATGTCGCGAAATTTCGGCCTGGAAGTTCCAAAGTGGACTGTCGTTTTTGTTCGAACTGACAGGGTCAATTACGTTTCCTACTACCATTTCCACAATTCAATAAGGAATTTCAATCCAAGTACAGAATCGTGACCCCTGGCACCTAGTGCTTCTAGTTATGTACCCATATCGCGAAATTTCGGCCTGGAAGTTCCAAAGTGGACTCTGTCGTTTTTGTTCGAACTGACAGGGTCAATTACGTTTCCTACCACCATTTCCAGAATTCTATAAGGAATTTCAATCCAAGTACAGAATCGTGACCCTTCGCACCTAGTGCTTCTAGTTGTGTACCCATATCGTGAAATTTCTGCCTGGAAGTTCCAAAGTGGACTCCGTCGTTTTTGTTCGAACTGACAGGGTCAAGTACGTTTCCTACTACCATTTCCAGAATTCTATAAGGAATTTCAATCCAAGTACAGAATCGTGACCCCTCGCACCTAGTGCTTCTAGTTGTGTACCCATATCGTGAAATTTCTGCCTGGAAGTTCCAAAGTGGACTCTGTCGTTTTTGTTCGAACTGACAGGGTCAAGTACGTTTCCTACTACCATTTCCACAATTCTCAAAGGAATTTCAATCCAAGTACAGAATTGTGACCCCTCGCACCTAGTGCTTCTAGTTATGTACCCATTTCGCGAACTTTCGGCCTGGAAGTTCCAAAGTGGACTCTGTAGTTTTTGTTCGAACTGACAGGGTCAAGTACGTTTCCTACTACCATTTCCACAATTCAATAAGGAATTTCAATCCAAGTACAGAATCGTGAACCCTGGCACCTAGTGCTTCTAGTTATGTACCCATATCGCGAAATTCCGGCCTGGAAGTTCCAAAGTGGACTCTGTCGTTTTTGTTCGAACTGACAGGTTTAAGTACGTTTCCTACTACCATTTCCACAATTCTCAAAAGAATTTCAATCCAAGTACAGAATCGTGACCCCTGGCACCTAGTGCTTCTAGATATATACCCATATCGAGAATTTTCGGCTTGGAAGTTCCAAAGTGGACTGTCGTTTTTGTTCGAACTGACAGGGTCAAGTACGTTTCCTACTACCATTTCCACAATTCAATAAGGAATTTCAATCCAAGTACAGAATTGTGACCCCTCGCACCTAGTGCTTCTAGTTATGTACCCATATCGCGAACTTTCGGCCTGGAAGTTCCAAAGTGGACTCTGTCGTTTTTGTTCGAACTGACAGGTTTAAGTACGTTTCCTACTACCATTTCCACAATTCTCAAAAGAATTTCAATCCAAGTACAGAATCGTGACCTTTGGCACCTAGTGCTTCTAGTTATGTACCCATATCGAGAATTTTCGGCTTGGAAGTTCCAAAGTGGACTGTCGTTTTTGTTCGAACTGACGGGGTCAAGTTCGTTTCCTACTACCATTTCCACAATTCAATAAGGAATTTCAATCCAAGTACAGAATCGTGACCCGTCGCACCTAGTGCTTCTAGTTGTGTACCCATATCGTGAAATTTCTGCCTGGAAGTTCCAAAGTGGACTCTGTCGTTTTTGTTCGAACTGACAGGGTCAAGTACGTTTCCTACTACCATTTCCACAATTCTCAAAGGAATTTCAATCCAAGTACAGAATTGTGACCCCTCGCACCTAGTGCTTCTAGTTATGTACCCATTTCGCGAACTTTCGGCCTGGAAGTTCCAAAGTGGACTCTGTCGTTTTTGTTCGAACTGACAGGGTCAAGTACGTTTCCTACTACCATTTCCACAATTCAATAAGGAATTTCAATCCAAGTACAGAATCGTGAACCCTGGCACCTAGTGCTTCTAGTTATGTACCCATGTCGCGAAATTTCGGCCTGGAAGTTCCAAAGTGGACTGTCGTTTTTGTTCGAACTGACAGGGTCAATTACGTTTCCTACTACCATTTCCACAATTCAATAAGGAATTTCAATCCAAGTACAGAATCGTGACCCCTGGCACCTAGTGCTTCTAGTTATGTACCCATATCGCGAAATTTCGGCCTGGAAGTTCCAAAGTGGACTCTGTCGTTTTTGTTCGAACTGACAGGGTCAATTACGTTTCCTACCACCATTTCCAGAATTCTATAAGGAATTTCAATCCAAGTACAGAATCGTGACCCTTCGCACCTAGTGCTTCTAGTTGTGTACCCATATCGTGAAATTTCTGCCTGGAAGTTCCAAAGTGGACTCCGTCGTTTTTGTTCGAACTGACAGGGTCAAGTACGTTTCCTACTACCATTTCCAGAATTCTATAAGGAATTTCAATCCAAGTACAGAATCGTGACCCCTCGCACCTAGTGCTTGTAGTTGTGTACCCATATCGTGAAATTTCTGCCTGGAAGTTCCAAAGTGGACTCTGTCGTTTTTGTTCGAACTGACAGGGTCAAGTACGTTTCCTACTACCATTTCCACAATTCTCAAAGGAATTTCAATCCAAGTACAGAATTGTGACCCCTCGCACCTAGTGCTTCTAGTTATGTACCCATTTCGCGAACTTTCGGCCTGGAAGTTCCAAAGTGGACTCTGTAGTTTTTGTTCGAACTGACAGGGTCAAGTTCGTTTACTACTACCATTTCCACAATTCAATAAGGAATTTCAATCCAAGTACAGAATCGTTACCCCTCGCACCTAGTGCTTCTAGTTATGTACCCATATCGCGAAATTCCGGCCTGGAAGTTCCAAAGTGGACTCTGTCGTTTTTGTTCGAACTGACAGGTTTAAGTACGTTTCCTACTACCATTTCCACAATTCTCAAAAGAATTTCAATCCAAGTACAGAATCGTGACCCCTGGCACCTAGTGCTTCTAGATATATACCCATATCGAGAATTTTCGGCTTGGAAGTTCCAAAGTGGACTGTCGTTTTTGTTCGAACTGACAGGGTCAAGTACGTTTCCTACTACCATTTCCACAATTCAATAAGGAATTTCAATCCAAGTACAGAATTGTGACCCCTCGCACCTAGTGCTTCTAGTTATGTACCCATATCGCGAACTTTCGGCCTGGAAGTTCCAAAGTGGACTCTGTCGTTTTTGTTCGAACTGACAGGTTTAAGTACGTTTCCTACTACCATTTCCACAATTCTCAAAAGAATTTCAATCCAAGTACAGAATCGTGACCTTTGGCACCTAGTGCTTCTAGTTATGTACCCATATCGAGAATTTTCGGCTTGGAAGTTCCAAAGTGGACTGTCGTTTTTGTTCGAACTGACAGGGTCAAGTTCGTTTCCTACTACCATTTCCACAATTCAATAAGGAATTTCAATCCAAGTACAGAATCGTTACCGCTCGCACCTAGTGCTTCTAGTTATGTACCCATATCGCGAAATTCCGGCCTGGAAGTTCCAAAGTGGACTCTGTCGTTTTTGTTCGAACTGACAGGTTTAAGTACGTTTCCTACTACCATTTCCACAATTCTCAAAAGAATTTCAATCCAAGTACAGAATCGTGACCCCTGGCACCTAGTGCTTCTAGTTGTGTACCCATATCGTGAAATTTCGGCCTGGAAGTTCAAAAGTGGACTCTGTCGTTGTTGTTCGAACTGACAGGGTCAAGTACGTTTCCTACTACCATTTCCACAATTCTCAAAGGAATTTCAATCCAAGTACAGAATCGTGAACCCTGGCACCTAGTGCTTCTAGTTATGTACCCATGTCGCGAAATTTCGGCCTGGAAGTTCCAAAGTGGACTGTCGATTTTGTTCGAACTGACAGGGTCAAGTACGTTTCCTACTACCATTTCCACAATTCAATAAGGAATTTCAATCCAAGTACAGAATCGTGACCATTGGCACCTAGTACTTCTAGTTATGTACCCATATCGCGAAATTTCGGCCTGGAAGTTCCAAAGTGGACTCTGTAGTTTTTGTTCGAACTGACAGGGTCAAGTTCGTTTCCTACTACCATTTCCACAATTCTCAAAGGAATTTCAATCCAAGTACAGAATTATGACCCCTCGCACCTAGTGCTTCTAGTTATGTACCCATATCGCGAACTTTCGGCCTGGAAGTTCCAAAGTGGACTCTGTCGTTTTTGTTCGAACTGACAGGTTTAAGTACGTTTCCTACTACCATTTCCACAATTCTCAAAAGAATTTCAATCCAAGTACAGAATCGTGACCCCTGGCACCTAGTGCTTCTAGTTGTGTACCCATATCGTGAAATTTCGGCCTGGAAGTTCAAAAGTGGACTCTGTCGTTTTTGTTCGAACTGACAGGGTCAAGTACGTTTCCTACTACCATTTCCACAATTCTCAAAAGAATTTCAATCCAAGTACAGAATCGTGACCCCTGGCACCTAGTGCTTCTAGTTATGTACCCATATCGAGAATTTTCGGCTTGGAAGTTCCAAAGTGGACTGTCGTTTTTGTTCGAACTGACAGGGTCAAGTACGTTTCCTACTACCATTTCCACAATTCAATAAGGAATTTCAATCCAAGTACAGAATCGTGACCGCTCGCACCTAGTGCTTCTAGTTATGTACCCATATCGCGAAATTTCGGCCTGGAAGTTCCAAAGTGGACTCTGTCGTTTTTGTTCGAACTGACAGGGTCAATTACGTTTCCTACTACCATTTCCACAATTCTCAAATGAATTTCAATCCAAGTACAGAATCGTGACCCCTGGCACCTAGTGCTTCTAGTTATGTACCCATATCGAGAATTTTCGGCCTGGAAGTTCCAAAGTGGACTCTGTCGTTTTTGTTCGAACTGACAGGGTCAAGTACGTTTCCTACTACCATTTCCAGAATTCTATAAGGAATTTCAATCCAAGTACAGAATCGTGACCCTTTGCACCTAGTGCTTCTAGTTGTGTACCCATATCGTGAAATTTCTGCCTGGAAGTCCCAAAGTGGACTCTGTCGTTTTTGTTCGAACTGACAGGGTCAAGTACGTTTCCTACTACCATTTCCACAATTCTCAAAGGAATTTCAATTTAAGTACAGAATCGTGACCGCTCGCACCTAGTGCTTCTAGTTATGTACCCATATCGAGAATTTTCGGCCTGGAAGTTCCAAAGTGGACTCTGTCGTTTTTGTTCGAACTGACAGGGTCAAGTACGTTTCCTACTACCATTTCCAGAATTCTATAAGGAATTTCAATCCAAGTACAGAATCGTGACCCCTCGCACCTATTGCTTCTAGTTGTGTACCCATATCGTGAAATTTCGGCCTGGAAGTTCAAAAGTGGACTCTGTCGTTTTTGTTCGAACTGACAGGGTCAAGTACGTTTCCTACTACCATTTCCACAATTCAATAAGGAATTTCAATCCAAGTACAGAATCGTGAACCCTGGCACCTAGTGCTTCTAGTTATGTACCCATGTCGCGAAATTTCGGCCTGGAAGTTCCAAAGTGGACTGTCGTTTTTGTTCGAACTGACAGGGTCAAGTACGTTTCCTACTACCATTTCCACAATTCAATAAGGAATTTCAATCCAAGTACAGAATCGTGACCGCTCGCACCTAGTGCTTCTAGTTATGTACCCATATCGCGAAATTTCGGCCTGGAAGTTCCAAAGTGGACTCTGTCGTTTTTGTTCGAACTGACAGGGTCAATTACGTTTCCTACTACCATTTCCACAATTCTCAAATGAATTTCAATCCAAGTACAGAATCGTGACCCCTGGCACCTAGTGCTTCTAGTTATGTACCCATATCGAGAATTTTCGGCCTGGAAGTTCCAAAGTGGACTCTGTCGTTTTTGTTCGAACTGACAGGGTCAAGTACGTTTCCTACTACCATTTCCAGAATTCTATAAGGAATTTCAATCCAAGTACAGAATCGTGACCCTTTGCACCTAGTGCTTCTAGTTGTGTACCCATATCGTGAAATTTCTGCCTGGAAGTCCCAAAGTGGACTCTGTCGTTTTTGTTCGAACTGACAGGGTCAAGTACGTTTCCTACTACCATTTCCACAATTCTCAAAGGAATTTCAATTTAAGTACAGAATCGTGACCGCTCGCACCTAGTGCTTCTAGTTATGTACCCATATCGAGAATTTTCGGCCTGGAAGTTCCAAAGTGGACTCTGTCGTTTTTGTTCGAACTGACAGGGTCAAGTACGTTTCCTACTACCATTTCCAGAATTCTATAAGGAATTTCAATCCAAGTACAGAATCGTGACCCCTCGCACCTAGTGCTTCTAGTTGTGTACCCATATCGTGAAATTTCGGCCTGGAAGTTCAAAAGTGGACTCTGTCGTTTTTGTTCGAACTGACAGGGTCAAGTACGTTTCCTACTACCATTTCCACAATTCAATAAGGAATTTCAATCCAAGTACAGAATCGTGAACCCTGGCCTCTAGTGCTTCTAGTTATGTACCCATGTCGCGAAATTTGCGCCTGGAAGTTCCAAAGTGGACTGTCGTTTTTGTTCGAACTGACAGGGTCAATTACGTTTCCTACTACCATTTCCACAATTCAATAAGGAATTTCAATCCAAGTACAGAATCGTGACCGCTCGCACCTAGTGCTTCTAGTTATGTACCCATATCGCGAAATTTCGGCCTGGAAGTTCCAAAGTGGACTCTGTCGTTTTTGTTCGAACTGACAGGGTCAATTACGTTTCCTACTACCATTTCCACAATTCTCAAATGAATTTCAATCCAAGTACAGAATCGTGACCCCTGGCACCTAGTGCTTCTAGTTATGTACCCATATCGAGAATTTTCGGCCTGGAAGTTCCAAAGTGGACTCTGTCGTTTTTGTTCGAACTGACAGGGTCAAGTACGTTTCCTACTACCATTTCCAGAATTCTATAAGGAATTTCAATCCAAGTACAGAATCGTGACCCTTTGCACCTAGTGCTTCTAGTTGTGTACCCATATCGTGAAATTTCTGCCTGGAAGTCCCAAAGTGGACTCTGTCGTTTTTGTTCGAACTGACAGGGTCAAGTACGTTTCCTACTACCATTTCCACAATTCTCAAAGGAATTTCAATTTAAGTACAGAATCGTGACCGCTCGCACCTAGTGCTTCTAGTTATGTACCCATATCGAGAATTTTCGGCCTGGAAGTTCCAAAGTGGACTCTGTCGTTTTTGTTCGAACTGACAGGGTCAAGTACGTTTCCTACTACCATTTCCAGAATTCTATAAGGAATTTCAATCCAAGTACAGAATCGTGACCCCTCGCACCTAGTGCTTCTAGTTGTGTACCCATATCGTGAAATTTCGGCCTGGAAGTTCAAAAGTGGACTCTGTCGTTTTTGTTCGAACTGACAGGGTCAAGTACGTTTCCTACTACCATTTCCACAATTCAATAAGGAATTTCAATCCAAGTACAGAATCGTGAACCCTGGCCTCTAGTGCTTCTAGTTATGTACCCATGTCGCGAAATTTGCGCCTGGAAGTTCCAAAGTGGACTGTCGTTTTTGTTCGAACTGACAGGGTCAATTACGTTTCCTACTACCATTTCCACAATTCAATAAGGAATTTCAATCCAAGTACAGAATCGTGACCGCTCGCACCTAGTGCTTCTAGTTATGTACCCATATCGCGAAATTTCGGCCTGGAAGTTCCAAAGTGGACTCTGTCGTTTTTGTTCGAACTGACAGGGTCAATTACGTTTCCTACCACCATTTCCAGAATTCTATAAGGAATTTCAATCCAAGTACAGAATCGTGACCCTTCGCACCTAGTGCTTCTAGTTGTGTACCCATATCGTGAAATTTCTGCCTGGAAGTTCCAAAGTGGACTCCGTCGTTTTTGTTCGAACTGACAGGGTCAAGTACGTTTCCTACTACCATTTCCAGAATTCTATAAGGAATTTCAATCCAAGTACAGAATCGTGACCCTTCGCACCTAGTGCTTCTAGTTGTGTACCCATATCGTGAAATTTCTGCCTGGAAGTTCCAAAGTGGACTCTGTCGTTTTTGTTCGAACTGACAGGGTCAATTACGTTTCCTACTACCATTTCCACAATTCTCAAAGCAATTTCAATCCAAGTACAGAATCGTGACCTTTGGCACCTAGTGCTTCTAGTTATGTACCCATATCGTAAATTTTCGGCTTGGAAGTTCCAAAGTGGACTGTCGTTTTTGTTCGAACTGACAGGGTCAAGTTCGTTTCCTACTACCATTTCCACAATTCAATAAGGAATTTCAATCCAAGTACAGAATCGTTACCCCTCGCACCTAGTGCTTGTAGTTATGTACCCATATTGAGAATTTTCGGCCTGGAAGTTCCAAAGTGGACTCTGTCGTTTTTGTTCGAACTGACAGGGTCAAGTACGTTTCCTACTACCATTTCCAGAATTCTATAAGGAATTTCAATCCAAGTACAGAATCGTGACCCCTCGCACCTAGTGCTTCTAGTTGTGTACCCATATCGTGAAATTTCGGCCTGGAAGTTCAAAAGTGGACTCTGTCGTTTTTGTTCGAACTGACAGGGTCAAGTACGTTTCCTACTACCATTTCCACAATTCAATAAGGAATTTCAATCCAAGTACAGAATCGTGAACCCTGGCACCTAGTGCTTCTAGTTATGTACCCATGTCGCGAAATTTCGGCCTGGAAGTTCCAAAGTGGACTGTCGTTTTTGTTCGAACTGACAGGGTCAATTACGTTTCCTACTACCATTTCCACAATTCAATAAGGAATTTCAATCCAAGTACAGAATCGTGACCGCTCGCACCTAGTGCCTCTAGTTATGTACCCATATCGCGAAATTTCGGCCTGGAAGTTCCAAAGTGGACTCTGTCGTTTTTGTTCGAACTGACAAGGTCAATTACGTTTCCTACCACCATTTCCACAATTCTCAAAGCAATTTCAATCCAAGTACAGAATCGTGACCTTTGGCACCTAGTGCTTCTAGTTATGTACCCATATCGAGAATTTTCGGCTTGGAAGTTCCAAAGTGGACTGTCGTTTTTGTTCGAACTGACAGGGTCAAGTTCGTTTCCTGCTACCATTTCCACAATTCAATAAGGAATTTCAATCCAAGTACAGAATCGTTACCCCTCGCACCTAGTGCTTCTAGTTATGTACCCATATCGCGAAATTCCGGCCTGGAAGTTCCAAAGTGGACTCTGTCGTTTTTGTTCGAACTGACAGGTTTAAGTACGTTTCCTACTACCATTTCCACAATTCTCAAAAGAATTTCAATCCAAGTACAGAATCGTGACCCCTGGCACCTAGTGCTTCTAGTTGTGTACCCATATCGTGAAATTTCGGCCTGGAAGTTCAAAAGTGGACTCTGTCGTTTTTGTTCGAACTGACAGGGTCAAGTACGTTTCCTACTACCATTTCCACAATTCTCAAAGGAATTTCAATGCAAGTACAGAATCGTGAACCCTGGCACCTAGTGCTTCTAGTTATGTACCCATGTCGCGAAATTTCGGCCTGGAAGTTCCAAAGTGGACTGTCAATTTTGTTCGAACTGACAGGGTCAAGTACGTTTCCTACTACCATTTCCACAATTCAATAAGGAATTTCAATCCAAGTACAGAATCGTGACCATTGGCACCTAGTTCTTCTAGTTATGTACCCATATCGCGAAATTTCGGCCTGGAAGTTCCAAAGTGGACTCTGTAGTTTTTGTTCGAACTGACAGGGTCAAGTTCGTTTCCTACTACCATTTCCACAATTCTCAAAGGAATTTCAATCCAAGTACAGAATTATGACCCCTCGCACCTAGTGCTTCTAGTTATGTACCCATATCGCGAACTTTCGGCCTGGAAGTTCCAAAGTGGACTCTGTCGTTTTTGTTCGAACTGACAGGTTTAAGTACGTTTCCTACTACCATTTCCACAATTCTCAAAAGAATTTCAATCCAAGTACAGAATCGTGACCCCTGGCACCTAGTGCTTCTAGTTATGTACCCATATCGAGAATTTTCGGCTTGGAAGTTCCAAAGTGGACTGTCGTTTTTGTTCGAACTGACAGGTTTAAGTACGTTTCCTACTACCATTTCCACAATTCTCAAAAGAATTTCAATCCAAGTACAGAATCGTGACCCCTGGCACCTAGTGCTTCTAGTTGTGTACCCATATCGAGAATTTTCGGCTTGGAAGTTCCAAAGTGGACTGTCGTTTTTGTTCGAACTGACAGGGTCAAGTACGTTTCCTACTACCATTTCCAGAATTCTATAAGGAATTTCAATCCAAGTACAGAATCGTGACCCCTCGCACCTAGTGCTTCTAGTTGTGTACCCATATCGTGAAATTTCGGCCTGGAAGTTCAAAAGTGGACTCTGTCGTTTTTGTTCGAACTGACAGGGTCAAGTACGTTTCCTACTACCATTTCCACAATTCAATAAGGAATTTCAATCCAAGTACAGAATCGTGAACCCTGGCACCTAGTGCTTCTAGTTATGTACCCATGTCGCGAAATTTCGGCCTGGAAGTTCCAAAGTGGACTGTCGTTTTTGTTCGAACTGACAGGGTCAATTACGTTTCCTGCTACCATTTCCACAATTCAATAAGGAATTTCAATCCAAGTACAGAATCGTGACCGCTCGCACCTAGTGCTTCTAGTTATGTACCCATATCGCGAAATTTCGGCCTGGAAGTTCCAAAGTGGACTCTGTCGTTTTTGTTCGAACTGACAGGGTCAATTACGTTTCCTACCACCATTTCCAGAATTCTATAAGGAATTTCAATCCAAGTACAGAATCGTGACCCTTCGCACCTAGTGCTTCTAGTTGTGTACCCATATCGTGAAATTTCTGCCCGGAAGTTCCAAAGTGGACTTCGTCGTTTTTGTTCGAACTGACAGGGTCAAGTACGTTTCCTACTACCATTTCCAGAATTCTATAAGGAATTTCAATCCAAGTACAGAATCGTGACCCTTCGCACCTAGTGCTTCTAGTTGTGTACCCATATCGTGAAATTTCTGCCTGGAAGTTCCAAAGTGGACTCTGTCGTTTTTGTTCGAACTGACAGGGTCAATTACGTTTCCTACTACCATTTCCACAATTCTCAAAGCAATTTCAATCCAAGTACAGAATCGTGACCTTTGGTACCTAGTGCTTCTAGTTATGTACCCATATCGAGAATTTTCGGCTTGGAAGTTCCAAAGTGGACTGTCGTTTTTGTTCGAACTGACAGGGTCAAGTTCGTTTCCTACTACCATTTCCACAATTCAATAAGGAATTTCAATCCAAGTACAGAATCGTTACCCCTCGCACCTAGTGCTTCTAGTTATGTACCCATATCGCGAAATTCCGGCCTGGAAGTTCCAAAGTGGACTCTGTCGTTTTTGTTCGAACTGACAGGTTTAAGTACGTTTCCTATTACCATTTCCACAATTCTCAAAAGAATTTCAATCCAAGTACAGAATCGTGACCCCTGGCACCTGGTGCTTCTAGTTGTGTACCCATATCGTGAAATTTCGGCCTGGAAGTTCAAAAGTGGACTCTGTCGTTTTTGTTCGAACTGACAGGGTCAAGTACGTTTCCTACTACCATTTCCACAATTCTCAAAGGAATTTCAATCCAAGTACAGAATCGTGAACCCTGGCACCTAGTGCTTCTAGTTATGTACCCATGTCGCGAAATTTCGGCCTAGAAGTTCCAAAGTGGACTGTCGATTTTGTTCGAACTGACAGGGTCAAGTACGTTTCCTACTACCATTTCCAGAATTCTATAAGGAATTTCAATCCAAGTACAGAATCGTGACCCTTCGCACCTAGTGCTTCTAGTTGTGTACCCATATCGCGAACTTTCGGCCTGGAAGTTCCAAAGTGGACTCTGTCGTTTTTGTTCGAACTGACAGGTTTAAGTACGTTTCCTACTACCATTTCCACAATTCAATAAGGAATTTCAATCCAAGTACAGAATCGTGACCATTGGCACCTAGTACTTCTAGTTATGTACCCATATCGCGAAATTTCGGCCTGGAAGTTCCAAAGTGGACTCTGTAGTTTTTGTTCGAACTGACAGGGTCAAGTTCGTTTCCTACTACCATTTCCACAATTCTCAAAGGAATTTCAATCCAAGTACAGAATTATGACCCCTCGCACCTAGTGCTTCTAGTTATGTACCCATATCGCGAACTTTCGGCCTGGAAGTTCCAAAGTGGACTCTGTCGTTTTTGTTCGAACTGACAGGTTTAAGTACGTTTCCTACTACCATTTCCACAATTCTCAAAAGAATTTCAATCCAAGTACAGAATCGTGACCCCTGGCACCTAGTGCTTCTAGTTATGTACCCATATCGAGAATTTTCGGCTTGGAAGTTCCAAAGTGGACTGTCGTTTTTGTTCGAACTGACAGGTTTAAGTACGTTTCCTACTACCATTTCCACAATTCTCAAAAGAATTTCAATCCAAGTACAGAATCGTGACCCCTGGCACCTAGTGCTTCTAGTTGTGTACCCATATCGAGAATTTTCGGCTTGGAAGTTCCAAAGTGGACTGTCGTTTTTGTTCGAACTGACAGGGTCAAGTACGTTTCCTACTACCATTTCCACAATTCAATAAGGAATTTCAATCCAAGTACAGAATCGTTACCCCTCGCACCTAGTGCTTCTAGTTGTGTACCCATATCGTGAAATTTCGGCCTGGAAGTTCAAAAGTGGACTCTGTCGTTTTTGTTCGAACTGACAGGGTCAAGTACGTTTCCTACTACCATTTCCACAATTCAATAAGGAATTTCAATCCAAGTACAGAATCGTGAACCCTGGCACCTAGTGCTTCTAGTTATGTACCCATGTCGCGAAAGTTCGGCCTGGAAGTTCCAAAGTGGACTGTCGTTTTTGTTCGAACTGACAGGGTCAATTACGTTTCCTACTACCATTTCCACAATTCAATAAGGAATTTCAATCCAAGTACAGAATCGTGACCGCTCGCACCTAGTGCTTCTAGTTATGTACCCATATCGCGAAATTTCGGCCTGGAAGTTCCAAAGTGGACTCTGTCGTTTTTGTTCGAACTGACAGGGTCAAGTACGTTTCCTACTACCATTTCCACAATTCAATAAGGAATTTCAATCCAAGTACAGAATCGTGACCATTGGCACCTAGTACTTCTAGTTATGTACCCATATCGCGAAATTTCGGCCTGGAAGTTCCAAAGTGGACTCTGTCGTTTTTGTTCGAACTGACAGGGTCAAGTACGTTTCCTACTACCATTTCCAGAATTCTATAAGGAATTTCAATCCAAGTACAGAATCGTGACCCTTCGCACCTAGTGCTTCTAGTTGTGTACCCATATCGCGAACTTTCGGCCTGGAAGTTCCAAAGTGGACTCTGTCGTTTTTGTTCGAACTGACAGGTTTAAGTACGTTTCCTACTACCATTTCCACAATTCAATAAGGAATTTCAATCCAAGTACAGAATCGTGACCATTGGCACCTAGTACTTCTAGTTATGTACCCATATCGCGAAATTTCGGCCTGGAAGTTCCAAAGTGGACTCTGTAGTTTTTGTTCGAACTGACAGGGTCAAGTTCGTTTCCTACTACCATTTCCACAATTCTCAAAGGAATTTCAATCCAAGTACAGAATTATGACCCCTCGCACCTAGTGCTTCTAGTTATGTACCCATATCGCGAACTTTCGGCCTGGAAGTTCCAAAGTGGACTCTGTCGTTTTTGTTCGAACTGACAGGTTTAAGTACGTTTCCTACTACCATTTCCACAATTCTCAAAAGAATTTCAATCCAAGTACAGAATCGTGACCCCTGGCACCTAGTGCTTCTAGTTATGTACCCATATCGAGAATTTTCGGCTTGGAAGTTCCAAAGTGGACTGTCGTTTTTGTTCGAACTGACAGGTTTAAGTACGTTTCCTACTACCATTTCCACAATTCTCAAAAGAATTTCAATCCAAGTACAGAATCGTGACCCCTGGCACCTAGTGCTTCTAGTTGTGTACCCATATCGAGAATTTTCGGCTTGGAAGTTCCAAAGTGGACTGTCGTTTTTGTTCGAACTGACAGGGTAAAGCACGTTTCCTACTACCATTTCCACAATTCAATAAGGAATTTCAATCCAAGTACAGAATCGTTACCCCTCGCACCTAGTGCTTCTAGTTGTGTACCCATATCGTGAAATTTCGGCCTGGAAGTTCAAAAGTGGACTCTGTCGTTTTTGTTCGAACTGACAGGGTCAAGTACGTTTCCTACTACCATTTCCACAATTCAATAAGGAATTTCAATCCAAGTACAGAATCGTGAACCCTGGCACCTAGTGCTTCTAGTTATGTACCCATGTCGCGAAAGTTCGGCCTGGAAGTTCCAAAGTGGACTGTCGTTTTTGTTCGAACTGACAGGGTCAATTACGTTTCCTACTACCATTTCCACAATTCAATAAGGAATTTCAATCTAAGTACAGAATTATGACCCCTCGCACCTAGTGCTTCTAGTTATGTACCCATATCGCGAACTTTCGGCCTGGAAGTTCCAAAGTGGACTCTGTCGTTTTTGTTCGAACTGACAGGTTTAAGTACGTTTCCTACTACCATTTCCACAATTCTCAAAAGAATTTCAATCCAAGTACAGAATCGTGACCCCTGGCACCTAGTGCTTCTAGTTATGTACCCATATCGAGAATTTTCGGCTTGGAAGTTCCAAAGTGGACTGTCGTTTTTGTTCGAACTGACAGGTTTAAGTACGTTTCCTACTACCATTTCCACAATTCTCAAAAGAATTTCAATCCAAGTACAGAATCGTGACCCCTGGCACCTAGTGCTTCTAGTTGTGTACCCATATCGAGAATTTTCGGCTTGGAAGTTCCAAAGTGGACTGTCGTTTTTGTTCGAACTGACAGGGTCAAGTACGTTTCCTACTACCATTTCCACAATTCAATAAGGAATTTCAATCCAAGTACAGAATCGTTACCCCTCGCACCTAGTGCTTCTAGTTGTGTACCCATATCGTGAAATTTCGGCCTGGAAGTTCAAAAGTGGACTCTGTCGTTTTTGTTCGAACTGACAGGGTCAAGTACGTTTCCTACTACCATTTCCACAATTCAATAAGGAATTTCAATCCAAGTACAGAATCGTGAACCCTGGCACCTAGTGCTTCTAGTTATGTACCCATGTCGCGAAAGTTCGGCCTGGAAGTTCCAAAGTGGACTGTCGTTTTTGTTCGAACTGACAGGGTCAATTACGTTTCCTACTACCATTTCCACAATTCAATAAGGAATTTCAATCCAAGTACAGAATCGTGACCGCTCGCACCTAGTGCTTCTAGTTATGTACCCATATCGCGAAATTTCGGCCTGGAAGTTCCAAAGTGGACTCTGTCGTTTTTGTTCGAACTGACAGGGTCAAGTACGTTTCCTACTACCATTTCCACAATTCAATAAGGAATTTCAATCCAAGTACAGAATCGTGACCATTGGCACCTAGTACTTCTAGTTATGTACCCATATCGCGAAATTTCGGCCTGGAAGTTCCAAAGTGGACTCTGTCGTTTTTGTTCGAACTGACAGGGTCAAGTACGTTTCCTACTACCATTTCCAGAATTCTATAAGGAATTTCAATCCAAGTACAGAATCGTGACCCTTCGCACCTAGTGCTTCTAGTTGTGTACCCATATCGCGAACTTTCGGCCTGGAAGTTCCAAAGTGGACTCTGTCGTTTTTGTTCGAACTGACAGGTTTAAGTACGTTTCCTACTACCATTTCCACAATTCAATAAGGAATTTCAATCCAAGTACAGAATCGTGACCATTGGCACCTAGTACTTCTAGTTATGTACCCATATCGCGAAATTTCGGCCTGGAAGTTCCAAAGTGGACTCTGTAGTTTTTGTTCGAACTGACAGGGTCAAGTTCGTTTCCTACTACCATTTCCACAATTCTCAAAGGAATTTCAATCCAAGTACAGAATTATGACCCCTCGCACCTAGTGCTTCTAGTTATGTACCCATATCGCGAACTTTCGGCCTGGAAGTTCCAAAGTGGACTCTGTCGTTTTTGTTCGAACTGACAGGTTTAAGTACGTTTCCTACTACCATTTCCACAATTCTCAAAAGAATTTCAATCCAAGTACAGAATCGTGACCCCTGGCACCTAGTGCTTCTAGTTATGTACCCATATCGAGAATTTTCGGCTTGGAAGTTCCAAAGTGGACTGTCGTTTTTGTTCGAACTGACAGGTTTAAGTACGTTTCCTACTACCATTTCCACAATTCTCAAAAGAATTTCAATCCAAGTACAGAATCGTGACCCCTGGCACCTAGTGCTTCTAGTTGTGTACCCATATCGAGAATTTTCGGCTTGGAAGTTCCAAAGTGGACTGTCGTTTTTGTTCGAACTGACAGGGTCAAGCACGTTTCCTACTACCATTTCCACAATTCAATAAGGAATTTCAATCCAAGTACAGAATCGTTACCCCTCGCACCTAGTGCTTCTAGTTGTGTACCCATATCGTGAAATTTCGGCCTGGAAGTTCAAAAGTGGACTCTGTCGTTTTTGTTCGAACTGACAGGGTCAAGTACGTTTCCTACTACCATTTCCACAATTCAATAAGGAATTTCAATCCAAGTACAGAATCGTGAACCCTGGCACCTAGTGCTTCTAGTTATGTACCCATGTCGCGAAAGTTCGGCCTGGAAGTTCCAAAGTGGACTGTCGTTTTTGTTCGAACTGACAGGGTCAATTACGTTTCCTACTACCATTTCCACAATTCAATAAGGAATTTCAATCCAAGTACAGAATCGTGACCGCTCGCACCTAGTGCTTCTAGTTATGTACCCATATCGCGAAATTTCGGCCTGGAAGTTCCAAAGTGGACTCTGTCGTTTTTGTTCGAACTGACAGGGTCAATTACGTTTCCTACCACCATTTCCAGAATTCTATAAGGAATTTCAATCCAAGTACAGAATCGTGACCCTTCGCACCTAGTGCTTCTAGTTGTGTACCCATATCGTGAAATTTCTGCCTGGAAGTTCCAAAGTGGACTCTGTCGTTTTTGTTCGAACTGACAGGGTCAAGTACGTTTCCTACTACCATTTCCAGAATTCTATAAGGAATTTCAATCCAAGTACAGAATCGTGACCCTTCGCACCTAGTGCTTCTAGTTGTGTACCCATATCGTGAAATTTCTGCCTGGAAGTTCCAAAGTGGACTCTGTCGTTTTTGTTCGAACTGACAGGGTCAAGTACGTTTCCTACTACCATTTCCAGAATTCTATAAGGAATTTCAATCCAAGTACAGAATCGTGACCCTTCGCACCTAGTGCTACTAGTTGTGTACCCATATCGTGAAATTTCTGCCTGGAAGTCCCAAAGTGGACTCTGTCGTTTTTGTTCGAACTGACAGGGTCAAGTACGTTTCCTACTACCATTTCCACAATTCTCAAAGGAATTTCAATTTAAGTACAGAATCGTGACCGCTCGCACCTAGTGCTTCTAGTTATGTACCCATATCGAGAATTTTCGGCCTGGAAGTTCCAAAGTGGACTCTGTCGTTTTTGTTCGAACTGACAGGGTCAAGTACGTTTCCTACTACCATTTCCAGAATTCTATAAGGAATTTCAATCCAAGTACAGAATCGTGACCCCTCGCACCTAGTGCTTCTAGTTGTGTACCCATATCGTGAAATTTCGGCCTGGAAGTTCAAAAGTGGACTCTGTCGTTTTTGTTCGAACTGACAGGGTCAAGTACGTTTCCTACTACCATTTCCACAATTCAATAAGGAATTTCAATCCAAGTACAGAATCGTGAACCCTGGCACCTAGTGCTTCTAGTTATGTACCCATGTCGCGAAATTTCGGCCTGGAAGTTCCAAAGTGGACTGTCGTTTTTGTTCGAACTGACAGGGTCAATTACGTTTCCTACTACCATTTCCACAATTCAATAAGGAATTTCAATCCAAGTACAGAATCGTGACCGCTCGCACCTAGTGCTTCTAGTTATGTACCCATATCGCGAAATTTCGGCCTGGAAGTTCCAAAGTGGACTCTGTCGTTTTTGTTCGAACTGACAGGGTCAATTACGTTTCCTACCACCATTTCCAGAATTCTATAAGGAATTTCAATCCAAGTACAGAATCGTGACCCTTCGCACCTAGTGCTTCTAGTTGTGTACCCATATCGTGAAATTTCTGCCTGGAAGTTCCAAAGTGGACTCTGTCGTTTTTGTTCGAACTGACAGGGTCAAGTACGTTTCCTACTACCATTTCCAGAATTCTATAAGGAATTTCAATCCAAGTACAGAATCGTGACCCTTCGCACCTAGTGCTTCTAGTTGTGTACCCATATCGTGAAATTTCTGCCTGGAAGTTCCAAAGTGGACTCTGTCGTTTTTGTTCGAACTGACAGGGTCAAGTACGTTTCCTACTACCATTTCCAGAATTCTATAAGGAATTTCAATCCAAGTACAGAATCGTGACCCTTTGCACCTAGTGCTACTAGTTGTGTACCCATATCGTGAAATTTCTGCCTGGAAGTCCCAAAGTGGACTCTGTCGTTTTTGTTCGAACTGACAGGTTTAAGTACGTTTCCTACTACCATTTCCACAATTCTCAAAAGAATTTCAATCCAAGTACAGAATCGTGACCCCTGGCACCTAGTGCTTCTAGTTATGTACCCATATCGAGAATTTTCGGCTTGGAAGTTCCAAAGTGGACTGTCGTTTTTGTTCGAACTGACAGGTTTAAGTACGTTTCCTACTACCATTTCCACAATTCTCAAAAGAATTTCAATCCAAGTACAGAATCGTGACCCCTGGCACCTAGTGCTTCTAGTTGTGTACCCATATCGAGAATTTTCGGCTTGGAAGTTCCAAAGTGGACTGTCGTTTTTGTTCGAACTGACAGGGTCAAGTACGTTTCCTACTACCATTTCCACAATTCAATAAGGAATTTCAATCCAAGTACAGAATCGTTACCCCTCGCACCTAGTGCTTCTAGTTGTGTACCCATATCGTGAAATTTCGGCCTGGAAGTTCAAAAGTGGACTCTGTCGTTTTTGTTCGAACTGACAGGGTCAAGTACGTTTCCTACTACCATTTCCACAATTCAATAAGGAATTTCAATCCAAGTACAGAATCGTGAACCCTGGCACCTAGTGCTTCTAGTTATGTACCCATGTCGCGAAAGTTCGGCCTGGAAGTTCCAAAGTGGACTGTCGTTTTTGTTCGAACTGACAGGGTCAATTACGTTTCCTACTACCATTTCCACAATTCAATAAGGAATTTCAATCCAAGTACAGAATCGTGACCGCTCGCACCTAGTGCTTCTAGTTATGTACCCATATCGCGAAATTTCGGCCTCGAAGTTCCAAAGTGGACTCTGTCGTTTTTGTTCGAACTGACAGGGTCAATTACGTTTCCTACCACCATTTCCAGAATTCTATAAGGAATTTCAATCCAAGTACAGAATCGTGACCCTTCGCACCTAGTGCTTCTAGTTGTGTACCCATATCGTGAAATTTCTGCCTGGAAGTTCCAAAGTGGACTCTGTCGTTTTTGTTCGAACTGACAGGGTCAAGTACGTTTCCTACTACCATTTCCAGAATTCTATAAGGAATTTCAATCCAAGTACAGAATCGTGACCCTTCGCACCTAGTGCTACTAGTTGTGTACCCATATCGTGAAATTTCTGCCTGGAAGTCCCAAAGTGGACTCTGTCGTTTTTGTTCGAACTGACAGGGTCAAGTACGTTTCCTACTACCATTTCCACAATTCTCAAAGGAATTTCAATTTAAGTACAGAATCGTGACCGCTCGCACCTAGTGCTTCTAGTTATGTACCCATATCGAGAATTTTCGGCCTGGAAGTTCCAAAGTGGACTCTGTCGTTTTTGTTCGAACTGACAGGGTCAAGTACGTTTCCTACTACCATTTCCAGAATTCTATAAGGAATTTCAATCCAAGTACAGAATCGTGACCCCTCGCACCTAGTGCTTCTAGTTGTGTACCCATATCGTGAAATTTCGGCCTGGAAGTTCAAAAGTGGACTCTGTCGTTTTTGTTCGAACTGACAGGGTCAAGTACGTTTCCTACTACCATTTCCACAATTCAATAAGGAATTTCAATCCAAGTACAGAATCGTGAACCCTGGCACCTAGTGCTTCTAGTTATGTACCCATGTCGCGAAATTTCGGCCTGGAAGTTCCAAAGTGGACTGTCGTTTTTGTTCGAACTGACAGGGTCAATTACGTTTCCTACTACCATTTCCACAATTCAATAAGGAATTTCAATCCAAGTACAGAATCGTGACCGCTCGCACCTAGTGCTTCTAGTTATGTACCCATATCGCGAAATTTCGGCCTGGAAGTTCCAAAGTGGACTCTGTCGTTTTTGTTCGAACTGACAGGGTCAATTACGTTTCCTACCACCATTTCCAGAATTCTATAAGGAATTTCAATCCAAGTACAGAATCGTGACCCTTCGCACCTAGTGCTTCTAGTTGTGTACCCATATCGTGAAATTTCTGCCTGGAAGTTCCAAAGTGGACTCTGTCGTTTTTGTTCGAACTGACAGGGTCAAGTACGTTTCCTACTACCATTTCCAGAATTCTATAAGGAATTTCAATCCAAGTACAGAATCGTGACCCTTCGCACCTAGTGCTTCTAGTTGTGTACCCATATCGTGAAATTTCTGCCTGGAAGTTCCAAAGTGGACTCTGTCGTTTTTGTTCGAACTGACAGGGTCAAGTACGTTTCCTACTACCATTTCCAGAATTCTATAAGGAATTTCAATCCAAGTACAGAATCGTGACCCTTTGCACCTAGTGCTACTAGTTGTGTACCCATATCGTGAAATTTCTGCCTGGAAGTCCCAAAGTGGACTCTGTCGTTTTTGTTCGAACTGACAGGGTCAAGTACGTTTCCTACTACCATTTCCACAATTCTCAAAGGAATTTCAATTTAAGTACAGAATCGTGACCGCTCGCACCTAGTGCTTCTAGTTATGTACCCATATCGAGAATTTTCGGCCTGGAAGTTCCAAAGTGGACTCTGTCGTTTTTGTTCGAACTGACAGGGTCAAGTACGTTTCCTACTACCATTTCCAGAATTATATAAGGAATTTCAATCCAAGTACAGAATCGTGACCCCTCGCACCTAGTGCTTCTAGTTGTGTACCCATATCGTGAAATTTCGGCCTGGAAGTTCAAAAGTGGACTCTGTCGTTTTTGTTCGAACTGACAGGGTCAAGTACGTTTCCTACTACCATTTCCACAATTCAATAAGGAATTTCAATCCAAGTACAGAATCGTGAACCCTGGCACCTAGTGCTTCTAGTTATGTACCCATGTCGCGAAATTTCGGCCTGGAAGTTCCAAAGTGGACTGTCGTTTTTGTTCGAACTGACAGGGTCAATTACGTTTCCTACTACGATTTCCACAATTCAATAAGGAATTTCAATCCAAGTACAGAATCGTGACCGCTCGCACCTAGTGCTTCTAGTTATGTACCCATATCGCGAAATTTCGGCCTGGAAGTTCCAAAGTGGACTCTGTCGTTTTTGTTCGAACTGACAGGGTCAATTACGTTTCCTACCACCATTTCCAAAATTCTATTAGGAATTTCAATCCAAGTACAGAATCGTGACCCTTCGCACCTAGTGCTTCTAGTTGTGTACCCATATCGTGAAATTTCGGCCTGGAAGTTCAAAAGTGGACTCTGTCGTTTTTGTTCGAACTGACAGGGTCAAGTACGTTTCCTACTACCATTTCCACAATTCTCAAAGGAATTTCAATCCAAGTACAGAATCGTGAACCCTGGCACCTAGTGCTTCTAGTTATGTACCCATGTCGCGAAATTTCGGCCTGGAAGTTCCAAAGTGGACTGTCGATTTTGTTCGAACTGACAGGGTCAAGTACGTTTCCTACTACCATTTCCACAATTCAATAAGGAATTTCAATCCAAGTACAGAATCGTGACCGCTCGCACCTAGTACTTCTAGTTATGTACCCATATCGCGAAATTTCGGCCTGGAAGTTCCAAAGTGGACTCTGTCGTTTTTGTTCGAACTGACAGGGTCAAGTACGTTTCCTACTACCATTTCCACAATTCTCAAAAGAATTTCAATCCAAGTACAGAATCGTGACCCCTGGCACCTAGTGCTTCTAGTTATGTACCCATATCGAGAATTTTCGGCTTGGAAATTCCAAAGTGGACTGTCGTTTTTGTTCGAACTGACAGGTTTAAGTACGTTTCCTACTACCATTTCCACAATTCTCAAAAGAATTTCAATCCAAGTACAGAATCGTGACCCCTGGCACCTAGTGCTTCTAGTTTTGTACCCATATCGAGAATTTTCGGCTTGGAAGTTCCAAAGTGGACTGTCGTTTTTGTTCGAACTGACAGGGTCAAGTACGTTTCCTACTACCATTTCCACAATTCAATAAGGAATTTCAATCCAAGTACAGAATCGTGACCGCTCGCACCTAGTGCTTGTAGTTATGTACCTATATCGCGAAATTTCGGCCTGGAAGTTCCAAAGTGGACTCTGTCGTTTTTGTTCGAACTGACAGGGTCAATTACGTTTCCTACTACCATTTCCACAATTCTCAAATGAATTTCAATCCAAGTACAGAATCGTGATCCCTGGCACCTAGTGCTTCTAGTTATGTACCCATATCGAGAATTTTCGGCCTGGAAGTTCCAAAGTGGACTCTGTCGTTTTTGTTCGAACTGACAGGGTCAAGTACGTTTCCTACTACCGTTTCCACAATTCTCGAAGGAATTTGAATCCAAGTACAGAATCGTGACCGCCCGCACCTAGTGCTTCTAGTTATGTACCCATATCGAGAATTTTCGGCCTGGAAGTTCCAAAGTGGACTCTGTCGTTTTTGTTCGAACTGACAGGGTCAATTACGTTTCCTACTACCATTTCCAGAATTCTATAAGGAATTTCAATCCAAGTACAGAATCGTGACCCTTCGCACCTAGTGCTTCTAGTTGTGTACCCATATCGTGAAATTTCTGCCTTGAAGTCCCAAAGTGGACTCTGTCGTTTTTGTTCGAACTGACAGGGTCAAGTACGTTTCCTACTACCATTTCCAGAATTCTCAAAGGAATTTCAATTTAAGTACAGAATCGTGACCGCTCGCACCTAGTGCTTCTAGTTATGTACCCATATCGAGAATTTTCGGCCTGGAAGTTCCAAAGTGGACTCTGTCGTTTTTGTTCGAACTGACAGGGTCAAGTACGTTTCCTACTACCATTTCCAGAATTCTATAAGGAATTTCAATCCAAGTACAGAATCGTGACCCCTCGCACCTAGTGCTTCTAGTTGTGTACCCATATCGTGAAATTTCGGCCTGGAAGTTCAAAAGTGGACTCTGTCGTTTTTGTTCGAACTGACAGGGTCAAGTACGTTTCCTACTACCATTTCCACAATTCAATAAGGAATTTCAATCCAAGTACAGAATCGTGAACCCTGGCACCTAGTGCTTCTAGTTATGTACCCATGTCGCGAAATTTCGGCCTGGAAGTTCCAAAGTGGACTGTCGTTTTTGTTCGAACTGACAGGGTCAATTACGTTTCCTACTACCATTTCCACAATTCAATAAGGAATTTGTATCCAAGTACAGAATCGTGACCGCTCGCACCTAGTGCTTCTAGTTATGTACCCATATCGCGAAATTTCGGCCTGGAAGTTCCAAAGTGGACTCTGTCGTTTTTGTTCGAACTGACAGGGTCAATTACGTTTCCTACCACCATTTCCAGAATTCTATAAGGAATTTCAATCCAAGTACAGAATCGTGACCCTTCGCACCTAGTGCTTCTAGTTGTGTACCCATATCGTGAAATTTCTGCCTGGAAGTTCCAAAGTGGACTCTGTCGTTTTTGTTCGAACTGACAGGGTCAAGTACGTTTCCTACTACCATTTCCAGAATTCTATAAGGAATTTCAATCCAAGTACAGAATCGTGACCCTTCGCACCTAGTGCTTCTAGTTGTGTACCCATATCGTGAAATTTCTGCCTGGAAGTTCCAAAGTGGACTCTGTCGTTTTTGTTCGAACTGACAGGGTCAATTACGTTTCCTACTACCATTTCCACAATTCTCAAAGCAATTTCAATCCAAGTACAGAATCGTGACCCCTGGCACCTAGTGCTTCTAGTTATGTACCCATATCGTGAATTTTCGGCCTGGAAGTTCCAAAGTGGACTCTGTCGTTTTTGTTCGAACTGACAGGGTCAAGTACGTTTCCTACTACCGTTTCCACAATTCTCGAAGGAATTTGAATCCAAGTACAGAATCGTGACCGCCCGCACCTAGTGCTTCTAGTTATGTACCCATATCGAGAATTTTCGGCCTGGAAGTTCCAAAGTGGACTCTGTCGTTTTTGTATGAACTGACAGGGTCAAGTACGTTTCCTACTACCATTTCCAGAATTCTATAAGGAATTTCAATCCAAGTACAGAATCGTGACGCTTTGCACCTAGTGCTTCTAGTTGTGTACCCATATCGTGAAATTTCTGCCTGGAAGTTCCAAAGTGGACTCTGTCGTTTTTGTTCGAACTGACAGGGTCAAGTACGTTTCCTACTACCATTTCCACAATTCTCAAAGGAATTTCAATCCAAGTACAGAATCGTGACCGCTCGCACCTAGTGCTTCTAGTTATGTACCCATATCGAGAATTTTCGGCCTGGAAGTTCCAAAGTGGACTCTGTCGTTTTTGTTCGAACAGACAGGGTCAAGTACGTTTCCTACTACCATTTCCAGAATTCTATAAGGAATTTCAATCCAAGTACAGAATCGTGACCCCTCGCACCTAGTGCTTCTAGTTGTGTACCCATATCGTGAAATTTCGGCCTGGAAGTTCAAAAGTGGACTCTGTCGTTTTTGTTCGAACTGACAGGGTCAAGTACGTTTCCTACTACCATTTCCACAATTCTCAAAGGAATTTCAATCCAAGTACAGAATCGTGAACCCTGGCACCTAGTGCTTCTAGTTATGTACCCATGTCGCGAAATTTCGGCCTGAAAGTTCCAAAGTGGACTCTGTCGTTTTTGTTCGAACTGACAGGGTCAAGTACGTTTCCTACTACCGTTTCCACAATTCTCGAAGGAATTTGAATCCAAGTACAGAATCGTGACCGCCCGCACCTAGTGCTTCTAGTTATGTACCCATATCGAGAATTTTCGGCCTGGAAGTTCCAAAGTGGACTCTGTCGTTTTTGTATGAACTGACAGGGTCAAGTACGTTTCCTACTACCATTTCCAGAATTCTATAAGGAATTTCAATCCAAGTACAGAATCGTGACGCTTTGCACCTAGTGCTTCTAGTTGTGTACCCATATCGTGAAATTTCTGCCTGGAAGTTCCAAAGTGGACTCTGTCGTTTTTGTTCGAACTGACAGGGTCAAGTACGTTTCCTACTACCATTTCCACAATTCTCAAAGGAATTTCAATCCAAGTACAGAATCGTGACCGCTCGCACCTAGTGCTTCTAGTTATGTACCCATATCGAGAATTTTCGGCCTGGAAGTTCCAAAGTGGACTCTGTCGTTTTTGTTCGAACAGACAGGGTCAAGTACGTTTCCTACTACCATTTCCAGAATTCTATAAGGAATTTCAATCCAAGTACAGAATCGTGACCCCTCGCACCTAGTGCTTCTAGTTGTGTACCCATATCGTGAAATTTCGGCCTGGAAGTTCAAAAGTGGACTCTGTCGTTTTTGTTCGAACTGACAGGGTCAAGTACGTTTCCTACTACCATTTCCACAATTCTCAAAGGAATTTCAATCCAAGTACAGAATCGTGAACCCTGGCACCTAGTGCTTCTAGTTATGTACCCATGTCGCGAAATTTCGGCCTGAAAGTTCCAAAGTGGACTGTCGTTTTTGTTCGAACTGACAGGGTCAAGTACGTTTCCTACTATCATTTCCACAATTCAATAAGGAATTTCAATCCAAGTACAGAATCGTGACCGCTCGCACCTAGTGCTTCTAGTTATGTACCCATATCGCGAAATGTCGGCCTGGAAGTTCCAAAGTGGACTCTGTCGTTTTTGTTCGAACTGACAGGGTCAATTACGTTTCCTACTACCATTTCCACAATTCTCAAAGGAATTTCAATCCAAGTACAGAATTGTGACCCCTCGCACCTAGTGCTTCTAGTTATGTACCCATTTCGCGAACTTTCGGCCTGGAAGTTCCAAAGTGGACTCTGTAGTTTTTGTTCGAACTGACAGGGTCAAGTTCGTTTCCTACTACCATTTCCACAATTCAATAAGGAATTTCAATCCAAGTACAGAATCGTTACCCCTCGCACCTAGTGCTTCTAGTTATGTACCCATATCGCGAAATTCCGGCCTGGAAGTTCCAAAGTGGACTCTGTCGTTTTTGTTCGAACTGACAGGTTTAAGTACGTTTCCTACTACCATTTCCACAATTCAATAAGGAATTTCAATCCAAGTACAGAATCGTGACCCCTGGCACCTAGTGCTTCTAGTTATATACCCATATCGAGAATTTTCGGCTTGGAAGTTCCAAAGTGGACTGTCGTTTTTGTTCGAACTGACAGGGTCAAGTACGTTTTCTACTACCATTTCCACAATTCAATAAGGAATTTCAATCCAAGTACAGAATCGTGACCCCTCGCACCTAGTGCTTCTAGTTGTGTACCCATATCGTGAAATTTCGGTCTGGAAGTTCAAAAGTGGACTCTGTCGTTTTTGTTCGAACTGACAGGGTCAAGTACGTTTCCTACTACCATTTCCACAATTCAATAAGGAATTTCAATCCAAGTACAGAATCGTGACCCTTCGCACCTAGTGCTTCTAGTTGTGTACCCATATCGTGAAATTTCTGCCTGGAAGTTCCAAAGTGGACTCTATCGTTTTTGTTCGAAATGACAGGGTCAAGTACGTTTCCTACTACCATTTCCACAATTCTCAAAGGAATTTCAATTCAAGTACAGAATCGTGACCGCTCGCACCTAGTGCTTCTAGTTATGTACCCATATCGAGAATTTTCGGCCTGGAAGTTACAAAGTGGACTCTGTCGTTTTTGTTCGAACTGACAGGGTCAAGTACGTTTCCTACTACCATTTCCAGAATTCTATAAGGAATTTCAATCCAAGTACAGAATCGTGACCCCTCGCACCTAGTGCTTCTAGTTGTGTACCCATATCGTGAAATTTCGGCCTGGAAGTTCAAAAGTGGACTCTGTCGTTTTTGTTCGAACTGACAGGGTCAAGTACGTTTCCTACTACCATTTCCACAATTCAATAAGGAATTTCAATCCAAGTACAGAATCGTGAACCCTGGCACCTAGTGCTTCTAGTTATGTACCCATGTCGCGAAATTTCGGCCTGGAAGTTCCAAAGTGGACTGTCGTTTTTGTTCGAACTGACAGGGTCAATTACGTTTCCTACTACCATTTCCACAATTCAATAAGGAATTTGTATCCAAGTACAGAATCGTGACCGCTCGCACCTAGTGCTTCTAGTTATGTACCCATATCGCGAAATTTCGGCCTGGAAGTTCCAAAGTGGACTCTGTCGTTTTTGTTCGAACTGACAGGGTCAATTACGTTTCCTACCACCATTTCCAGAATTCTATAAGGAATTTCAATCCAAGTACAGAATCGTGACCCTTCGCACCTAGTGCTTCTAGTTGTGTACCCATATCGTGAAATTTCTGCCTGGAAGTTCCAAAGTGGACTCTGTCGTTTTTGTTCGAACTGACAGGGTCAAGTACGTTTCCTACTACCATTTCCAGAATTCTATAAGGAATTTCAATCCAAGTACAGAATCGTGACCCTTCGCACCTAGTGCTTCTAGTTGTGTACCCATATCGTGAAATTTCTGCCTGGAAGTTCCAAAGTGGACTCTGTCGTTTTTGTTCGAACTGACAGGGTCAATTACGTTTCCTACTACCATTTCCACAATTCTCAAAGCAATTTCAATCCAAGTACAGAATCGTGACCCCTGGCACCTAGTGCTTCTAGTTATGTACCCATATCGTGAATTTTCGGCCTGGAAGTTCCAAAGTGGACTCTGTCGTTTTTGTTCGAACTGACAGGGTCAAGTACGTTTCCTACTACCGTTTCCACAATTCTCGAAGGAATTTGAATCCAAGTACAGAATCGTGACCGCCCGCACCTAGTGCTTCTAGTTATGTACCCATATCGAGAATTTTCGGCCTGGAAGTTCCAAAGTGGACTCTGTCGTTTTTGTATGAACTGACAGGGTCAAGTACGTTTCCTACTACCATTTCCAGAATTCTATAAGGAATTTCAATCCAAGTACAGAATCGTGACGCTTTGCACCTAGTGCTTCTAGTTGTGTACCCATATCGTGAAATTTCTGCCTGGAAGTTCCAAAGTGGACTCTGTCGTTTTTGTTCGAACTGACAGGGTCAAGTACGTTTCCTACTACCATTTCCACAATTCTCAAAGGAATTTCAATCCAAGTACAGAATCGTGACCGCTCGCACCTAGTGCTTCTAGTTATGTACCCATATCGAGAATTTTCGGCCTGGAAGTTCCAAAGTGGACTCTGTCGTTTTTGTTCGAACAGACAGGGTCAAGTACGTTTCCTACTACTATTTCCAGAATTCTATAAGGAATTTCAATCCAAGTACAGAATCGTGACCCCTCGCACCTAGTGCTTCTAGTTGTGTACCCATATCGTGAAATTTCGGCCTGGAAGTTCAAAAGTGGACTCTGTCGTTTTTGTTCGAACTGACAGGGTCAAGTACGTTTCCTACTACCATTTCCACAATTCTCAAAGGAATTTCAATCCAAGTACAGAATCGTGAACCCTGGCACCTAGTGCTTCTAGTTATGTACCCATGTCGCGAAATTTCGGCCTGAAAGTTCCAAAGTGGACTGTCGTTTTTGTTCGAACTGACAGGGTCAAGTACGTTTCCTACTATCATTTCCACAATTCAATAAGGAATTTCAATCCAAGTACAGAATCGTGACCGCTCGCACCTAGTGCTTCTAGTTATGTACCCATATCGCGAAATGTCGGCCTGGAAGTTCCAAAGTGGACTCTGTCGTTTTTGTTCGAACTGACAGGGTCAATTACGTTTCCTACTACCATTTCCACAATTCTCAAAGGAATTTCAATCCAAGTACAGAATTGTGACCCCTCGCGCCTAGTGCTTCTAGTTATGTACCCATTTCGCGAACTTTCGGCCTGGAAGTTCCAAAGTGGACTCTGTAGTTTTTGTTCGAACTGACAGGGTCAAGTTCGTTTCCTACTACCATTTCCACAATTCAATAAGGAATTTCAATCCAAGTACAGAATCGTTACCCCTCGCACCTAGTGCTTCTAGTTATGTACCCATATCGCGAAATTCCGGCCTGGAAGTTCCAAAGTGGACTCTGTCGTTTTTGTTCGAACTGACAGGTTTAAGTACGTTTCCTACTACCATTTCCACAATTCAATAAGGAATTTCAATCCAAGTACAGAATCGTGACCCCTGGCACCTAGTGCTTCTAGTTATATACCCATATCGCGAAATGTCGGCCTGGAAGTTCCAAAGTGGACTGTCGTTTTTGTTCGAACTGACAGGGTCAAGTACGTTTTCTACTACCATTTCCACAATTCAATAAGGAATTTCAATCCAAGTACAGAATCGTGACCCCTCGCACCTAGTGCTTCTAGTTGTGTACCCATATCGTGAAATTTCGGCCTGGAAGTTCAAAAGTGGACTCTGTCGTTTTTGTTCGAACTGACAGGGTCAAGTACGTTTCCTACTACCATTTCCACAATTCAATAAGGAATTTCAATCCAAGTACAGAATCGTGACCCTTCGCACCTAGTGCTTCTAGTTGTGTACCCATATCGTGAAATTTCTGCCTGGAAGTTCCAAAGTGGACTCTATCGTTTTTGTTCGAAATGACAGGGTCAAGTACGTTTCCTACTACCATTTCCACAATTCTCAAAGGAATTTCAATTCAAGTACAGAATCGTGACCCCTGGCACCTAGTGCTTCTAGTTATATACCCATATCGAGAATTTTCGGCTTGGAAGTTCCAAAGTGGACTGTCGTTTTTGTTCGAACTGACAGGGTCAAGTACGTTTTCTACTACCATTTCCACAATTCAATAAGGAATTTCAATCCAAGTACAGAATCGTGACCCCTCGCACCTAGTGCTTCTAGTTGTGTACCCATATCGTGAAATTTCGGCCTGGAAGTTCAAAAGTGGACTCTGTCGTTTTTGTTCGAACTGACAGGGTCAAGTACGTTTCCTACTACCATTTCCACAATTCAATAAGGAATTTCAATCCAAGTACAGAATCGTGACCCTTCGCACCTAGTGCTTTTAGTTGTGTACCCATATCGTGAAATTTCTGCCTGGAAGTTCCAAAGTGGACTCTGTCGTTTTTGTTCGAACTGACAGGGTCAAGTACGTTTCCTACTACCATTTCCAGAATTCTATAAGGAATTTCAATCCAAGTACAGAATCGTGACCCTTCGCACCTAGTGCTTCTAGTTGTGTACCCATATCGTGAAATTTCTGCCTGGAAGTTCCAAAGTGGACTCTATCGTTTTTGTTCGAAATGACAGGGTCAAGTACGTTTCCTACTACCATTTCCACAATTCTCAAAGGAATTTCAATTCAAGTACAGAATCGTGACCGCTCGCACCTAGTGCTTCTAGTTATGTACCCATATCGAGAATTTTCGGCCTGGAAGTTCCAAAGTGGACTCTGTCGTTTTTGTTCGAACTGACAGGGTCAAGTACGTTTCCTACTACCATTTCCAGAATTCTATAAGGAATTTCAATCCAAGTACAGAATCGTGACCCCTCGCACCTAGTGCTTCTAGTTGTGTACCCATATCGTGAAATTTCGGCCTGGAAGTTCAAAAGTGGACTCTGTCGTTTTTGTTCGAACTGACAGGGTCAAGTACGTTTCCTACTACCATTTCCACAATTCTCAAAGGAATTTCAATCCAAGTACAGAATCGTGAACCCTGGCACCTAGTGCTTCTAGTTATGTACCCATGTCGCGAAATTTCGGCCTGGAAGTTCCAAAGTGGACTGTCGTTTTTGTTCGAACTGACAGGGTCAAGTACGTTTCCTACTATCATTTCCACAATTCAATAAGGAATTTCAATCCAAGTACAGAATCGTGACCGCTCGCACCTAGTGCTTCTAGTTATGTACCCATATCGCGAAATGTCGGCCTGGAAGTTCCAAAGTGGACTCTGTCGTTTTTGTTCGAACTGACAGGGTCAATTACGTTTCCTACTACCATTTCCAGAATTCTATAAGGAATTTCAATCCAAGTACAGAATCGTGACCCTTCGCACCTAGTGCTTTTAGTTGTGTACCCATATCGTGAAATTTCTGCCTGGAAGTTCCAAAGTGGACTCTGTCGTTTTTGTTCGAACTGACAGGGTCAAGTACGTTTCCTACTACCATTTCCAGAATTCTATAAGGAATTTCAATCCAAGTACAGAATCGTGACCCTTCGCACCTAGTGCTTCTAGTTGTGTACATATATCGTGAAATTTCTGCCTGGAAGTTCCAAAGTGGACTCTATCGTTTTTGTTCGAAATGACAGGGTCAAGTACGTTTCCTACTACCATTTCCACAATTCTCAAAGGAATTTCAATCCAAGTACAGAATCGTGACCGCTCGCACCTAGTGCTTCTAGTTATGTACCCATATCGAGAATTTTCGGCCTGGAAGTTCCAAAGTGGACTCTGTCGTTTTTGTTCGAACTGACAGGGTCAAGTACGTTTCCTACTACCATTTCCAGAATTCTATAAGGAATTTCAATCCAAGTACAGAATCGTGACCCGTCGCACCTAGTGCTTCCAGTTGTGTACCCATATCGTGAAATTTCGGCCTGGAAGTTCAAAAGTGGACTCTGTCGTTTTTGTTCGAACTGACAGGGTCAAGTACGTTTCCTACTACCATTTCCACAATTCTCAAAGGAATTTCAATCCAAGTACAGAATCGTGAACCCTGGCACCTAGTGCTTCTAGTTATGTACCCATGTCGCGAAATTTCGGCCTGGAAGTTCCAAAGTGGACTGTCGTTTTTGTTCGAACTGACAGGGTCAAGTTCGTTTCCTACTACCATTTCCACAATTCAATAAGGAATTTCAATCCAAGTACAGAATCG
Source organism: Allacma fusca (assembly GCA_947179485.1). NCBI lineage: Eukaryota > Metazoa > Arthropoda > Collembola > Symphypleona > Sminthuridae > Allacma > Allacma fusca. The sequence continues at coordinate 4,490,622 of OX359249.1, forward strand.
TTACCCCTCGCACCTAGTGCTTCTAGTTATGTACCCATATCGCGAAATTCCGGCCTGGAAGTTCCAAAGTGGACTCTGTCGTTTTTGTTCGAACTGACAGGTTTAAGTACGTTTCCTACTACCATTTCCACAATTCTCAAAAGAATTTCAATCCAAGTACAGAATCGTGACCCCTGGCACCTAGTGCTTCTAGTTATATACCCATATCGAGAATTTTCGGCTTGGAAGTTCCAAAGTGGACTGTCGTTTTTGTTCGAACTGACAGGGTCAAGTACGTTTTCTACTACCATTTCCACAATTCAATAAGGAATTTCAATCCAAGTACAGAATCGTGACCCCTCGCACCTAGTGCTTCTAGTTGTGTACCCATATCGTGAAATTTCGGCCTGGAAGTTCAAAAGTGGACTCTGTCGTTTTTGTTCGAACTGACAGGGTCAAGTACGTTTCCTACTACCATTTCCACAATTCAATAAGGAATTTCAATCCAAGTACAGAATCGTGACCCTTCGCACCTAGTGCTTTTAGTTGTGTACCCATATCGTGAAATTTCTGCCTGGAAGTTCCAAAGTGGACTCTGTCGTTTTTGTTCGAACTGACAGGGTCAAGTACGTTTCCTACTACCATTTCCAGAATTCTATAAGGAATTTCAATCCAAGTACAGAATCGTGACCCCTCGCACCTAGTGCTTCTAGTTGTGTACCCATATCGTGAAATTTCGGCCTGGAAGTTCAAAAGTGGACTCTGTCGTTTTTGTTCGAACTGACAGGGTCAAGTACGTTTCCTACTACCATTTCCACAATTCTCAAAGGAATTTCAATCCAAGTAAAGAATCGTGAACCCTGGCACCTAGTGCTTCTAGTTATGTACCCATGTCGCGAAATTTCGGCCTGGAAGTTCCAAAGTGGACTGTCGTTTTTGTTCGAACTGACAGGGTCAAGTACGTTTCCTACTATCATTTCCACAATTCAAAAAGGAATTTCAATCCAAGTACAGAATCGTGACCGCTCGCACCTAGTGCTTCTAGTTATGTACCCATATCGCGAAATGTCGGCCTGGAAGTTCCAAAGTGGACTCTGTCGTTTTTGTTCGAACTGACAGGGTCAATTACGTTTCCTACTACCATTTCCAGAATTCTATAAGGAATTTCAATCCAAGTACAGAATCGTGACCCTTCGCACCTAGTGCTTTTAGTTGTGTACCCATATCGTGAAATTTCTGCCTGGAAGTTCCAAAGTGGACTCTGTCGTTTTTGTTCGAACTGACAGGGTCAAGTACGTTTCCTACTACCATTTCCAGAATTCTATAAGGAATTTCAATCCAAGTACAGAATCGTGACCCTTCGCACCTAGTGCTTCTAGTTGTGTACATATATCGTGAAATTTCTGCCTGGAAGTTCCAAAGTGGACTCTATCGTTTTTGTTCGAAATGACAGGGTCAAGTACGTTTCCTACTACCATTTCCACAATTCTCAAAGGAATTTCAATCCAAGTACAGAATCGTGACCGCTCGCACCTAGTGCTTCTAGTTATGTACCCATATCGAGAATTTTCGGCCTGGAAGTTCCAAAGTGGACTCTGTCGTTTTTGTTCGAACTGACAGGGTCAAGTACGTTTCCTACTACCATTTCCAGAATTCTATAAGGAATTTCAATCCAAGTACAGAATCGTTACCCGTCGCACCTAGTGCTTCCAGTTGTGTACCCATATCGTGAAATTTCGGCCTGGAAGTTCAAAAGTGGACTCTGTCGTTTTTGTTCGAACTGACAGGGTCAAGTACGTTTCCTACTACCATTTCCACAATTCTCAAAGGAATTTCAATCCAAGTACAGAATCGTGAACCCTGGCACCTAGTGCTTCTAGTTATGTACCCATGTCGCGAAATTTCGGCCTGGAAGTTCCAAAGTGGACTGTCGTTTTTGTTCGAACTGACAGGGTCAAGTACGTTTCCTACTATCATTTCCACAATTCAATAAGGAATTTCAATCCAAGTACAGAATCGTGACCGCTCGCACCTAGTGCTTCTAGTTATGTACCCATATCGCGAAATGTCGGCCTGGAAGTTCCAAAGTGGACTCTGTCGTTTTTGTTCGAACTGACAGGGTCAATTACGTTTCCTACTACCATTTCCAGAATTCTATAAGGAATTTCAATCCAAGTACAGAATCGTGACCCTTCGCACCTAGTGCTTTTAGTTGTGTACCCATATCGTGAAATTTCTGCCTGGAAGTTCCAAAGTGGACTCTGTCGTTTTTGTTCGAACTGACAGGGTCAAGTACGTTTCCTACTACCATTTCCAGAATTCTATAAGGAATTTCAATCCAAGTACAGAATCGTGACCCTTTGCACCTAGTGCTTCTAGTTGTGTACCCATATCGTGAAATTTCTGCCTGGAAGTTCCAAAGTGGACTCTATCGTTTTTGTTCGAAATGACAGGGTCAAGTACGTTTCCTACTACCATTTCCACAATTCTCAAAGGAATTTCAATCCAAGTACAGAATCGTGACCGCTCGCACCTAGTGCTTCTAGTTATGTACCCATATCGAGAATTTTCGGCCTGGAAGTTCCAAAGTGGACTCTGTCGTTTTTGTTCGAACTGACAGGGTCAAGTACGTTTCCTACTACCATTTCCAGAATTCTATAAGGAATTTCAATCCAAGTACAGAATCGTGACCCGTCGCACCTAGTGCTTCCAGTTGTGTACCCATATTGTGAAATTTCGGCCTGGAAGTTCAAAAGTGGACTCTGTCGTTTTTGTTCGAACTGACAGGGTCAAGTACGTTTCCTACTACCATTTCCAGAATTCTATAAGGAATTTCAATCCAAGTACAGAATCGTGACCCCTCGCACCTAGTGCTTCTAGTTGTATACCCATATCGCGAAATTTCGGCCTGGAAGTTCCAAAGTGGACTCTGAAGTTTTTGTTCGAACTGACAGGGTCAAGTACGTTTCCTACTACCATTTCTACAATTCTCAAAGGAATTTCAATCCAAGTACAGAATCGTGACCCCTCGCACCTAGTGCTTCCAGTTGTGTACCCATATCGTGAAATTTCGGCCTGGAAGTTCAAAAGTGGACTCTGTCGTTTTTGTTCGAACTGACAGGGTCAAGTACGTTTCCTACTACCATTTCCAGAACTCTATAAGGAATTTCAATCCAAGTACAGAATCGTGACCCCTCGCACCTAGTGCTTCTAGTTGTGTACCCATATCGCGAAATTTCGGCCTGGAAGTTCCAAAGTGGACTCTGAAGTTTTTGTTCGAACTGACAGGGTCAAGTACGTTTCCTACTACCATTTCCACAATTCTCAAAGGAATTTCAATCCAAGTACAGAATCGTGACCGCTCGCACCTAGTGCTTCTAGTTATGTACCTATATCGAGAATTTTCGGCCTGGAAGTTCCAAAGTGGACTCTGTCGTTTTTGTTCGAACTGACAGGGTCAAGTACGTTTCCTACTACCATTTCCAGAATTCTATAAGGAATTTCAATCCAAGTACAGAATCGTGACCCGTCGCACCTAGTGCTTCCAGTTGTTTACCCATATCGTGAAATTTCGGCCTGGAAGTTCAAAAGTGGACTCTGTCGTTTTTGTTCGAACTGACAGGGTCAAGTACGTTTCCTACTACCATTTCCAGAATTCTATAAGGAATTTCAATCCAAGTACAGAATCGTGACCCCTCGCACCTAGTGCTTCTAGTTGTGTACCCATATCGCGAAATTTCGGCCTGGAAGTTCCAAAGTGGACTCTGAAGTTTATGTTCGAACTGACAGGGTCAAGTACGTTTCCTACTACCATTTCCACAATTCTCAAAGGAATTTCAATCCAAGTACAGAATCGTGACCGCTCGCACCTAGTGCTTCTAGTTATGTACCCATATCGAGAATTTTCGGCCTGGAAGTTCCAAAGTGGACTCTCTCGTTTTTGTTCGAACTGACAGGGTCAAGTACGTTTCCTACTACCATTTCCACAATTCTCAAAGGAATTTCAATCCAAGTACAGAATCGTGACCCCTGGCACTTAGTGCTTCTAGTTATGTACTGATATCGGGAAGTGTAAATCGTGGATGTTCCAAGTATGACAAGAAGAATTTTATTTACTATGCAGAAATTGACGTACAAAAAAGTAGTAAATTTAGTTAACAAGAAATATTAACGGCATTTCTAACAGCGGTTGCACTTAAAATTCTGTTTGACGAGTTTTAGGTGCTGCGGAGCTATGTATTAGGGATTGATACTGCCAGTTACATCAACTGGATTCTCTTTATTTAGGCCAATTTCATTGTTAACCTTAACTGAACGGTTCTCGAGTTTCATGATATTTTACGGCGATAGATACTAAATAACTACAGTAGTACTCTTTTCGGAGCTGTAACAATTACTTATTGCAACTTAGTCAAGCTGTGACGCTGTAGGAGCAACGTTTCATTCATTTTGTTGCTTGTTTAAATTTAACCGTTTTTACTTATTTGCTTTGGAATAACAACAACGTGACCAATTAATATCCATGCAGAAGGGATTACCGTTGGAGAAAAATTGAAAATATAAATTAATTGCCTTGAAATTTTCTGCTTTATTCCTTTCCAAGTTGCCCTGGCATTTTCGGCAATTTCATTTGATGGTATTTTGTGCATCAGTGGCACTTTGGGTATTTTCAGCCTACTGTAGGCATTTAGCTATGTTCGCGTGAAATGTTTCAACATGTAGCTTTAGCTATGAATCTGCTATCTTCGCATAGTAAATCACATATCAGCGTGTTACAAGTTGAAATAGACAACTTCATGGAAAATGTAGTAATTATTTTTTATTTATTTTGGTGTAAGAATTCGTTTGCACATATTGCATAATCATTTAGCCTGCAAACACATTCTTGCAAAAATGTAACAAACAAAGATTAAAAATCCATGCACTGCACTGATTTGAGCAAACTTTGTTTGCATGTTCAGGAAAGTTAAACTTATATGCAAAGGTGTCCACCTATCCTATTTATAGGCCTATATATAGGATAAAAATAGGCAGGATGCAAAATCCAAGTAATTATAGGTAGTAAAATAGGGTGCAGTAATTACCGCTAAAATTAATCCCATATTATATGTAGGAGCTGCAAGAGTTTACTTTTTATTTAGGAACAGGGTAGGCAGTTTGCGAAGGTAAAAATAGGCATATTTAATAATTTATTGACAAATTTGTCAAGCAATTATTTGATTTAACCTTAAAAAAAGTCTCAAAAATATTCTTCAAATACGTGACATTTTAGTAGTTCGATTTTGTTCGTTTGTTACGATTGCACATAAGTACATAGATTATTTTTAGTTGAAAGATAAGCCTTTATAGGCTAAAAATAGGTATTTATAGGCTAAAAAATAGGGCTTTATAAGCTAAAATATAGGCCTTTATAGGCTAAAATATAGGCAGAAACATTACAGCAGTATATATGTAGCCAAATAGGTAGGCAATTTATTTTTGATAAATAATGTAGGTTAATATGTAGGGAAGGCAAAGCTGCAAAAAATATGTAGTATTTTAGGTAAGCTGAACCTTTTGGACACCTTTGCTTATATGTAAAGATTTTAGGGTAGGGAAATAGAGTTTTGATTGTTATCTGTAAAGGACGCATGTCCATACGTCAATCCGTTGGAAAGGTACAGCAAATGCAAGATGTTTTGATAATTGTAACCAGAAAATAATTTTTAGAGGTCAAACGGTTGACCCTGGGTCAGGATAAATATCAAAAGGCACATCTAGAATGTATGTTCGATTTTTTGGGACAAGTCCAATGTCCGTATATCATTCCGTTGTTGAGTTGTGCGACTCACAAGATTTTGTAGACGACGGACGGACGGAAATGACTCGTCTATAAGAAAGTTTCACTTTATAAAAAGCTGTCATCTATATGGAATATTTTTGCGTTGTCACATTTTTGACTCCTAGGCTTACTGACTTGGGTTGATTAAATTCAATATTCAAAGTCGACATACATTTTCAGCAAAGTTAAAATACGAATATAAAATACAAATACCAGGTGTAACTTAGTTAAGATACAAAATAAAATACAAATATCCAAAGTCATTTGGGCAAGATACAAAATAAAATACTTTGCTTCCAACAAAAAGAGAAAATATGAAATAAAAATACCGTATTTGAAATACGAAATACATATTGAAAATAGTCTCAAATTTATCTCAAAGTACATATCTGAGATGTTTCTAAAGTTTATTCTCTCGAAGTATTTTGTATAATTCGGCAAAATATTACGTTATTTAAAAATGAATCAAAATACGTAAGGTAACTGCATGTTATTAGACTTTGTGTAGTTGTGCATTTGTGTGTATCAAAGTAAATTAACATGACCCTAGATACAGAATATTTTTCTTTTAAACAAATAATCTTATAACTCCTGGGTAATGTATTTATTTAGTTTTTGTTATTTTACCTAACTTTATAGCTCTCAGATATATCGAATTTCATGTATTCATCCATTTTAACTTTTCAAAATGTTTTAAATTAATGCTTTTACATTTAAAACATTTATTTGAGCATGTTTTAGAGGCGACTTTAACAATGAATTGCTAGTCATGTATTTTAAAACTATATTTTGTATTTAAAATATGGGGTGGGTAAAT